>WBNM01028416.1:730711-937163 GCA_013399055.1 Ramphastos sulfuratus
CCCTTCTCTCCTCCTTTCCCCCACCCAATATAATTACTGCAGAGCAGAAAACTCCCACTGGAAACTAACCTGTTTATCACAGGCAAGGAGCTCAGATCACAGTAAGTGTAACCAGCCTGGGTTCTTCTCTAATGAGATAGCACTGTCATACAGTACTGAAAAGAAAAAAAGAAGAAAAAAAAAAGACAAACAGGGCACTTCAGTTTAAGCTTTTTCTTAGCATGTATGTGTGTTCATGTGTGTCTGAATAGGATATGCAATGTCCCTGTAAGACAGTTCTTCATGTCAGAAGCTGCAGTTTAACAGATAGAAAACAGGAAAGTTGCAGCTGCGGAAGAAGATAGCTCTCTGGAAGTACTCAGCAAGTTGCTAAGGCAGGAGTGATCACTGCTCCAGATCTGTAACTAGGCAGGTCTTCTGAACACTGATCAGCTTCTCTTCTTTTTTGTTTTTTAGCCTAATCAAAATCTTTTCTCTCAGTTACACTTTTTAGGATCATAGAATGACCGTGGCTGGAAGTGACCTCCAAAGGTCATCTAGTCCAACCCCACCTGCAGTCTGCAAGGACATACTCATCTAGACCAAGTTTCCCTTTCTATATTCCAGATTTTCTCTATACAGTATACTAAGCTTTCTGATGATGTTACTTTACTTCTATCAGCTTTTTATAGCAAGAGTTTAAAGTCAGTTAAGCGCATACTAATTTTTAGGTTTTGTTGCTGTTCTAACAACTTGTTCTATGGCCTTACAAATATGTATTCATGGACAAAATGATTTCTTCTGCAGGATAGCACAGGAATATGCATTAAAAGAAAATTCTATCAAAATAATTATAAATAAGAAGCAGCTTGACCTGGGTATGTATCTCTAGTTTGAATATACTTTTTTATGATCATTTTCTAGTTTACTGACTGTCACAAGAAAAATTGCAACTCTGTTAATTGCAGGAATTCCCAAGCACTAACAGCTGACGTTTGTCAGGTTCTGCTCTAGAGGAAATGTCATAATTTTATAATGATCAAAATTCATTGACTGAATTAGGGCAATTATAGAAATCTTGTAATAAATGTGGAAAATACATCTTTCAGGTGTTGAAACACTGAAAATGCATGTTTAAGAGAAACCCTGGCTTTCCTCCAAAACCATATGGCATAACAGCACATTCAAAAACTTACTTGTATTGCTTTACACATGTTCAACTCTTCAGACCTGTTGTGGGAAGTGATTACAACAGCTTTCTTTTTATTGCTGGCCTAAGCATCTGACATATTTATTTCCCTTAGGATACATCACTAGGAACACTGATTCAGTTCCCAGTTCTTCTGTCCTTCAGCTATTGGGTCTTATCCTGGACATGTTTTCCAGTTTTGCCTGAAGACCATTTAACCGAAACAGAAACAATCCTATTTTTCAATGTGTTGAAAAAAAGCAGGCAAAGAAACATACCAACCATTTAAATAGATCTCTTAAGATTCAAGTCTGTGTTTCTGCTGAATATATCACTAATGGGCAGGGGTTTACATTGAATTCTTCAGTAATAATATAGTTCAGTAAGGCAAAGGGTTTCAGCTTGGTTTATTCATGGGTGTTGTGGTCATCTGGTGTCCCCAGCACCAGTGCAGTGAGACATGGTCTCTTCACAAATGGTGTATTTGGATTGTTTTCATCACACTGTTTTGCAGGGAAAACTCTTGAAGACCAGGGTGTAACACACAATGCAAAAGTGATGGTACTTCAGCTGGAACAGACTGATGAAGAAACTAAAAGAAAAGTTCAGGAAGAGGAGCTCCAGTGCAAGAAAGAAAAAGAAATACATGACAAGATGCAAAGAACTAAGAAGGGTTTGGAAATTCTGTCAGAGAGAGGTAAAGAGTTGTTGGCTTTGGGGTTTTTTGGCAGTGCATCAAAAATTATCTTTTTAGTGGGCTTTCAACACAGAACAGTGGCTCTGCTGTGGCTGGATTTCAGTTTATACTCATCTAGGTTTCTGTCTACTTGAAAACTGAATTTTAAGTTGACTAAAACTTTCTCTTCTACTCCAGATCTTCTTACATGACTAGAACGCTAGAAAATACTTAGATATAATATGAATCAATTATTACTTAATTGGCACTTGACAGTTAAGGAACTGATGACTCCTGAGAACAGACTTTAAATTTACTGTAGACATGAGGATAGTGGAATAATGAATTGTAAGTCATTACACACTTTTTTGATAGTTGCTCAGCTATGGCTGTGTGTAACCATGGTTTCATTGTGCAGAACAGATTATTTGTCATTCTCATCTAACCTGGCTGTTCTGTTCTGATTGTGTTTTATGTTGATTGCTGGCAACTGTGGATTAAGCTAAAGGAATAGAGTAAATGTAACAGTAATAATTTTTCAAAAAGGGATTGCTTGTGAATTGCATTACTAGATGCTGAGTTTAAATCACTTCTCTACTTCATTGCTTCAAAAAGTCACAAACAAGAAACCGTGAAACAGAGCATGTAATGAATTCCTGCCAAATGCAAAAATACCTGAACAGAGCTGCTTTTTGCAGTCAGTGACAGCCTCTTTCTTCCTATAATATCAGATTTTGAACAAAGGAAATAAGTGATTCCTTTTATGTACTTAGAGGGTGAATTAGATCCCAGCCTTTGAATCCTATATAGGGCCTTTAAGGTATTTACCAGCAACTGTCAGTTACAGCACAATACCAGAGTATAGAGTGGAGTCTATAATGGGCTCAGAGGCTGAAGGTTCTATGTGAAATATAGAAAGGATTTAACAACCCTTTTGTTTCATCTGAGAAAAATTGCAGGGCAGAAGCTTTTAATCTCAGCAAACTCCTACTTAACTGTCTTTTGTTTACAAGAAAAGCATCTTTCATTCTAAATCAGATGGAAGTGAAAACAAAATTGATAGTTTGGTTATAAGCATTAAAGGCGTGGGGAGAAGGAAAATACTGAGCTGTATTTTTCCAGTTTTGTCAAATGTGCTCAGTTGTGTGGGGCTTTTCGTATTTTATGCTTCATTTGATAGAGCATTTCAGATGTTACATAATGTAAAATGCAGATGTTTGTCTTCTGAAAAAAAAATCTTTACAATTCATGTTACTTTTTCATGGTGTGTCTAAATTTCTGGATGAACAGGGCCTTCTCTTTAGTTACCTTTCTAAAGTTCCTCATATTTGTCTGACCAGGTACATTCAAAAATCCACAGCCTTTATGTATAATTCTGATTTGAATTGGTTTTGTTTAACCATGTACTTACTGATTTGATTTTTAAAACAGCAGTTACTCTGTTGAAGGTTGTAGCTACAATTTAAATTGCTTTTTCTGTTCTTTCAGAGGAGTACTTGGATCCAGATTCTTATCCATATCTAGACATAGCTAACCAGACTGGAAGGTCAATTGAGATTCCTCCTCAAGCTAAAAAAGTAGGTAAAAGAGATGGGGTTTTTAAAGCTTGGCTCATGAAGCATTTCAAATATGGGACAGAAATACAGTCAGTCTTTTTGTGATACAGCCTTGGGTGCAGTAGGTATTAATTTTGAAATAAATAGAATTTTACAGTTGGGAATACTCAGTCACCTGGAGACACCTCTGCTGATCTAATAGCAGGTCTAATCTTTCATCAGCCCCTGTCTGGTACCTGTCTTCCTTCTGTGTTTTAAGATGAGATTTGACCTATTTTAATTTTTTGGGTGCCTCTGAACAACATGAAAGCAACTTGTTTGTTAGGCCTCCATTTCAGCTGGAAACTTGATGAGCTCTCAAATTTGGACTATTTAAAAACTATTTTGGATAGCTTTTCTGTTGTGATGCCATTCGAATTTGTTCACCTTTCAAGAAAATGCCCCATTTCCAACTGAAAGTCTCTTTGGATGGATGCGTGCACTGAACTACTATAGGAATGACATACCTGATACCAGCTGCTGTAACAAAAGAACAGTGATAGATGCTGCTTTTAAGAGTGCTGGGTTTTCTGAAGATGAATAAAAATCTTTACAAATACTTGGAAATGTACCCATTAACAAAAAAGAATTGAGCAAGCCCCAGCTTGTGTTAAGTGCTGCCCTAGCCTCTTCTGAGGCATGCTATGTTTTGTGTCATCTGGAGTTTCTGGATGATTGGAATAGCAACTGTCCATTCTCACAATGTGTGCTGTTGTGGTGAAGTGCTAGAAGTAGTAATTTGCCTGAAGAGTTGAAGCATCAAATGTTCCAAGTGCTCAAGTTTGAATCAGCGTTGAACATGAATGAGAATATTGCAGGTTGCTTCTATCTAGAAATACTCACATTTCCATTTCTTGACTGCAGGAACCCCAGTGGGCTGTGAAGGGATTACCTAGATACTTACTTTTAGCTGTAAAAGTGGGTTGGAGAGGTGCAAAAGAAATCTCAATCTGTTTTTCTAGGCACTTGTGCTGGCAATGGGTTATCATGAGAAGGGCAGGGCATTAATGAAGAAGAAAGAATATGAAATAGCACTGCCCTATTTGCTGGATGCTGACAAACACTTCTGGTAAGAACCTTTTTGAAGTCCTTGTCTCTTCCCTTTGCTGTCAGCCGAATACCAGAACAGCATTAGCTCTACCTGTGCATGTAAATCAGGCCCTGATTTGACCACGATTGCTTCATTCCTCCACTGCAGATGGGAAACAGCAGACAAAGGCTCCGACTTGCAGTGACAGGTGGCTTCATGTACAACAGCTGGAACAGATACTGCCACTGGGCAATTTAATCTTTCATATCAACATAAACAGCAACTGTCAATATTCATGTACTAGGCTATGAATTCCATTAGCCTGAGAGACACAGATGCTTGCTTGCAATTGCTCTTGTATAGTAGTAATTTCTTGTTAAAGGTGGTGCAGATAGCTGAGGTCAGTAACCACATCAGAGTTTCTGCAGGTAAATTAGTTTCCTGTCAGCAGACACAGCCCTAAATTGCTCTTTGGGGATGTCCAAAGATAATTTTGTCCCTATCTGTTCCTCATGTCTGTGTGTGTGCGCATGGAGACTGACACAGGACTTGGCATGTTCATGTGCACTAAGACTGTCACCTCTGTCCTCTCAAAGATTACAAAGGGTTTAATTCTGTTCTGCTTCTAGAGTTGCTGTCTTGAAAAGTAACAAAACAAGTTGTGACTACTGCAGTTCTTTGAGATGTAGTGTTATTAGTTGTGCCCTGTGTATTAGTGAGTGTGGTGGGAGATAAGTGCTTTGTTAACGTTCTACTGACTGTATTTTGCTACCTCAGATACAAAGTGTGTGCTTCCTCAAACGTGAGCATGCTGCAGTAGTGTTTAAAAGGGTGTGGAAAAAGTAAACAGCCCCTCACAGAAAAAAACAGTAATTGTTGTGTTTTCCAGTGAGTGTAGCACAGAACTGCTGAACACTGTTGATAACTATGCAGTGCTGCAGCTGGATATAGTGTGGTGCTACTTCCGCCTGGAGCAGCTGGACTGCCTGGATGATGCAGAGAAAAAGCTGTCCACAGCTCATAGATGCTTCCAGAGGTGCTACGGAGAGAACCATGAAAGACTTATTGATATCAAAGTATGTCAGTTTTGATTTAAGGTGGCTTTTTTTTTTTCTTTTAAATCTGTATTCAGTTGCTGTTCAATTATCACAGGAGCGACTTTCAGAAGTTTCCTCCTGTCTCCTCAGCCAGTAATCTCATTGTGCAACTGTCAGTATAATGAAAGTGTTTGACAGGAAGGTCATGGTACAGGCATCAGCAGTGTTTCAGATGTGTTACTTTGCACAATAAGTGTCACATATTAGTGGCTGTGTCATATTTAAATGTGTAAAATGTTTGACTAGTACGTTTCTACTCATGCCCTCCTTACCCCTTCTCGTTTAAACAATTCTTAAGGGAAGCTATGGTCGTGAGAAGGTTTTATTTCTACGGCTTTACCTCCTTCAAGGGATAGGACACTATCACAGTGGCAGAGAAAAGGAGGCTGCTGATTATATTCAGAAGGTAAGACACCATTAAGTGAAACTTCAGAGTTGTTCACAGAAGCTCCTGTTTGGGCTCTGTCTTGCATCTGTTCTTTGCTTACTCTGAAAAATGGGGAGACTGTGTTTGTATGTTAGCAACAGTGTAAATAATATCATTTTGTTCTTTCTGTTTACAGGCTTCTCGTTTGTATGGAGAGCTGTCTGTAGATCCTGACAAAGTTGATCGTCTGTGTCTCCTGGGATTCTCAGAACAGGAAGCTCGCCTTGCCCTGCGAGCATGCCATGGGGATGTAGAGCATGCTGCCAATCTTATCACCAACAGGAGAGAGGTATGGTGCAGTGAAAGTACTAAATCAAGGATTGTATGAGTTGGGATGTCCTTCAGATCATGTTTTGTGACTAGTGCAACATGGTGCTAAATTAAGGACTGGAATATCCTGCTTTGGCACCGTTAGTGGAACTGACAGTTTGACATCTGTTGCCGCAAATCTGAAACCAAAACCTAATACAAGGGAAGCCCTGTCCCAAAACAGATGAGAAGGCCAAAGACTTGTGGTTGTACCACAGAGAAGCATAAGAAGACTTTGCACCCATGTTTATTACTTAGCACTGCTCTGTATAGGAATAAACCCACTGTGATCAAGCTGTCACTCCTGGGTTTGGCTGGTGTGAAAGATAAGAGGTTGCACAATAACATGCCATGAGGGCAACCATCAGGCTACACTATATTGTGGCTTTGGACTTGGAAGTTTCAGGAGGCGAGGATGTTTTGTGCTGAAGTAAAGATGGCATTGTCCAGACCTGAGGTGCCTGAAGTTACATTTGATAAGCTGAGGTGGCACTTGTAGACTTCAAACAGTGAAATGTGGACAGAAGTCAAATAGCTGAGAGGAAGGCTGAACAAAACTCCTTGGCTGCATGCCCAGTTCTGCCCATATGTCCTTGGCAAGTCTTGTCTGCAGGCCCATCTGCTGAATGGGTTTATCACATACCACACAGGGCCTATAATAGCTACGATGGCATAGGATCCAATCTGCAGAGAATGCAGAGCAGAAGTATGGCAACTGTGCTAGCTCATGGAAATGCAACTTTATTTAGTAATGAATGTCTGGCAGCAGAGTCTGTATGGAAAAAAAAGTTAAAAAAATTCAAAAATGCCTCTTCCTCTAAGAAACCTTACATGCAGAGGGGAAGGCTGAAGTATTTCCATGCACAGTGAGCTTTGTCATGGCTGTGTTCTTGCAGGAAAAGGCACAGATAAGGAGGGAGGAGAGAGCTAAAAGGCGGCAGCGAATGGAAGACATAAATACCTTGAAAAGTATGGGCTACTCAGAGAGAGCTGCTCAGGTGGCTCTTCGTTATACACAAGGAAACCTGGACCAAGCCTTTAAGGTATGTGATTTTCAGGAGTAGTCCTTCAATACAAAAAAACTTGTTTGCTTTTTTATTGTTAGCATTTTCTAATGTTTTCTGTAGTCTGTATTTGTTAGTTCATAGCTACCACTTCTAAACTGAACTTCCTGACTCAAAGACTTACATCACTTAAGTTGGGAGGGGTTTGCTTGTATCTCCATGACAAGGATTAGTACATGTCTGTTGCTCTATTCTGATCCCTCTCTTTTATTGTAGTTTATTCTTGATAATCCTGAGGTACTGTTGGAAGATGATGATGATCCTGTAGCTATGAATCAGCTTCAGGTTTCCCAGGAAAGCATTGACCAAGTAAGTTAGACCACTTGGTTTCTTAAGAATTAATTGTCTTGGTTCTGAATTGTGCCTTCGAACATACCAAATCTTCCTTGGGTCAAAGAATATTTGTACAGCTTTGCTTATGTGACTCACTGTCTGGCATCTGCTTTTCATGGTGCAGTCACATAGACAAAAGTGTAATCTGTGTGTGCTTCCTGCCAGTTAATACCAACCTGCCATGCACAGGTGTAGAAGGAAGTGTATGTGCTTTAATGCTCTATCCCAAAAAAGACAGCAAATCAGAATTGTGCTCAAGTCTCTGAGCATTGCAGTGCCACAAGAGAGAAAGTTGGAACTCATCTTTCTCATCACAGGATGTCTGAAAAGCTCTTCAGTAGTTACATAGGCAGAGCGAATAGCACATGTACGCTCCTCATGACGGGGAGAAAATGGGTCTGATACTAAACAAGAGGCTCTTGATTCTGCTAAAGATCCCCATTCCTGTAATGGGTTACTGCCCTGTTGTTAACTGTTCCAGTAAACCAGAGTGTCCTGGAATTCCTGGCATGTAGCCCTTTCCTTTGTGTATGGGGAATGACTGTCAGATTGCCTGAAGAGCTTGGATTTTTCTTGATTATGTTTTTTTACTTTTTCCCCTCTTCCTGTAGCTGGTGTATATGGGTTTCAGTCGTGAGTCAGCAGAGCAAGCTTTAAAGGTCTTTAAAGGCAACATCCACTTAGCTTCCCAAATTCTTGCTCATTATGGGGGAGTTCTTCCTGCTTCACTCCTCCTGTCTTCAGAAGGGTCCAGTCCATCAGAAGAATCAACTTCATCCAAAGACTCACCTACAGAATCTGCAGGTAAGAATGTTGCCTGCAGCATGCAGAGAGGAGGGAATGGGAAGACTGTTCTTCTGGATTTTGTGTGAAGCAGTTAAGTGATTTCTGCCTAAACGCTGTTAGAGGGCCTTGAGCCCAGACGACTACTGGTAGCAGTGCAATTTCAAGCAAGGCAACTCCAGGGAAGCTGCAGCCCCTGCTGCCAGCAACAGCTGTAAGGGATGGCTATCAGCTGTAGGCAGTGTGCAAGATGGGGGCAGCCCATAAGAAAGGGTAACAACCTTCAGAGGCATCCTGGGAAGGGCTAAGAGGAAATAGCTGCTGAGTGGGCTGTGGCTTTGGTGCACAAGGCTGGGTGTCTGCATCCTCACTTTTCTCAGTGAGGAACAAGTGGTCCTGTCTAGCCCACAAGCAATTCTAGCTTCACATCTCATTGTACTGGCTCATAGCAGTTCTCTTCCAAAACAACCTCTCTGCCTGTACTCTTTCAGAGAGCAAGTACTAACTGCTGTAGTGTGTTTCCTGCACCTACTACTGACACTGATGATATTTTGGCTTGCTAGTATCTAGGTTGTGACTGCTAGAAGTTTATTCCAAATCTGTGCTATACAGCCAGCTGATTGGACCACATACTCCTTCCTTGTGTCTCTTTTATGTGTAGAACTGTAATTGATACCATTTACATATCAATGTGCAAGAGGAAACTTGCACATACTTGTCTCTCTTCCATTGCTTGTCAGGGCTGCAGTGATCCCTGGAGTACAGCTAAGAGTTTTCGTACAGCTTTAAATAACAAGATACTGCCATCCAGCAGCATCCTTTGCAGAGCTGCTTTAGCTGAGGTAGTTGTGCAGTAACAGACTGGTGAGAGAGGGAAGATACCATGTTTGAACTCACTGCTGCTGTTCTTTGTTGGAAGGTTCTTCAAGTTCCCCAACAGATGAAGACATGGAGACTGATGCAGTCAATGAAATCATAGAGGATATTCCTGAACATGAAGAGGATTATCTCGATTTAACACTGGAGGAAGAAGAACAGATCATTCATGAGTACTTATCCTATATACAAGTACCACAGCATTAAATCCCATTATATCTACTTCAGTTACATGTATTTACCTTGACAAAATTAGTTTGGATTATAAATGCACCTTCAGCTTATCTCTTACTAAATGCCTTGAATTCAGTTTAAACTAGAGGTGGCATAATTAATTCCTGCTTATTTATAAATCTGTTTAAAGCCTACATTTGTGATATAATTTATTGTCATAGCAGAAAAGATAGAAACATTTATTTTCAGAAGAAAATTTAATAGAACTAAACTATATTTTTATTGTGAAATAAGTTAATTCATTCACTTAGTACTCAAGTAAAGAAGCATTTCTATACCATTTAAAAATACCAGCTTTAAAGATAAAGGTGAGTTTGTAAATCAGAAGCCTGGCTCTTGAGCTTACACAGGTATCAACTTCCAAACTGTTCTCTTTTTTTCTTCTGAAAGATTTCTAAGAGACATTATGTATCTGTTGTGCATGGGTTTATACTGTGTTTTGCTTGTCACTCCCTGCAGGCCTTACACAAGGCATTAAAGGTAACTATGTGCAGAGTCCTCCATCCTTTGGGTTTGAAAACCAGTGGGAACTACCCAGCAGGGCCTTGTCCTCTCAGCCCTCATGACCTGTCTAGTGGTATTTCCTTTACGACCAAATAATCATTTTCCCCAAGCAGCTTCTCTTCACCTCTTACAGGTGTGTGGTCTAAGACTGATGGATGTCATGGGGAATAGTTAATTTTTTTTAACTAGCTGTTGGACAGACTTTGGTGTGGGACTGTCTCAGTAGTTGTACCCAGCCTCTGTATTCCTCAGAAATACTTGGGTGTTTTGCGTGTGCTTCGTAACGTCCTCTTTCTGCTGTGTAAGCACCCTCTCCACTGGGAACACAATTTCCCTGCTCGTCAGCTGTTCTTAAGCGCGGTGTCTTTGCTTTCCATAGCTCCGTTGTAGCGGCAGAGGGAGCTGCTGCCTTGTCTGCTTCAGGCCCAGTGCTGCAGCTGCTGGGAGCAAGGGCACTGACAGGGAGCGCGGCCCCATGGCCGCAACTGAAAAATGAACCTTCCCTGTGGTGACAGTGAGGAAATGAGGGCTCGAACTTTTGTTAAGGCAAATGTGATAACTGGAGGAAGTGGAACTTTTGGCCTGGAAAACGACTGCTCGGTTCCAGCAGATGGACTTAACGGGCTTCAGTAGGGGGTTTTATTCCTGGCTACCTTGGCCAAGGACAGCAAAAAGCAGGAATGATTACACAGTTAAGGAATTACTTGTGTATTGTATTTCTGTATCAAGGCAAGTGCTATAAAAATTGAGGAGTTATGTATCTCCTCCCTGAAGGTTTTAAGTGTTTCTAAAGCCAGTAACATGAGCTTCTGAGGTTAAAAAATAGCCCCGTAACCATCATATCCTGCCTCTGCAGGGAAACATTGAAGAACAACTGGACAAAATGCAGAGTTAAACAAAATATACAAAATAATTTAAATTTGCAAACACAAAGTGATAGATATCATTTTAGCAAGAACTAGGTGGGAAAGCACAAATGTATTCCTTCCTTTAGCCAAAGGGGTTCCCAAACTTACTGGCATTTTGGCATTACCTTCTGCGAGCCTGAAGGCAGTGCTGGGCTGTACAGGCAGTATTTCTTCTCTTTGAAGTGGCTTGCTGGCAGACTGGCTGTGACAACTTTAAGAAGTGAGGGTTTGTCCTTGGGGAATTTAAAATTAGCATCATAACACACAGTGCTTGTCAGAGAAGCCATTCCTCAATGATGTAATGCTGCCAGCTGCCCTCCCCCCCCAATAACTGTGCCTGCAGTTTTAATCAGCAGGGCAGGAAGCATTGGCTAAAAGTTTTAAGTTAATTTTGACCATGCATTTGAAGACACTGTGATATGTTTAGCAACTGGCAGAAGTGTAATGACTCATTAATTCCACTCTTTACAAGTTCTATGTCTATTAAATCCATTTGCTAATTCCATGTGCAGCTGCTGTAGGGCCAGTTAAGCTCCTGTGTCTAACATACTGTGTGCAAAGTTTTAAAGTAGAGCCCAGACCATCTGTGCAACTCTGCCCATCTCTGCTAAAGGCCTCCTGCTTAGCATTGACCTCACAAGCAAAACAGAAACACTAGCTGCGTAGCAAGCCATCACCTCAGCAACCCTGAGCCACCATCTCATAAACATTTCTCACAGGGTCGGTAGTGAGCTGTGAGGAGCAGACCCCAAGGTTCTAAACCTACACTATGCAGATGACCTCCTACATTAGTCCCTTTTCATAGGCAGATAACAAAATGCTATTTCCTACTGGACATGGAAACTTGCCAGGTAAAAGCTACCAAAGTTGCTCTCAGAAGCAGCAAGCAGGGCATACAGCAGCAGTGACAGGTTGACAGTAGGGGGCTGGGGTGCCACCATGGTAAGCTCTCAGGCAGCGCATGTGGCTCTTTGTCACTCATGCTTTCTCCTAAGGGTGGTCTTTGGTTGGTGGCTGGTCATGTCTCCCCCTGAGTAGGAAACCAAGCTCTGGCAGGTTAATGCCTGGTGAGCAGTAGGACATCTCTGTGGCATACCTGACTGCAGCCCCAGCAATGACAGAAAGGCAAGAAATGTTTCCAAAAATGTACATTTGAAGTTGTGTTTTGGATTTTTTTTTTCCTGTAGTCTTTCCATTCTTAACTGCTCTGTCTCTGCAGCCAGCCAAATCCCCTCTAAATGAGAACAAAAAAAGAACTAGACTGTGAGTTGTCTGTAGATGCCACATCTCCATTCTATAAAAAAAGAAAGTCACAGCATTTTTATCTTGCTTTAGTACAGAATAAATAAAGCTATAAAAATAAAAATGTGGTTAGATATTTTTGTACTGATTCTACAAAGAGTTATCTCCAAATAGAAGAATATAAGAACCCTTGTTAATTCATGGCTCAGTGGTTATCAGAGAGGGATGAACCTGGAAAAAGAAGGGGAATTTGACTGCTCATCTGATGCTATTAACAGTCTAGAACTCAAGGCCTGACATAGCCTCAAAAGGAGAAAAGAAAACAAAGCTAGAGCACCCCAAAAACTCCTTTGCTGTCCTCTTCTCTGAAAAAGAGAGCTTGACATTTCTAGCAGCTATAAGGAAAACATTTCCCCTACAGGGACAGTCAAGCAGTGGGCCAGGCTGCCCACAAAGGTGGTGGTCATCAGGTGACTAGTGAACAGGTGCTGAGGCACCCCAGAGGAGGCCATCAGGAGCTTCCCACCTGGGAGAACTATGCACAGGGGCATGTGGGCAGCTGGATGCACACCCCCAGCAGCAGACAGAACACCTGTGAGGCCACTGATGCTGCCTTTGTTGAAGCGTGAGATTGTAAAAGGTAAAAACCCACCAAGTTTGTTGGGAGGAGGACAACTGCTGTGCCTCTGCAAACAGCTAACCTCGGTACAAAAAGGTCTTGAGATTTAGCTCTTTCTTCAGCTTTTGTTAAATTAAAAAAGTCAATTACATTTCTGCTTATTATTCCCAACTTCCCCAAGAGAAGGCATTTGCTTTAAACTCCTGCTGAGCCATACCATCCTGTGGTGGTTGGTCAGATTAGCAAAAACTTGACCCAAAGGTCAGCTTGAAAATGGGATTTGCAGTTGTTCTGCAGGGCACCTTTCATTGCTACATTCAGCCAGAGGGGCAGGTGAGTGGGCAACAGGAGCAGGAGAAAAAATTGCTCATTAGATACCAGACAGCAGAAATGTGCAACGCCTCCATGCCACAGGGAATGGAAAACAAGCAGCTGTAAGTGAAATTCGTAAATACACACAGAGCATAAGTCACCTGAACCACACTGCAGTCCCTCCTGACCCCAGGGCTGCTCAGCTGAGAGTCATCTGCAACAACAAGACCTGGCTTGAGTCTATCTGGCAGTCACAGAATCGTTGCTCCTGAAAAAGAGGTTCAAGCAAAGCCATTTCCCACCTCTTTCCAAGTTCTGATTTACATGGACACAGTGGTGCAGAAAACAAAAGGTTCAGCTTTGGTCACTGATGGAAGGTCTCTGCTGGGCAGTCACATTAGTTCAATAGCCTCATGTTCCCCATTTTCTTGTTGCACCATACAGCCAACTTTATTGTTGAAGAGACGAGACAGACTTCCCTTCTGAGAGCTCCTGCCCTGGGCAGACCTCTCCTTCTTCAAACGCCACTTATTTCTCTTGCATATTCCACGGATGTCCCAGATCCTTAGCGTGCCGTCATGGGAAGCTGTGTAGAGCAGCTCATTGTGGACCTGGAACAACAGGGGCACGTTTAATGCCAAATGGTACAGCTCGGAATCAGCACAATCAAACTGTCACAAACCAGAGCAAACACAGCTTGATCCTAGCACTTAGCTACCAGGCCTTCATTGCAAGAGCCAGTTTAAATTATCACAGAAGCTGCTGAAGTGGGATGAGACATTACCAAGTCAGGCCTTGTTTCTGAGCCACTTCACAGAGCCATAAAATATAAACGGCAAGAGTGAGTTACAACCTAAACCCACTAGAAAAGTGATGGGGATTTAAACTGGATGGCAGAATGGGCCATAGCTGGGAATTTCTGTGCTAGTTTCAGACTGCTGGTTTTGAAGATGAAGCTTAAGGAGACACCAAAATCAGTATCAGTGGGCACTGAGGGGTTGGGAATGCTTCTCTTCCTTTCTCCCTTTGCAGTAAGTTATAGGTACAACTCCCTTTCCAAAAATTCATTGTTCTTCCAAACCTGCAGTAATTTAACCTTGTTTCCCACCCCCTGTACTTTAATTTCCTTAATGAAACTCCTTTCCATTTGCTGCTGTTGTCATGTTTCAAATTGTCCTCAGTCCTAGAAGCCAGCCCTGGGTCCTGATCTCCCCCTTTCTGTATGAGTCTGTCCAACACAGGCGCTTGCAGGCTGCAGAGGTGGGTTGTGAGCGAGCATCCCACTGGCAGCCTGGCTGACGTCAGCACCAAGCACCACACAACCACAGCCCCCTCAGCCACCCCTCAACAATATACTTGAGATCACATTAAAGTCACCACTTTTCAGTTCTCTCTTCCCAGGATGTTTTGCCAGGGACATTTCAAAACGAAAGCACAAGGGAAATAAAGGGAAATACAAAGCACATATATGGTCTCGGCAATACTTAGGGCTGCCCTGAGTCTATCAGTTATCAATCACCTGAATCCATCTAGGTGATTCTCTGCTATGCACCTGACTGCTCAATACTTGAGAGTTTGCAGTTTAAGAACAATTAGCCACTTGCCAATTCAGAAAAATACACAAAAGACAACTATATTTACAACTCTCTACTCATGGCATTGACTCTNAAAGGAATTTTATCTCCTCTTTTGACTGTTGGCCTGCCAGAAATACCTACAGTGTCTCACATCCTTAACCAAAATCCTCCTTCTGCACGCAGCTTTTCTGAGATCCCAGTGCAGGGAGATGTGGATTCTTAAACACACAAAGCATCCAAGGTTTTAAACTTTCCCTCCAGGATTCCTTGCATGACACTGGTGTTAGCATTGTTAGCAATGATTAATATTTCCTCCCCATTTAACATGTAAATGCCAGCATCCCTTGAGCCTAAACAATATGCATGCTACTTTTGGGGAACTTAATGAACTTCGAGAACGTTTTTAAGCCAGTGTCAGAGACTCTTCCATTCGTCTGACAGGATGTGGGTCAGACAGCACTACAGAGCTTCTTTGTCATCTCTAAACCTTTCAAAAAGTAGATCCTAACTGCAGTGTTTTATATAAACATTTACATAGTGGGTAGCACATGGAAGCCACCATGTGCTAGTAAGCAGTTGCTGGACTGTTAAGGGACACCATGCCAGAGGGTTAGAGGTTATGCCATGTAGTATTCTGCTTGGATAAGGCAAAAACGTCTTTTCCACCTAGAGCACTGCAAACACTCATCAGTGTCTTTAACGGAAGAGGTCTCATGAAATCAGAGTCTCTTCCTTGCCCCTACACAGGGTCTCATTTCTTATGGCTGCTTGTCTAACAATCTGAAAACCCTCCAATCATGGACACAGGACTTTTCTGCGGGGACTTGCTCTGTGGTTCACTTATTGAGTTTGTCTAAAATCACAAAAGGAATATTCGAGGCTGTTACTTTTTGCCTTACCCTGAAACAACATCCAATCCAAGTCACACAGAACAGCCAGTCACAACAGTTCTTACAAAGCAAATGAGGAAGTGATCAGAAATGATAAATCCCAGCAAAGAAACTCTTTCCTGACCTGGATGCAGTTGATGATGAACTTGTGTCCTCGGAAGATCTTCTGCAGGACACCACTTCTGGAATTGAAAGCTCTCGCGCAGGCATCGCCACTTCCTGTGAACACTGCAATGCAACCACACAATACAGCATGTAGCCAGATGTGAGCAGCCTTGCAAGGTCAGTTCATGTGAGTTCAAAATGTACCTAAGCTAATTCACAGAGAAGCAAGACATCTCATTTTAAGGCTTGAGTCTCTTCTCAGAGCAAGTGCAGAACATTTTCATTTTGCTGACCCCAGCACGCTTCTTTCATTTGCCTTTTTCAAAACTCCGAACTGCACTAAGCCTGAAGTTTCTCATACATCAGCATTTCACTCCAGACACACTTCAAATACCCATTCCTGCTCTTCTACATACATTTCACTGCCTAACCATGCCTCAATAATTCTAAGCAGACAATTTCTATCAAGCCTGGTTTTAAAGATTTCCACTAAGCCTTCCATTTGTGTTACCATAGTTCTTTCAGGTTTCAATTCAGGTACTACAACATCTTCATCATTCCTGCTGCTGTATCAAGCAGCAGAAGCATTTGCAGAGTGCAGTGGCAAATCACAGAAGAGCATTACTCCCTCTCACACTAATGATACCAATTTGGCCTTAGCTTCATTAAAACCATGGAGTTTTCCCCCATTTTCAGCAAAATTTTACTATCAGCAGGCAGGGCCATCTCTGTTGAAATACCACAGCTAAATCTTCTGCCCTCAGAGGTGAATGGCATGTGTAAGCAGCTTTACAAAGGAGCTTTATAAATTCTTTCAGTGTGGTAGATTTCTTCAGCTAAATCCTATAGCTTAGGACCTTAGCAAGCAGCAGAGCCTTTAAGTGATTCAAGACCCAGGCTATAATCTCTATTTCAGCATGGCACAGAAGTATTTGAGGGATTTGGCTACAGCTCTTGTATTCTATGTGCTATACTGTATATGTGTTATAAGAAGGGGCATGTTGAAGTAAATTAAGCAAAACCAGGGTTTTTGGCTATTCATCAGGTTTCCTCATGGTATCTTAACATGTTCTAAGAAAAGTTTCTCTGTACTTCAGGATCTTCACATCAGATTCCCAGAACTGCTGCATCTGGAAACTGTAAGGTAGCACTGAATATTTAGATTTTATACTTAGCAATATGCCCCAAAAGGAGGATATTTCTATGCTTTAAGTGTTACACAAATATCTTCATGAACACTCACTTCCCTTCACTTAACCCAAAGTCCTCAAGTTTATCTAGACAGAAATATTTCAGAACTGCAAAAAAGCAATATATTCACTGCTCCTGCATTTCATGTCTTGGCAAAAGCCACTACCATGGAAAGGTTTTTATACCACTGAAGTGTCTGAAGACAACATATTGCTTATCTTTTAGGAGAAGGCAGGAATCAAATTCCTAGAGACGGGAATAAATTACCGTGCCAGTAAATTCAGGACTATAACAAGAGACAAAAGAACACTCTACCTACTGCCACCAGCTTTGCAACTTCCAATTAAACAGCACGAGGCTGAGTACCTCCTGGGTACACCTTCAAGAAACAGCTGGATGTGGAAAATCAGTGTTATTTTATGTAAGCCGCTATAAAATCAATTGCCAACACAATCCTGAAGAAAGCATCATGTCCCCTTCTGCAAATGAGTAACAACAATGTAAAAAGCAGGGGGCAAGGCACAAAGTGAATGGAAATTGCTTAATACTATCACACACATGCAGAGAGTAGGAACCAATTAAGAGCTGTTTTCACCATCCAGCTGTCAGTTTACTTTAGCCATTGCTATCAGGATTTTGCTTCTGACAGACCTCCTTTATGTCTTTTGAACTGTCATGCTTGATTTAGGAAGTCTCTTTGCACCTCTGAGTTTCAAAGGAGCACTGCTGATCTAACCCAGATTTAGCATTTAAATACAGGCTTGTACACACCACCTGTGACACAACAAACAATAACAAAGTCAACAATTCCTTTGTATTTTTTACTTGAATTTCATAGACCCTTGGGAGAGAGAACTGGTTTTAAACGTTCCCTTGGAGTTTTTGCAACATGACAAAATATCTTCTGCATTAAATTTTAAATGATTGTGGATGTACTGTAGGAGAGAAATAACCAACATAATATCATTAAGTAAATCAGACTGAGAATCAGCTTTAATATTCCCTGTGCTGTTAATTATACAAGCACTAGAAACACATTCTGATGATTTAAAGCTTAGTTCTCAGATCTGTCTGGACTCCCTGTACAATATAATCAAACCAGTTTGGAAAGACACAGATGTTTTTCCTCTCATTTTCCTACCCTATTTTCTTACTCAGACTCTGAGGTAACAAGACTTTGGGTATTGATTAGATAGCAAGCAACACATATAATTTATAGTGAAGTACTTGTTCCTCTTTTTGGAAAGGCAGAGAATGGACACACAGTGCTGATCTGTCCCCAGTGAGCATTTGAAACTTCAAGCTACACTACCTCCAACATTTGGTATCTAGTGAACATATCTTTGAATACTATCTGAAACAAAACTGCTACTGTGTAACTAAGTGATCAGTTGAATACAATGCAAGCAATCATAGTATATAAATTAATTAAGGGGAAATTTCCTCCTTTGAGAATTAAACTGCATCTAAATTCTATTCAAACAAGTCCCTAATATTTTTTCCATGACATTTTTTAATACCCTTCAAATGGAACAATTCAATTCTCCCTGTTCGACACTTGTAGAATTTTTGCATTTGAATTAAAATGAGATCTTAAATAACTCTGTGAAGTTCCATCACACTATCAGGATGTTCTTCACAGGTTTGACTAAATGCAGCAATATTGCCTGCATTTCAATGTTTTAAAAAAGGGTGCTGTGGAAAAATAATGTATGTGTATGGCAGGGACAAGGTGGTAGTATGAGGGGGAAGAAAGAGAAAGCTGCAGAGCTCATGGGGGTGGCATCAGATAATGAAACTTTAGTTTGAACCTACATTTTCTTTATGATGGATTTAGAGAGTCTGTTCAAGTCTGTACTGGTTGCATGAAAAGTAGGATCAATGGTGGAAAAATGCAGCTCTGGAGGTCTAATTAATGAAGGAGACAGTTTCTCCATCTCTCACCCAGACATGAAGATTCCTCACTGGATCAGGCCAACACATCATAGCACAGTTGTTTTGCCTTTGGGTAGTGTTGATGAATTCAATGTTTTGTCTATTTGTAATTAAATAGGGGAAAACACACACAGACAAATAACACAACAGCATTTTGTTTGCCATCGCTCACCCTGGATTAAAATTTCTGGTTCATTGCCCCTGCTCTACCTGCCTGCACCTTTGAGCAATAATAGTCTTCTGGGTACAGTGCAAGCTCAGACCCTTTCCCCTTCCATTTGAGCCTTTCAATCAGCTACAAGAGCTGACATCAGCAGAAATTACAACCTGCAGGTAGAGGAAAGTGGGGTAGTTCTGGAGTACAGGTGAGGAGAGCTGAAACCAACTCTACATTTCAATTAACTATTTCAATGGAGAAAAGTAGTGCTGTGGGTCTAATGCTGAAAGAAAGACCACAAAAAGGCTTCCTGATTAAAATCAAAAGGTACCTATGGGGTTGGTTTCCAAACAATGTAACAGAGGCAAGCACTGAGCTGGGTATCCAGCAGCAGCACAGGCAGACTGACAGACATCAGCGTAGCATGGTTAAGCCACAGCTATACAAGCAACTCACAGACAGCTCAGGATCTGAGCCACTTCCCTAAGTAACAGAAATAAAAGCAACTGCATCTTCATTTGCCAGAAGAGGGAGGTGGAAACTGGAGGGAAGGTCTATACTTGCCACATGGAACAGTGCAGTAAAGTTTGATACTCAATGTAAACATGCTAGAGCTAAAAAAAGTGACAATTCCACATGCCTTGAAAATTAGAGAACCTTGTTTAACAATCCTTGGTCAAAGACAAACATCAAAAAGGAGAAAGGAGATTGCTAAACATAGGAAAGGCAACTTACAGATCCCAGCGTGGTATTTCAAAGTGCTAACGCTGTGTTTGTGAGCCTTGTACGTTTGGATTCGCTCCCCAGTGTCTACTAACCAGCACTTCACTGTCCTGTCCGCGCTTCCTGAATACAAGTGCCGATTCACTAGCTGAAGGGAAGAGAAAACAATATCAGCAATTGTCTCTCAGGCACGTTTGTGAGAGAACTGCACTGAAGTGACTCAGCTGAAGTCACGGTTTCCAACTCAACAGCCTGTTACAAAGAGCAGCAACTACACCTTGGAACAGGGGAATGGTGAGCAAAACCGACCTTGCATTCTTCAGTCGCTTCTCCCATTGACTTCTGGGCCTTAAAAACAGCTCCCACATTTCAGGGGAGGTAGGTAGGTAGGTCAGAAGGTAGCAGACTTAGCCCATTTGCTGGTGCAAGCAGGCAGGATTTCTGTGAGCATAACACTAACCCTACTTCCATAACTGGTTACCTTATTACAGCCTCAAAAAAACCAAAACAAAACACTGTGTTGTAGCTTCTGCAAAGCACATTTGACAAGAAGTCTTATCAGATTGTATGTTTTAAATACAATAAAATTTCAGAACAATTTGGAGTAAGGAGAAAAATAATCTAAAAATAAAATTCTGCACAGCACAAAGCAGAGTTTAACATGATTACTCTATACAAAGTCAGTATCTGGAAACACTAACTCTTGCTTTAAACTGTTTTCTATCTGTGTTTCTGCAAGTGTTTTTAGGGTGTGCTATCAGCCAGTTAAATATTAACCATCCTTACTCAGGATTTTAAACATCTTCAATCAGATTGTCTTCTGCTGTGTTTAAAGCAGCTCTGCTTGTAAATCCCAAAGAAGGCTGGTCATCACACCAGTCACCCTGTGCATTGTGTGAATTCACTAGTGGTGAAGGTTGGGTTTTATTCCACACAGAATGACAAAAGGAAGGACTGCAGTTGGGAAACTGAGATAGAGAGAGAACAACTGACCTGTGCAAGATAACAAAGCAATCCAGGGCACAAAAACTATCAAACACCTGGTAGCTCAGCAGGAAAACGCTCCACAGCACAGAGGAAAATCTTGCATTAGATATCCTAATGAAAACAAACTAAAGGTCTTGACAGCCATTGTTAGGTGCAGCTCTGGCCCTACACCTGCATCTGAAGGCAGCCAGCCATTGCACACACTCACAGCAGTCCACTGGCTGTAGTTTGAGGCAAGTTTCATGGACTTGCAGCAATCTCTGTATCAAACAGAGAGAGAGAGAAGGGACAACCTGACCCCCTACAAAAGGAACAGGCTTTGCATGAGGAGTAATGACACCATTTTGCCCTCCAAACACACAGATGAGAAAGTTCAAATGACCAGCAGAGCACCAACCCCTTACGTTTCTCACATCCAGGAAACCAACTGCAGAACAAATAACAAATCAACTTAGTCTTGCTCTTTAAGGGTCTGGCTGTGCCATTTTAGGTTATTACAAACTTTCAATCCCCAGTTTTTGCACACTTTGTAGCAAAGGTTGGAATGTTTTTCAGGCTCTCACATTTCTCCTCCCATTCCAAAAAGCCATCAGTAGTGAGCTTTGTGGGGAAAAAACCCAACCAAACAACCAATACAAGAACAACAAAAAAAATCCACAGAAAAACAATGATGAAACATTTGTACTGTGTTACAACAACATGAAACAAAAGGTATTTTAAGATACAGAGCACTACAGTGATGGGACTATGCTAACCCACATAAAGAAATGTATGCAGGCAGACCAAGATAACCACTGGTCGCAGCTCCCATCAGCCCAGTTGGAGCACTGCATGCCACACTTCCAATCAGCAGAACCTGGCCCATGGGACAGTCTTCACAGCTGTCAGGAGTCTGTAAAACACTTACCACTGTTAAAAGCCAGGAGTACTTTGAAATGTCACATCCTATTACTTCTAAGCTGGTTTAGCAATGGCATTAATACTACCTCTCAGCAAAGCAAGAGAAGGAAGGGCCAGCAGCAATAACAAAAAGTGGGAGCTGGGCACTTAGCCTGAGGAAGGTAACTTGACTTTTAATTTCCAGGCTCAACCTGAATGAGCATGAAGAACACTGTCACATTGCACCTAGTAAATGGAAAAGCATGGCTCATTCTTCTTTGCCATGTCATTGCATTTCTTTTTCAGATGTCTTTCTAACAGCATTTACTCACCCACTAAGCAAGGGAAAATGGAACATTATAACCTCCCGCAGGTAAATATCACTCTGCATTAAGGGCACATTAGGTTATGCTGCTTCACTTCTACTTTTAAGTGAGTATATAAACATTGAAGTGAAACAGGAAAGCTGCAACTTGCCTAGATTTGCTAATTTGCTAGACAGAAAAACATGTCAAATGATGAGGGCTTACTCAGGTAACTCATGGCATCAGAATTCTAAGAACCATAAAATTTCTGGTGCCAGTCAGAGGTCTGGCAAGATGGCCAGCACACCCACCACCTGCATTAAATTCAAAGCTTCTCTGCCACTCAGGCTGCCCCATGACATACTTCCATGCACTTTTTTCCCCCTCATTGGTTTAAACAGTGAGCCTGGCTGCAAAGGAGCTAGCCTTTCATGGAAGCAGAAATACTAACAGGTTAAACAACCTCCCAGCTGACACAACCTAAGCTTGCAGCACAGCCAACAGCAGAACCCAGCACAGCTCCAACTGTCAAACAGCCTCTTATTTCCATGGCACTTTTAAAACTCTGAGCATGAAACAGCTATTAGCGGAGAAAGCCATCAAGACCTATCAGCTCATGGTAAAGCTGAAGCAGGCATCATCTCATCAGAACTGATACAGATTATCTACAGTTAAGACAGTCCGTTTAAGTCACTGCAGTCTAGAGCACAGCTCACCTCATCCTCAAGCAGACACATGAAACAGATCATGCTTTAAAACTTGCTCTTTCTCCTCCCTGGCAAGGACAATCTTCTCAGTTGCAGCCATCTAAATCAATTTAAGTGAGATGACTTTTCACCTGACTAAAGCTAGGGCTGGTTTACAACTCCAGCCTAGGCTACACCACTTCAGATACCCTTATTTAATCAAAATACTAACGATCATCACATACTGTTCCTCAGCCAAAGCTCGTAACAAGCAGGCCTCACATTGTGCAATATAAATACCTTCTCTCCTTTATAGATGGAAACCATGACACACTGCAACTGAAGTCTATCCAAAAGAGGTCTTGATTTTTAGAGCAACCTAGCTTTGTCACTACCTAAATCCCAGAGTGCAGCCCTGATTTGGGAGGCTAATCCAGGCCGCAACCATCCCTTTCTAGAACACACAAAAAGCATTATGTGCTTCAGGGCACAGTACACCTGACCACTGGTCCAGAGAGTATCTGAAAACCAGATGAGATTCGGTCTGAAAAAGAGCAAGACAGAAGCACCAGTCCAGCCTGACCTGTGACATAGTGGTAATTTCACTCCAGACTCCTCTTTCAGAGTTTGCACCCAAAGGGTGTGGCTGTGCCCCAACAACACAGACACAGCAGCCTTAGCTCTAACTCATCAAGGTTGGACATGATGTGCAAACACTCTAATGCTGGCTGGGCACAAGCTACCCTTCCTGTGGAGGCAGTGGAGGTCCTAGAGTCAGCCAACAGCACAGTTCCTTGGCTCCTGTAATCATTTTTAAGTCATGACTGCATTGAAAGGTACCTAAAAAGCTCAAGGAAGGAGGACTAGAAGACAGTTGCCCTGCCTGCTTCCAGACAGATCTCCAAAGCACTGATTTCTCATTAGATCACCTTCTCCCAGCTCTCCCTCTAGGACTCTTGCTAATCTCCTTACACCAGCTTGGCTTCTCCTGCCCAGCTGTTATGGGATTCTCCAAGTGGGTTCAAACCTCCTCAGCTTGCAGAGGCCATTTAATCCATATCCACCTCTTAGAGCACTGGGCAAAACAGTATTTCACTGTTTGTGAGGTTAAACATCCCCACCGACATGTTAGGCTCAGCAGATCAGTCCCCTCTCAGGAGCTGACAAAGTCTACTGACTTCTTCACCAACATCATACTGCATCATGCAGTGGGAGCTAAGCCTCTCCACTGCCAAGACTGGCACCCATTTTTGTGTATGGGGGTCCAGGCAATGTCATTTTCAGCAAATACTTGTGGGTAGGTCCCCAGGTCCATCACTACTGGGCTTTTCCAGCTCAAAGTCTCCAAAACTTCACCCAATCCTCTAGGTCCCAGTCCTATTCTTATTAAAGAATTTAATTTTCTAATAATTCAGAAGGAAAAATGTAAAATTTCACCTAACACATTTTTCCAGATATATCCAACTCTGTCAACTCTTGGTTTAAAAATGATTAGTAGAAACAGTTCCATATTCCATTCTCCAACTGCCTAGAGAACCAGTGATATTTTCAAAGCTGTATTTTCCTTGGCTGGCTTTGAGCACTTTGTTCCCTTTGGCTAACTGCCCAACAAAGCTCCTGACAAGGAAAAGCTTGGCAAGGCAAAGACACCTGTAGCAGAGCAGACAACACAGAATAGATTTGCAGCTCTGATACTGAAGAGCTGAGTGCACATTTCAAACACAAGTACCTTCAAAAGAATTAAAAACCTCATGACAGTTATATGCCCAGTTCTAAAGCCTAATCCAGACAACAAGAACAAGAAAAAAATAATCACACTGATATATGCCATTCTGGGATGTTAATGTTTCTCATTGTCTGAGGGGCTTTGCTTCGAACTAGAAGAAACACTAACACACATGAATGGACCACACTTGTCTTAATCCTCAGGCCAAAGTACTGGAGATGTAGTATTTCATGAAAAAGTTCAGACTTGCTTGTGAGCAGCAAAGTAACAGCAGTAACAAAATACAGGTTGCTGCAGTAGTTGCAGGTTTCACTATTTAAAAAAGCCAGTTTCATGCATCCCTGACCCTCCAGGGTAGCCTCCAGACATACCACAGGTTGAACAAAAAAACCAAAGAATCACATCTAAGGTTGGTCTCTCAAGATAATCATAACCCTACTGCTCCATAAGCTTCACCGAACTGAATATATGCAGCAGCTTAAGACAACGTCTACCTGTATGAATGCAAAAAACATCCACAGAAGAGCTACTGAGCAAGTATTGCAACCTTATAGGAATGGTCTTTGCTCTTCCAGTTAACCTTGGCTCTAAGAAACAATTCAATCCTCATGCAAGGAGAAGCAATTGGCTCTCCAAACAAGTTTGGACACATCCTCTTTTTGAAGGTCACTGCACTCAGCCTGGCTCCGAGGAACTTCAGGATGAGTTCACATCAGCAATAACATGTCCCATTACCAGCTTGTTTTTCACACAGGGGCCAGTATTGCTGCAATCTGCCAGCTGGATCTTCTGTTCACAGCCACTTCTAAGTTAAAAATCACTAACTTGGACCAATCTCAATTTACAACTATGTAAGCCTTCGGCTGAGTTAGATTTCAGGATCCCATTCAAACCACATTCATTTTAATGATCTAATGAATTCCCTGTGGGCAAGAAATTGGGTTTTTTTTCCTGAGAATCCATCTAGAATGAGCACTATGGTCTGGCTATTAGAGAACTTTTTTCAACTTTTTTACTGCAGTGCAAAGTAATGGCCCTAGAACTACATTTCTTTCCTACAGGTGTTGTACACATTCGTACTCATATCCTTCACATCCTCACCCTCCAGCAAGCTATGCAACAAATGCCAGCACAAACTGCAAAAATATTGTGCACTTAATTTATTTGGTGCAACAAGAACAAAGTTCTGTCCCTATGCTCACAACAGTTAAGCAAATAAACAGTCGAGGCAACAGCTTTGTTCAAAGCATTCTTCTAGTCAGATTTAAAAGGCAACCAAAGGGAATGGTCCAAACAAAGGATCTTTTGCAGGAAAAACAGAAGCAAGCCCTTGCCCACTCATGTTTAAAACTCCTTTTGTGAGGACGAGTTTTGCTGCAAGTATGTTTGCTATAGGATCCAAGCTAAATTTCAAGCTGGATCATTTGTCTCTGCCAGCTTTTGGCAGCACAGTTTTGATAAATACTTAGAGGCAGAACAATCAGCAAAGGACAAAGCATGCCTTGTGAACAGTTTGCAAAGCTACTTTGGAGACATTTAGAAAAACACAGGCAAATATTTAAGTCAGGGCTATTCGGCCTATTGGAGGCAATCCCATTAATGAAAACACATGTTTGATTATTAATTGCAAATACCAGTGTTTAGCCAGGCCTGGAATGTTTAAGTGGAAGAACTAGCAAGAGCTGTGTGATTACACTCAGCCCACCCTTGCCTTTTCCTGTCACTTCCTATAAAATGTCTTCATTGGCTCTTCTGTGAAGAGGAAGCTCTCGGAACAGCTGCTGTCCCCTGCCTGCCCAGCTATCAATGCACTGCAGGAGGAATAAAGAGTTCTGGCTGCTCCACTGAAAGTTACCTTGCCTGACTAGGAGTGAAGCAGTCAAGGCCACCAAAGCACTTAGTATGCACATGATTGCCACTGCAGGTCAGTCTCCTGGCAAAACCTCTGTCAGTCTAACTTAGAAAGTGGTACCTGCACTATGGTAGTAGACCACTATGGCAGTCAGTTCAGTACAAAAATCACCTTCAACAGATTGACCCCTGTAACCCAGGAGGAAGCAGTAAGGAACCTGCTGAGCCACTTGGATCCTCACAAGTCCATGGGACTAGATGGGATCCATCCTAGTGTGCTGAGAAGGCTGGCAGATAAACTGGCCAAGCCACTCTCCATCATTTATCAACAGTCCTGGCTCACTGGAGAGGTCCCTGAAGACTGGAAGCTGTCAATGTGATGCCCACCCACAAGAAGGGCCGGAAGGAGGAACCAGTAAATTACAGACCTGTCAGCCTGATCTCAGTGCCAAGCAAGGTTATGAAACAAGTCATCTTAAGAACCATCACAAAGCATCTACAGGATGGCCAAGGGATCAGGCCCAGACAGCATGTGTTTAGGAAGGGCAGGTCCTGCCTGACCAACCTGATCCCCTTTTATGATCAGGTTACCCTCCTGATGAATGCAGGGAAGGCTGTGGATGTAGTCTACCTGGACTTTAGCAAAGCCTTTAACACCGTCTGCCACAACAAGCTTCTGGCAAAGCTGGCAGCTTGTGGCTTGGACAGATTCACTCTGTGCTGGGTCAAAAATTGGCTGGAAGGCTGGGCCCAGAGACTGGTGGTGAATGGTGCCACATCCAGTTGGCAGCTAGTCACAAGTGGTGTCCCCCATGGATCAGTGCTGGGCCCGGTCCTGTTCAGTATCTTTATTGATGATCTGGACATGGGGATTGAGTCCAGCATCAGTAAGACTGCAGATAACACCAACTTAGGAGCAGGTGTTGATCTGTTGGAGGGTAGGAGGGCTCTGCAAAGGGACCTGGACAAGCTGGATGCATGGCCAGAGGCCAGTGGGATGAGATTTAACAAGGCNCACCGTCCCTGGAGAGGTGTTGAAGAAAAGACTGGATTGGGCACTTAGTGCCATGGTCTGGTTGATTGGATAGGGCTGGGTGATAGGTTGGACTGGATGATCTTGGAGGTCTCTTCCTACCTGGTTGATTCTATGATTCTATGACCCTGGGACAGCAGGGCATGCCCTGGGAAATATCTGAACAGCTCACTCTCCTCACTCTACCATCCAGGACCACCAAGGACAGGGCAAAAGGACAAGCTAAAAGTTCACCAACGCATTTTGTTCTGCCGCGCTGGATGAGACTTGCTTTCAGGCTCCTCTCTCACTTAATGCTAACTGGCAACAACACCTAAAGGATCTCAGAGCAACTGAGGAACATTCAAAATCCGAACATGCCTGTGGCATCACCCCTTTCATTCTCACAAGCCAGCACTGTGGGAAGCAAGGTGGAAAACCTGGGTGTGCTTTATTGTTATCTACCTAGGAATCTCCTTCAAGAAGCTCCAGGAATTTCCACTTGCTGCTACAGCAACACTATAGGTATTTACTGGAAAGCAATGGGAGATGACTGGAACAGTCCAGATCTAATTTGCAGCAGTTTAGAACATCCTGGGGCATTACTGTTAGTACTTTTTAAAGTTGGGGAAAATATGGTCTAAATATCCAAAGTTTTCCTGATCTGTGTCCAGGATGAAAGAGCACACTGAGCATTTCTCAAACTTTTTGAAAGGTCACCCTCCCTTAGGGATCTTTATTTGAATAAATAAAGTGAAAATAAGTCTTTTTTCCTCCCCTTTATTCTCTCCACAAAAGCATTTCACCACCAAGAGAACAGGTAACCTTTAATTACCAACTCAGCTCCTCCAGGACAGGGGAGTGAAAATCTGCTCTAATTAGCTGCTCCCTTCTGCCCTGAAGAAAATGAACTATTGTCAACAATTAAAATTCTCTGCTAGCTACTGTAAGCAACTCAAAACTACCTCCAAGTACTTCCTGACCCACAGTTTGAAAAAACACTATCCCAACTTACTGCCACAGATTGCAATACTGTCACTAAGAATGTCCAGGCAAAAAAAGGCTTCCAAAGCTTTCTGAGAAGAAAGCAAAACCTGAAAAAAATAAATACCTCTGTTCAGGAAGTTTCCCTTCTGTTGTAACATCTTTGTATAGATTCTCGTGATTGACCCCTTTCTAAAAGAATGAAAATACCATGTGGGCTGTGCTGAGAGACAGCCAAGTGGAACAGAAGGGCTGGTGTTGAACCCAGTAAGGAAGAGGGAGAAATTAGGAAAGACAGACAGCCTAAAGCTATTCAACAGCAGTACAGTGACTGCTTAAGATGGGGTAAGTTTTAGTGGCCTAGAAACTAAATGCTCTCGTGGAGGGAGTTTGTACCTCAGCCGGGCTCTTACAGCATCAAACATCAGCTGGTGATGAGAGAAGTGAGGGGCTACCAATTATTCACAGCTAGAAGATTTGGCCAGGACTGTTGCCAAAACAGCCTTGGCAGCAGTAGTCTTGTGTACTTTGAATTGTTCAGGTTTTGCAAATAGATGTACTGGGTTTGCTTTTCTTCTCCTCTACAAGAAGTTCTGTTTGTTTAAAACCATTGTTTAACTCTGTGCTCACAAGCAGAGAAGCATTGCTCATTCTCGAGCATTCAAAGAGTGTAATTGAATTTCCCAGGCTTCTGGGAGAGGGTCAAGCCAGTTTTGTGTAACAATTTTAGCAAGAACCCAATTAAATTAAAGCAAGCTCTGCTGCTGCCAATCTGTGCCACAGAGAAGGGTTACAATTAAACAGCAAAACATAGCGTGACACTAAGAACAGCAACAGATTTACTTGTGCATCCTTAAAATACATTACCACAATATCATAAGAACAAGCTTTAACACTGGTGATTTACCCAAGCAAGACAAACATTATTCCAGGGCAATGTGATTTTATATGGTTGTTTTTTTTTTCCTTCTTTCAAAAACTGAAGTACTATCAGGTTTTTAATCTGCCAGTGTCAGCTGTGACTACTCTCTTCAGAAAAAGAGGCGACATTAATTTTACACAGCTATTAAAAATACACACTGTATGTATGGAAAGGGAAAGCACTTATGGATAACAAACAAATAGGGAGAGTAGTGGGAAAACCTGTTGTCATTAACTTCAGTCAGATATTTATAAATAGCTACGGTTTGCCTACCTGAAACTAAGTTACAGACCACCATATACCATATTTAAATATATCATTAGCATTTTCTGGTGGATAATGGAGTCACTGTACAGGACAAATGTTTGTGTGATAGTTCCCATTTTCTTTTGTCTGCCTAACCTCCTCCTCTCCTCTGCATCATTAACAAACCTGGCAGTATTCACCAGAAAAATACTGCAAACAGAAAAACAGGGTATAGTTTTTCATGTCACATTAAGTTTCCCCCCCGCCTCTTTTCTTCATCATTTCCTGATTTCTCTCCCCCATGATCTGCTTTTCCATTTTCCTTGCCCATTTTCTTGTCTTGGCCATTTCTTTCTCCCTTTCTTTTCTCAAATTATGTCTATGTGGTTTTAAAAGCAGGATTTATTTCAACTTTATGCTTTCCTATTATCTTTTGCCCACAATTTGGGGTTGGGTTTGGGGTTTGCTCTTTTTAAGTTATCTGGTTTACTCTTTTTTTTCCTCCCTCCTCTTTTTATGTCTGTTTACTTGCTCAGGTTATGTTTCTTCAAAGTCCTGTGCATACAATCCCACTGAGATAAGCAGTCCTCCCAGCAAATCTATTCATGAGTTTCAAGATCTAGGAGGATTTAAATAGATACAGGGCTAGAAGGTAGCCCAGGATAGCTACTAGAAGCCAAGAGAATATCAGAAAGTGTTTTATGGGAAGGGGATTTGTCTCAAGACCACAGAGCAGTACTATTTTGTTTTTATATGAATGTTTTTCTTACCACTTATAACCTGTCTCACAAGAGCTTCTTTATGAATGAAAAGACAAGTGAAGCCCTTGTAAGTTAGGATATGGATACCCACTGCAAACAGCTCTTGAAGAAGCCTCTGTTCTTACCTCTAGGCAAATTACTGATCCTTGATGCTCTTTGAACACTTTCAGCTGCTCACCAGTGACAATGTTCCAGGTTCGAATGGTGTAATCCGTGCTGCCAGAAAAGAGCTCCCGGTTTGGTGCGTCAAGTATAAGGCATAAGACAGCCCCAGTGTGTCCCAGCAGAGTCTGGTAACAGCGCCCACTGGACACCCACCAGACCTTAACAGTGCAGTCTGTGCTACCTGTCACCAGGAGGTCTCTGCTCACTTTCTCCTCCTCCTCCTCTTCCTCTTCATCTTCAAGAACATCTCTGGAGGAATAGTGAGCTAGAGTCAGGACACAGTTCCGATGGCCCCGGAATTCCTGGATTTGTTTCTCCTTGTCCACACTCCAACAGCGGGCTGTCCTGTCATAGGAGCCACTAAAGAGATAGTCTTTGGCAACCAGGATCCTGAAAAAAAAAAAAACAAACCAAGTGTGCATGTGTGAATGGCATTATTCTTTTTACATTACCTTTTATCGTCACAATTTCAATGCCAACCACCCTGAAGCTAGAAACGGTAGCAGGAACACAACACACATAAACCAAATTCAGTGTCACTGATTACTACACATTATTAATGAACTTTTTGATTTATTCTTTTAAAATTGAGACCCTTTATTCAGGTACATTGATGCAGACAGTTTTACACCCCAGCATTGAAACTTTGGGCTCTAGGGATTTCCTGAAAACTTTGCCAGCAGCACTGTGAGGTACTTTTCACACCAGCTAGGAGCTGTGAGGTTTTTAAAACGAAACCCAAGCTCATTCTTAATAATTATTTATGCACAAATAATTATTTATAAACCGACCTATCTATAAAAATAGCTTGGCTTTTTTTTTTTTTTAACAAATGCATTTCAGGAACCTGAACTGTAACTGACAATGTGCAAAGACAACCATCTTTCTTTCCATCATCAAACAGAGAGAGAGCAGGAAAGAATATACATCTCATTTCACTTAGTCTAGTATCTCAGAATAGGCAGAGCAAGAGCACCGCATTTATTAAGTAACTGAAAAGCAGATCAGAGATTACAGCTCAAGAATTCAACTTACTGGGCCTCCAAAATAATGAGTTGTAGCTGCACAAACATATAACAACTCTCTACAGTTCATATTTCAAAAGCAGAGATAGAGAACATCATAACCTGCTGCCTTTGTCAGCTGAGTTTGGTCCTCTGGAGCCTTTCAAACTGTCAACAAAGTCATACAAATAGGGAACACATTTCCTATTTGCTGATTCAAGCAAAAAACAGGCCAGTGCCAATATACAGGCAGAGCCAGCCTTCATAACTATTCAGAGTCTAGCTGCACATCCTATGTGTTTGAGTTTACTAAGGGACCAAAAAACTCATTCACTAAAAAAAAAAAGTTAAAAAAAAATTGTAATACCAATCTTTGACTGCTCTACTTGTCATTAATTAAATCCAGTCCAACTATTAAGAGGCACTTTGAACTGACAGGCTGATCAGTCATGCATAATCAGTTTAATATTAAACTGCATTTCCACAAACAGGAATAGTAATTCCAGAAAAAGCTCTGACTTTATCCCTCTTGCTGACACAAAGGCTTGACGTGATGTTTTTAAATCTATTTATCAGAAGCATCTGTTATCAATTGAATAATTTCTTCTGGAATTTCATTCCTAGCCCCAGATTCAATTCCCCTGCTGTGTGTCTTTCATTTCTCTCCTATCTCTGTCTATGGATGTGTCAGCACTGTTGCTAGGAAAACTCATCATTACAGCACAGAACACATGTAGCATGAACTCAAAGGTTTACACAACCCATTTTATTAGTGTAGTAATGGAGCATTGCAGTAAAATGCCAGTAGATGTGTAATAGATTACAGGAACACAAGGGAAGAACTCCACTGAACCAACCTGTTAACAATGGATGTGTGTCCTCGGTAAATGGCCAGGCACTGACCTGTCATCACATCCCACTTTCGAATGGTATGATCTGCACTACAGGTAAAGGCAGCCTCATTTTCTAAGTGGCAAAAGGTTATGTAACTTTCATGTCCTAGGAATAACAAAAGAAACAAATTCAATCACTGTGCATGCAACTGAGATGGACTGCTCTTCACCTTAAAAGAAAAATATAACAAACAAATGGACTGAAACTCTGGTTTTAAATGAACCAAGTTCTTCCCTTCTAAGCATCTGTATAAAGCACAACATTTTTAATTAACAGTAGAAAATTCTGTTTATACTAAAAAAAAAACCCCAGTACAATTGTACCCATCAGGCAGATCAGAGTGTTATAAAATCATGAGTTAAATTAATATCAGTATAATAAACTTCATACCACTGAAGTTTAAAACCAGTTTCAATATGGCTTATATTTTTAATAAAGAAACGTTTTTGCTTCCTTCTTCTGAAGTCAGGAAAAAAAAGGCTGGATTTCAACCCAGCCCATTGATTGTTACAATACAAACAGCCCTAAATTACAGCATGAAACTGAAAAAAGGGATGAGACTCACCCGCAAGTTTAGTTTCATTGACCAAGCAGAATGAAATGCAAACAACAAAAACATAACTGGTAAAAAGTCAGCCAGTACTTTTCCCATTATGACCAGTAACATGCATAAATCCCATAATTTTCAAAATACCAGTATACCTTTAATGAAACAACACAGGAAAAAATAAGAATAAGAGCACAATTATTTACATAGTATTTGGAGTACGTTGGGATTCTACAGTTACAATGAAAATAGACAGAACTATTAGTCAAAAAAATTCCATGCAGAGGGCAATGCTAGCAAAGATGAACAGTTGTTAACAACCTCAAGCTTTTGTTGTTGCTTAGCAGGACATGCCATTTTTCCATGGTATCATTAAATGTACTGTACCAAAAAAACACCTTGGAATTCAAGTGCAAGCTTTGTCCAAGATCTCTAGTGTCAATTGTTGTCACCTACCTAATCGTTGGGATAGTATTACCTTGTATAATTCTATTTTAATTATTTAGGCTGTCAGCTTTCAACATCAGAACTGCTTTCTCTTAAGTAGCTATCACCAAAGAGAGCTTGAAGCTGGTGGGCCCTACTGTGATTTAAATAACACTATGAGAAGAAAAGAAAGCATAGAAGAAGAGCAGCTAATGAAAGAGAGACATGAACAGACAAAGACATTAGAAAAACAGAATCATGTAGAATAGAGAGATGGTAAAAAACACTGAGAGAAAGCAGACTGCCCAGTTAAACACTCCAAAAAGCAGATTTTACTACAGCTCCTGCGGTTCAAAAACCTTGCTGCAGTTTAAAAGCAAATCAGAATCCATGTTACAAACTTGCATCTTGTTTCCTCTTAAGTAAATCCATCAGATTCCACAAATTAAACAGATTACCAGGGCTACAATGAGAACTATGCCCATCCTCGTATTTTTGTGAGACCTTTTTGCAAAGAAGCTTAAACAGGACAGATTTCAACTACCGGATTTTCCCCACATCATGTAATCCTGCTCTGAGAAGATCAAAAACACATATTGGTTATCTCACCGGAGTGTCAGGCAGATTTTAGCCATCAACAATACTTGAGCCACACAATGAATGTCAAAATCCCCTGTGACAGACAAGGTCTGGCTCTGGTTTGGTCAAAAGCAGCCACCACAAAAGTCTGTTGGTTATGCTGTGGTGAAAGCTTGAAACTATTACAGATATAGGTTCATCAGCAATTATTTGTATCATATAAATGTACACAACAACTGTGTGCATACATAAATATAAAATACACACAATTTTCTGATTTGACTGACAGTTTACAAACCATCTAGCCAACCTTGTTTAGCTTTTACCCCAGACACTAGCAATACACAGACCAGATTCAAAGTATTATCCAAAACATTTCTCTTTCAAGTTATAAGTTAATTAGTGATTTAAAGGGATTTCTAAAACTAAAGCAAATGCAGTGATTTTCCAGGAGCTAGAATTGTGGCAGGATGTGGGGAAAAAAAAGACAATACTCCATAGTTAAGCAAGCAGGCAAACAAACAACAAAAAAAATAACAGCAATGGAAGAAAAAAGGATAGAAAATCAGATTTAAGAGTTTGGGATTTTTTCTGTATTAGAAGAAAAGAATGTGAGCAAGAATACAGACATCTTTGAGTGAGAATACATTCAGTCCACATCTGACTCCAACTTTTCTATAGTTTTTTATTGTCGAGGTGCTAGTCTGTGCATAATACATATTGCTTAAGATGCAAAACCAATTTTAAACTAAAAAGCCCAGCAATTAACATTTCTGTGTGTCAAACATGGGGAAAAATACAGTCTATTGAGTAAAGTTTCTTTCCAGATTTCCAGGTCAAGAGGTTCTAAATGATTGTCCAGAAAATGAGATTATTAAAAGGACAAAGGAAGAAAAAGAATGGAAAAAACAAACAAATAAATAAATAAATAAATTTTTTAAATCTGTGTTTTATCAGGGTGTGAAACAGAGGGTTTCCAGAAAGACACATAAGTTAAACGACTGCTGAGATAAAATGATCATGCATTCAGTAGCACCGGTAACCTGTTTTGGGTTGAAACAGCTTCTGCTTCATATTACTGTAACAAATACTCAAAAAAACCACAAAACAAAACAAGGATGATTCTGGTTTCCTCGCAGGCTACAGGAACTGAAAAAGGCCAGAACATGCTGTGTGGCCTGTGCCATGCTTTAGACTCAAAAACTATGCCGAAAAGAAGCTATTGTACCTTGGAAGTGCCCATGGCACTGGCTGTCCGCAGTACTCCAGAGCCGTGCAGTGCCATCTTCGCTACCTGTGAGCAGGCGCTGCCCGTCCGGACTCAGGCTCAGCCAGTTGATGCCTCCTTGGTGATCTGTGCAGACCTTCACGGCTGAGCCACTGTTCCCCATTCTGGCGGTCCCAGCAAACGAAGATGTTGTGGGTCAGTTCATAGGTGCTCTGTAACGCCCAGACCATGTTCTGGGCCTTCCACAGTCTCCCAAAGACCAACTTCAGCCATTACCTCAACTCCGAAAAAAACAATAGGATAGTCCAAACTCCTGCACAGAAACACAGAGGACGAAGAGAAGGGCACGTCAAATCATTTCATCTCCCCCGTGGACACATTACTTTCTCAGTCAGGGTGTGCTGATGCCATTGAGCGCCTCTCTCTCCGCCAGAACCGAAGCCTTACAGTGGAAGATGACCCTGCAACCACACTGTCGCTGTTGCGCCTTCTCCATAGGCACAGAGGCAAGCCCAGCCCCGTGCAGAAGACGCAGCCCGGACGGCAGCCGTACCGCTACCTGGTGCCCAGCTGCGAGGCGGCCGGCACGCTGCTGCTGCTTTAGCAATTTCAGGGCTTCACTTGGGGCACGCTGAAGAGGCGACGCCTCCGAGAGAGGGTAGCCCAGCCTTAGGCAGCCCCCAGCGTCCCTGGGGGGCTGCTGCCGCGGAATCACCTCAGCGGCCCCCAAGCCCTGCCCGCCCCGGGCTGCCGCCATCCCTCCCACACGGCCCCCCAGCATCTCCGCCCTCGGCACTTACCCGCCGCCCCGGACACGGCCCCGTGTGGAGACGCGGAGCTCCCTTCCAGCGGAACGATCCCGTACTCGCCCTCTGGGGAAGGGGAACCTCCTCCCGCCGGAGGGCCCGTAGGCAGCGCCGGGCAGAACGCGGAATCCCCCCCGCCGCCTCCGCCCTTGTAGGGAGGCGGGAAGGGCTCCCCTCCGCCTCCGCCGTGCCCCTCTCAGGCCACCTCGGGGCGGTTCCCCACCCCCAGCGCCGGCCCTCCCTCCATTACCTCCCTCTCCATTTTAGAGCTGCTTCCAACCGCGGCAATCCCCCTCCCCGCAGCGGGAAGTCGCGGCCTGCCCGCGCTGCTTCCTCGGTGCTACGGCTCCCCGCCTCGTCCTCCCGGGAGGTGCCCCGCATCTCGGTCCCTCTGGGATGGTCTTTTCCCCAGCAACAACAGCCTTTTTCAGGGAAAAGCGGCATCCCCTGCCTCTCTCGCCGCCTGCCTCCCCAGGCCTGAAGCCGTCTTTACCTCAGTTACCCGGGGGTAACTAAAGGGAGAGTTGAGGGGCAAGAGGGTCTCTCCCCGCTGGGAACCTTTAATAATCGCATTGCAATCAAAACACACGACAATATTCCCACACCCTCAGTGGAGTCCCCGGGCTTGTCCTCGGGGGGCAGCAGCGCTGCCGGCGGCACGTTTCGCCCCCTCAGGCCGCCCCGCCGGCCCCCAGCAGGCTGCGCCGGCTCCGCCGCCTCAGGGCATCCCCGGGAGACGGCCCCCGCAGCGTGCAGCCGCATTTCCTGCCTGGCTTCTCAGGCCGGTGCCTCCCGAGGGTACACAGACCCTTATGCTGCTGAGCTAGGGGCTGGATCTGAGCAGAAGCCATTGTCTTTTGTTCCTCTTGTCTCCCCCTCCCCAGGCGAGCTCCCACCAGACGTCAGGAGCCCATTCCCCCCGGGGAACCCCAAACCCCCATTTTCCCTCTGCACCTACCCGAAGTCTTTCGGACTGTTTCTTCTTAATGGGGGCCCTGGCCCCATCTGCCCCTGGAGCCTCGTGGGCTGCGCTGGTGCTTGGGGCCTCTGGCTTACTGCTGCCCCAAACGGCCTGGCCAAGAGCTCCGACATGTTGAGGTGGAGCCGCTCCAAACAGGGCTCTGCTGCTTCTGGAGCCCTAAAAAACGGGGCTGAAGGAGTCCTGTCCTACCGTGGCATAATTAAATGTATAAAGAAAAAATCCACCGGGCAGAGAAAAGTGACTTGGGAAGGCTGAGAACCCCCAGCATGGCAGCAGCAGGGTCAAACATGGATCTCCCCAATAAGAAATGGGGGGAGCTGTGGTTTGTTTGGTGCTGAAAACATGCCAGTAATGGTTGAATAAATCACAAACCCCACTTCTTCTAGCTCCTGTCATATTTGATCAGAAAAGCACCTCTTTGTGTTAAAACACCACTCTTGACATGAGCCCATTCCACATCGACGTGTTCCATACAAGGGTTCACCAGCCACTCATGGACATTTAACAGGGCATCAGCCCTGCTCTGGCAAGATGCATTTTGGTGCATGGGCTGCGCAGAACTGCACGCATTAAATGGATACCTCACGAGGTACATGCCTGTGAACAGCTTATTCTGGCAGAGGAGAAACAGGCCTAATGTGTCACACCCAATGCAAACATCAGGGGATCCCAGTTTGGCTGCCAGTTGTAGCCATCCGACCATGGAGAAGCTTGCAACACAGAGCTGTCTGGCTGAAAATTTGGGGATTGTGATGGTCAGGGTCAAGCCCTGTGGTATATCACCAGCCAGCTCTTTTCCGAAGACAAGCATTGCTGCACAGCCCTGCATGTTCAAGAAAAGATCAAGAAGTTTTGGTGTGAGACATGAGCACTGGATTTCTTCTCTCTGAAAATCGCATTATCCACAGAAAAATTTTTTTTTGACATGAAGACCTGGGAATCGGCTGTTCTCGGGGAGTGTCCCTCACCATCTGCTCGTACATCTGTCAAATCCACTCACAAACCCCTGCCCAGAATCCTTGTTTGGAAAACTGTAGGACAGATTAGCACTCCTTTTTATTTTCCTGTGCTCCTGTGATGTGAACACAAGGGAGAATTCAGACGGAAAGGGTATTCTGTTATATTTGAGGCAGGTATGTGCATTTTAAGCTTACGCAGTTTAAATATGCAGGAAGGTTGAATTAGAAGGGGAACTTTTGGCCACAGGAGCTCATGGGAGGCAAAGAGTGTTCTGTTCCTTCCCCTCATTTTTTTAAACCTTTTTCAAGTTTCAGTTGGTGGTTATTATTATCACTTATTAATCATTTCAAATCAATCCTTCCCTCTTGTCTGAGCTTTTGAATGTTTTCATTAATATTTATTCACTTTTTCCCTCCACTCATTCTTTTCCTATTGGTTTTACCTACCTGAAATTAAATATTTTTTTCTTTATTACATCTGTGTTGTTTTGATATTTTTAAAATTGTAGTACAATAAGGAAAGTAAAAGAAAGTTATCTGCTGTTTGATTCTGCTCCTTAGAGCCCAAATGTTGCAATGAATCCTCCTTCCTCCAGACACCCAAGGATGCTGAAGTACAAAACTCAGGCTTGCTGGTGTACATTTTGCTTGTCATTCTCCAACAATTTTCTCTTAGCTATGTACACAAATATTGATGTGTACATACACAGATGGATGAGCTGCATCCAGAGAAATGTAAAACCTTGAGAAGGCATTTCAGTGTTCATAGCTAGATTCATAGTATGCTATTTGTGGGACTCAGTGGCTAAGTTTGGAGCCAAGTTTAAACTCTTGGCAGTCAACAGGAGTAAATGAAGGATGTGGAATTTAGATCAACTACATTGTCTTTGGGAAGGGGAGAAGAGTCCCTCTGTCCTTCACAATGGACTGTGTCAGAGATCCAACATCAGCAGGTTCCTAATTCTCTTCCATTACAATCCAGCAGAATGAGTCAAGACCTTTGTCTTTAAAACACATCTTAATTCCACTAGGGGTTCAATCCATTCTCACATTTCTGATCCACAGACAACACAGTGCAGGGAGACTCCTTAAATCCCACCCCCAGGACAGTAATGGTCGGGAGCAAAAGCCTCTGTGAGCAATTTCATCCTAAATTATTTGTGTTTAGACTCACTTGACAGACCTTGAGACGTACAGCATAGGCTCCCAGCCCTGCTGGATGTCTGATATAAGTCATCAGTGCAGCTACTGATGTAAATGTTGAAGAATATTTCCCTTGAAAACATTCAATAATCATGCAAATGATTTTAATAATTGTATTGATGCTGTTTGTGGAGGAACAGACAGCTCCTCCACGTTCACCTCCCCCTTCTGGGGCTTTGGGTATCTGGATAGATTGCAATGGTCTTTGACGGACAACAAAGGCTCTTTTGTTCTGTCAAGGAAGCAGAGCCAATAAACGCCCCAAAGAAGTCAGCACAAGAGAGCTCCACTCGCCTCCGACTGAAAACAAAAGAATAAAGTGTGCAGCAATGCAAATCAACCAGAATTAACTCCTTCCATCATCCCAACCTCTCTCCATTCCCACAGAAGGACCTTTCTGGCTACTATATTCTTTTCGCTTTCATCCTATTGCTGTGTTTCCAATTGTCAACCTCAATCACTGTCAGAATTGCCAACAGTTATGACCTTCTCTTTCTTCACCTCAGAAAATTGCAAAAGCCAACTAACACTCTTAAAACTATCAGGGACCTAGAAGATCGATAGTGGAATATGCTGTGCTGACATCCAGCCTTGGTTTCTTTTGAACCAATCACATGGCCACAGTCAATGTCAGCCTCAGAATTATATTACATGGTGTCTGCAGAGGCAAGGTTCCTTGCTGCGCAAACCTAGTCTACACTAAGAAAATTGCCCTGCTAAGTTTAAATCTGATTTTTAAGTCGATCCAGTTACCTGGTAAAATGTAAATAAAATTTAACCTTAAGTAGATTTAAATGTAGCTTCTAATGGTTTGGTTCAGTTCAAAATATTATCAACATCTAAGCAGACTCGAACTAAAAATTGGCATTGAGGAAGGCAGATTAATTTTGCTTGAATTTAATTATCAAAACTCAAGCAGATGTAGCCTTACTCTGAAGTGAGGATGGAGGAGCAGAAGTCAGCACAGCTTATTGATTAGTACATGACCAGGCCTTGCTCCATAGACCCAGCAAGTGTTGATGCTCTAAGAGAGGGGAAAAGCTGCTCCCTCCTTACTTTCTACATCCTTTGATAACTACAGTAGCAGAAACATCCAACTGTTGCTTGCAGAGCCCTAGTTCAGCTGCAAGGTAGGCACAAAGCTTTGTGTTAAAATGCCACAGCATAGCTTTGTAGGATAACATGTCTTAATTTCCCATCCCAATGCCACAAGTATGAGGGCAAGTCAATGGAAGCCTAATAACTCACAATTCTGAAAGGAAATACCTTTTAGGCAACGTGTAATCAGCCTGAGGAACTCGTTGCCACGGGATGCTGCTGTGGCCAAGAGTCTAGCAAAGAAATCCCTAACAATTCGTACCAATGGGACTTTGCTGGCCCTCAGAATTTATTGTAGACCACCATGTAGCTCTAGACCCATGTGGGGTTTTGCACCCTGGGCACAGTGCAGTAAAAAGCTGTGACCGTGCATTACAGCTAGGCTGTGTGCAGTACCGCTTGAGGCCTCTCTGAAAGTAAGGTTTGGTTTGATCCACAGACCAGCTGCAGTCTTGTCACATAATGTCTGTGTGATCTTTAAAGCAATGCTCTTGCCACTCACATTGGAAGACCTGTTCAAGTACACTATGGTTCTTTTCCAGCCTGCAAGCTTTCTTCCCATGCAGATGCAGTGCAGAAAAGATGGTGTGTGCTGCCACCCCTCACCATGATGACCAATACAGTGGTTAAGTTCATAGCTGGAGTGCAGAACCAGGCTCCACAAAACCCTGCACCCATAGAGCACCAGTCTGTGAGGCAGCACTGGGAACAGGACTGAACAAGCACGTGGAGGTACATACACAGATGGCAAAAATATTGGCATTTGTATTCAGAAACACCAAAACCCCTTTTGGAAGATGTATAGACCCTCCCCATCTGCCGACTCTGGAATTTCATGCATTCTCCCAGGGTTATCAAAAAGCATTCAGAGGCTCTGGGCAGAGTGCCTTTATGTGTAGTTCTGCACATCATCTGAAGTTATCTTTCCAGACTTCAAACCCAACCTTTGTCACTTAAGTCAACATTACAGTTCCTTCTGACATCTCTGCAACTGACCTCTTTTACAGGCAACAGGCTTCTTCCTTTTCTTGTAGAAGTGTGGAGGCCTTGCAGCTTAAAATGTCCCAGGGTGCTCAGAAGCCTGGCAAATTCCCCTACAGCACAAAAGATAGTTGGAAACCATCACTTACCCTAAGATTTCCTGTAAACATCTATAAAGTTTTTCTGGTTTGTAAGCAGATCTGAAGCAACATTTCCAAAATAGTTCATTCTGAAAAATTTAGTTTTCTAAACCTCCTAGTGTGCTGTGACAAGAATACCTGTCTGCAAAAGCCACATACTACTCTCCTGCCCACTATTGCTTTACCTAGGTGGATGGACTGCCCCTAATCAATGTCAGGAATCTGAAAGCCCAGGATTTGGAAAAATCAAGTGGTATTCAATGATGTAATGGATGACTAGGTGATGGTAACACTGCAGGTTGATACAAATGTGGTCTCACTATCTAAGCCCAGAGTCAGTCCCTGGTGACAAGGGGAATTTAACCATGGAGGGGACAGGAAGGGTATTGTGCTAAGTTTTTGATGTGATGAACCAATGGCTTAAAACCACTGCTGCAAAGCCATCTTATCTCTCTTGCTGAGAAAGCAGATGTCTTTTCCTAGAAATTTTTAAAATATGACATGCCAGGAAGTGCAAAATCTCATGGGAGCTGTTTCAAAGATTACTGTAAACAGAATCCCCCTTGCATAGTCTATAGACAGCAAGGCCCTTCAATCATGTCACTGCTTAGTGGGAACTTTACTGCCTAATTCAGGATTACAGATATTTACAAAATTACACAATAATAGTCAAAAGCACATTTTACCCTGTTCCCTATTTTGATGGGAGCCCTGCTGTTTCTTCCAGACAGTAAGCTGGCCTCTTGCCCAGACCATGTATCTCTTATGACAGGCTCCTTAAGGACCAAATCTAAATGAAAGCCAAAAGAAATTTATCCCACTAAGTGACACAGGGGTACCTTTCTCAGTCTGATGCTGAGCCCATTTTGGCTGATTTTGCATGGCTACAACTCTGCTGGCTTTAACTGCATTAATCCAGATTTGTACTGATGCAAGCAGGGAGAGCCCCAGTGCCTTTGACACTGGTACAAAAACAAATTTCTAAAAATGCTGAAGTTGCAGCCAGTGACCTAGGCAGTGTTTTAACAATTGCATTCACATCTGGCCTCTGGAACAGTTCTCAGTTGTTTGTCTGCCTCATTGTCAGTGGAGCCAAATTGCTGTTAGGTTAGGTAAGGGGGGGACATTCATGATCTCGGTCACCTCACTGCTGCTGAGAGACTTACGTGAACGACTTGATACCAAGGCCACTGACTGAAATGGAAAAATCTTCTACAGCCTTGATGAGCTCTGTAGGAAGCTTTCAGGGCCAGACTGTTCCTGACACAGGTACCACAAGAAAAGAATGGGACACTTTTTCCAGGAGGTTTTAGATGGGTATTGCTGGTGATGGGAGTAAGCAGTAGGGAATCTCAGAGCTTCTGCCCTCTTCTGTGCTGCTAGAGCTTGCTTAGAGCCAATGCTGCTCTACATTTTCTCCACCAAATACCCCAGCAACCCTGGTAAAGAAGACACCAGGATAAACATTCAGCCTACCATGAAGATTATAAGCACCTCTGAAGCCTGAGATTGAATTTATAGAGAAACTATTCCCTGATGCAACAGTTTGCCTTTTTTTTTTTTTCTTTTTGTACTTTCTGTTATTTATAATAAGATGCATCTTACCCTTAGGACTAACTAGGATCTAATGTAGGTTTGTTCAGGGAAACTACGCCGTAACAATTTCCACCTCTATTTACATGAGTCTGGGCTGACCAGTGAGTATAGTCTTACTCCTACTTATTGCTGCTGTTGAGCTGAATACTGCTGGGACATGCTGACAGCAGTGCCATTGGGCCCACAGTGTCACTGCCTAGCAAAATCCTGTTGAAATCAATGCCACAATGAAAGGGCAAAAGACTTGACTGTGAGTGACCTTCTGTTAAGGAGAAATAAAATGGCAGCTAATAGATTACAGACAAGGTAACAGGATGCTAGTCTGCTTTCACTTCCCAAGCCTACCCCATGATGTGTTTGATGAATAAATCTTTCCTTATCTCTGTTCTTCTTTTTACACCCCGCACCTAGTTTGCAGCGGTGTTCTTCCCATTCTTGTTTTAGGAAGGCACCCTGGCTGGAGCCCTTTTCTGTTGAGAGGAGAGAGTGCAACTTAGCTGGTTTGTAACTGTCTGTTTCCATTCATTCCTGAGGTTTTCCAGCTGCCCACAAAAACAATGCACTGATATACTCTGAGTGGACTTGAACCACGTCCAGGGCAAAGGGTTAGGTGGGGCCGGGAGATTCGGGGAGTGTCCTTTGTCCTGGAAAATGGAGCAGATACCAGCACGACATGGTCAGGAAGACCATGGCAGAGGAGCAAGCTGATTTCCCAGCCCACACGTGGTCCTCACGCCAGACTTTGGGGTCAGACATCCAGCTCCAAACTGGGCAAATGTTAGGAACAGCAAATAGAAGCATCTAAGCACTAAGAAAAACAAACTGAATTCCAAGAGGGGGCTGATGCTGCATTTTCATGGGTGTAAAGCAGAGAGATTTCACCAGAAAAGACACAATATTTAGTTAAATTTTCAGTTAAAACCCTCTGCCTGTCCTTTCACCTTCCTTTTCACAAAAAGACATAAAGTGAGTAATAAAAAAGGCTATCAGCACAACTTCTTGATTTACACCACTAGCAGATCTCAGGGAGCACTCCCTGTTGAGTTTAAGGGAACTGCCTGATTAAAATTTGATGCCACAATATGGTCTATCTTAGCAACAGCACTTCCAAGTGAAATTCATCTAGGACATAAACCATGACATTTTTAATGCCTTTTGGGTGAAAAAAAAAAATTAGTGTGCTAGGCTCTGAGGAATAATAGCAATTGCCATGCCACTTTATGGAATATCATGTGTGAATCACTGATGCTTTTAAGTCTTCAGCTGCCATTTTCCTGGCCTCAAAGGTTAACTTCTTCCCAGACCAGTTCACTGGGGTGGGAAATAAGAACCTCATGCATGTACCACATAGCTAGTCTGGGTACGTGGGTGATCTGGATTTGGTGTTGTTTGCCTGAGCGACCCATGGGAGAGAATAATGAGGGGCTTGAAAGAAGAATATTCTTTCTACCAGAAGTGGTCTTTTAACCAGGCCTTTGCTTATTTGTTGTTGGAGGAGATTTCTCACAGGGTCACCTGGCAAAAATGCCTGTAAGTTATGAAAGAAAGGGCCTCCTGCCAACTATTAAAGAGAAAGAGGGAAAGAAATGGAGAAGAAACAGGACAAAGAGCAGTGAATTGGCTCCAGGAAAAGGGACATTTTGTGATTCAGAGGAGAAGCCAAGAATCAGGGCTGTAAAGGGAGGGAGAAGACCCGAGGCTCCTTAGGAGGCTTGGTGCACAGACACATGCCTTGTGGAGCCCTTACAGCAGAGGTGGAACTCTAGGAAGACGTGGGCGTAAAGCATGGGAGTGACCTGGGGCTCAGCACTGCCCCAGGTGATGTATGGCACCTAGTCTTCCCCATCCCCCTTCCTAAGTGGGGTGACAAGAGCTTGTGCTATGAAACCAAGACCAGGAAGCTTGGCTGAGTCACACACTAGCTGTTAGTTGATCACTGCACCCAAAGAGACACTTCGAGAGTGACGAAAAGACAATGCTTCTGAGACACCCGCTAAATCTCATCCTGGGCTGTTGTCATGCCAGTATGGCCCTTCTGGGGACAAGGCAGGGAGGGTTACCAGAGAATTTGGCCTTGAGCATGCCAACAAGGAAGATGTCACAAGGCAGCAGCAATCCACCCACTGAGATCCAAGGACAATGAAAATATACAGACCCAGCACACTTCCCTGCAGCTCACACCACTTTGACAAAACATCTGCTAGCCTGGAGTAAGATCCCTCCCCTATTCCAAGCAGACAGAGTTCCTCCTGAAAGAGCATTTGCTCACAGGCTTCAGCCCCAGGAGGATGATGCCTTAGCTAAATCATGTTGAGCTGCCTGCTTTATCTTGCGCTCCCCTGTGAATAACTTTTCTTATTACACCTCTTTACACAAGCACCAAACCCCGAAGAGGCAGGAAAGGCATCCAAAATGCAGAAGAGTTATGACAGAGGCTCAAGCATCACAGCTTTTTGGAAAGGTTATCCATGTAGTAAAGAAGTAAACATGCAAATCAACCCCTCTAGCAGCATTTGTGTGATGATAATCATGCTGATTCAGTGTTTGAGCCTCAGGATATGCTGGGAACGGCACTAGGACCTAGAAAATAACCACTCCGTGCTTTTTGGAAGACAGCTGCAGGCTCTTCCTGTGCTGCTCTGTAAGTGATCCATCTCCTCTCAAAGATCTGTTCATTTTGGATGCAGTTGCTCAAAATATGCATTACTTCTGGTCATACAGATAAATACAAAGGGAATTGCCTGTTGTGCTATTAACCCTTCAGATCCCCATTAGCTCTTGCCATGCAATGAGAAAGCAAAAGACTCCAAGCCCAGCTTTACCTCCATCTGACTGATAAAGCCAAGTTACATTAGCTAAGGATATTAACCTTAGGGAAAGTGAGATCTCTCCCCTCTCTATATTTGGCAATGATCTCCATGACCACTTGCTAATGGGAAAGGTGGTCACAGTAAAGGAGAGAAGCTGATCAAACCAATGGCCTTGATTAATTTCCAGCCTTCAATCTGATACACATTTTCCATTTAATCAGTGAGTGTCTGATGTTTAAGGTATGGAGATAAATTTCCAGGGAGTTACAATGGCACAGAAATGGCAGGAGGAAGAATCAGGGCAGAGGAGATGCTGTTTACCTCGGTCAGCTGCTCTGGGACTTTTCTCCCAGCTCCTGAAGCCTGAATTTCATGACTACACCACCGAAATGATAAAAAACAATAATGACTTTGCAGAGGTGCTACTGAAATATGCAGTCTCAGAGCTCTTGAACAGGAACAGGGATGTGCAGAGTGACTTTTTATCGTAGACAAACACAGATGTACTGTGGGCCTGCTGTTTGGATGCAGTAAATTGGTGGAGTTGCGCTATTGGGGATGTGAAGGGTTGATTGAACTTGACTGAACTACTTGGCTTGCTTGATGAGCCAGTTCTACACCCCTGCAGTGTGCCTCTGGGACAGGCTGCAGAAGCCAAGGCAGAGCTCTGGGTCTGCCCTAATTCACACTAATTGGCACTGCTTGCCTTTGACGCTGGGTAATAACACCTTGCAACTAGGAAATCAGAGCTTCCCTGTCACTGCTGCACCTAGCAGAAGTCAAGAATAGCAAAGGACAGTGACTGATCTCTCCTGACACATGTTCAGGTCTTTTACATACAAGCTACTGTTCTGCTGTGTCTTTCAAGGGGCAGTTTGGACCCAAATGGAAAAATCACTGATTGAAATGCTTTTATTTTTGTTGTATTAATATTATTCTTACTATTGTTATTCTGTCCCACTAAAGAGGTGCTGAGGAAGGAACACCATATGCAAGAAATCAGTGCAAGCTTTGAGAGCCTGGGGTAACCTATGCCCTCCCCTGGAGCTTCCGGCATCTTGACAGCAAGTTTGTGCTAAGGAGTCAAATGCCAGTTTAAAGGAAAAAGAAACACAAAATACCCCAAAAACTGGAACAAGGGAAACTTTGTCTGGTAGTTCTTTCCAGCCAAAGAACTCTTTAATAGCAAACTATTAGACAAATCCCAGGCCTGGGGGGTTGTTACAGAGGTCTTGGATTCCTACCAAAATTCTTCTCTGTGTGTGTCTCCAAACCTGCATTGTCTGAATGCAGCTGAAAAGAAAAATCTTTCAGTGTAACCAGAAGTTTTTGCAGTATCATGGAAGTCCCTGTTTCTGATGGGATGTGTGATCCTTAACTGTCAAGGGAACTGACTGTTAAATATCATTTACTAATAAATTGTAAGAAGAGAAGACTGAAACCTTTGAAATGCAGATTGTCAGCTATGTTGTCAGGCCTGAACTGAAATGATATGTTCCAGAAGTGAAAATGGTGCCTGGCTTTTTCTTCTCTCTTTTTAAAAGGTAGATGACAAATCAATCTAGCCCCAACCTCCAGTACAAAAAGAAGCTCTATTGTTTGCAGAAAAATAATTTCAAAGGGCAAGTCAATAATAGCAGGACACACAGAAAATAAAACCTTTGGAATCCTGTTATTATTATTGTAGGTTCAGATGACTCAAACATTATTTTCTTCTTGCATTACCAGCCAAGAAAACCAGTGACAACCACATAAAGCTCTGCAAATCTCAGCAGTTTTGATTCCCTCTTACAATGCTGGAGCAGCTGTTGCACTTGCAGAGTTTAGCAGGTCAGCTCTGCATGTGGACTGGCCCACACTCTGCTTTGTCCTCTTGAAAACTTCCCCTTGATTTAAGAGCAGAATTCATGTCCAGCCTACCCTGTAGAAGTAGACTGAGCTTATAGTGTTAGGCATGTTACCGCATCAGAAGGGGCTCAGTTTTGTGTCAGTACCTTAAGACATAGACAACAGAGAGCACTGGTCCACGTACAGGTAAGAGACTTGTTTTGGTGGTGGTTCCCTTCAGTAAAGCATGCAAGAAGGAGTTCAATTCCACAGATGCTCTTTTGCTATTGCTCTCTCTAAGCCGTTGGTTTCCAGCGGCACAAAAATGCAAGAGGCAGGTCAACTGAAACCACAGAGTCTTGCCCATCCATGAGTCAGGATCATTCCCCCACCTTCCCACCACCACGATTATGGGGCAGCAACGTCAAAGCTTAAAAGGACCTCTCCCAAAACATGAATAAACCTGTGCTGACCGTGAGCAGGTTGTCTTGCCTGGTGTGGTGTCTTGGAGGGAAGGAGCTGCACTGTTTTCTTACTCCATCACCGATGATGAGGAACACTGGTTACCACCAAGAACTAGCAACACGAGAAAACATATAAACTTCATTTATACCAGGTTAAACAAAATGGGTTGTGGCATCCCAAAACTGCTGCTATGACTAAAACAAAACTTGAAAAAAACAATGCAATTTGCCCATGATATAGCACAGACTGACCTTTCAGCATCCCAGACATTGGAGTATCCTAGCAGGAGCACATGAAACCGTTCTGAGAGGAAGCATTCAGTGCAGTTTGGACTGTGTGAGTGCAGGTGTGAATGCCTACACAAAGTGTGGATTTACCACAATCCACTGGAGATGGTCATATTTAAAGAAGGAATTTACATTAACAATTTCAATATGATTTCATGTTTGCTTCACGCACAGTTTGACTGAATACACTGCTACATGCCTCCATATGTTAGCATGCTTAAACTGGGACAGCTTGACTTCATTACAAACTAACTTATGCTGAACCAGGCAAAGATGGTCAGCTGTCCATAGAATACATGCTGCACCCACGTGCTCTTTTTTTCAGTTGTCCTGTTCCTTCCATGAAAAATTACACACATTTTACTTCTGCCCTTCTCCACTTTCTTCTCTGGTTTTTGCCATAACCACCAGTTCGACCTGTGTGAATTGTTATTGCACCTTCTCTGCTGATTGAATGGTTACTTGGAACAAGAGGACACCTAGCTACCTAAGTCCCAACCACTGTAGACTGATTTAACTTAATTTAACCTCTCCCTTAAAACAGGTGATTTAAAATTAAAACAAAACAAATGACGGTTTGTAATGCTGAAGATGCTGACCACATCAGGCAGATATCATCTGACTCAAGGACTTGGTAGCTACAGCAGATTTACTTCTGGGCGAGAGTCTGAGCCTGCGGATAGCAAAACTTCTAAAGCCAAACCTGTATTCACCCAAGTTAATCTTCCCTTGACTTAAGTACAACAGGGAAAAGCCAAAAACAACATAGGCAAAGCATGAGACAGGATATCTACCAATGCTTTTAAGATATGTCCCCTCTACGTTTTCACCCTGTCATTGCTCAGCCTTTAGCAGTGATCATGGCTCTTCTGCTGGTGCCACAGGTCCAAGATGTCCTTTGATGCTATCCACTTCCTTTCTGCAAAGAAGTCATTGTTGAGCAATGTTTTCTAATTAAAGTGTTAATAAAACAGCTTCAGCAGATGCAAGGAATGAATTAATTTTCAAGAGGTCCAGAGAGGTGCCTTTGGAGGACAAAGGAAAGCACAGGAATGTACGAGCACTGGGCAGTCTCAGTAGCAGGATGATGCCTCTTGAATTCTGTAGGGAAGGGAGGTGGCTTTGCAGCCCACTCACCCATGTAAGCAGTTAATGGGGATTCATTTGAGCTATGACAACATCAAACATGCCAACAGAGGATCAGCAGGCTGCTTCCTCCTCATCTTCACTACATATACACCGACTGCATAGTATAGCAATCCAAAAGTACTGCAGTTCCTTAGGTATTTTCCAAGGGTTCATTTGAAAAAGATTCCATCAAATTCCCACATTATCCAGCTACAGAGAAAGAACATTCGTGTATGCAGGCATTCTGGCAGGAGCTGTTTGCTTCAGGGCCAGATGTAATTCCAAGTTATTCTGAATATTACACTGCAGCAGCCTGGCCAAGCCCAGTAATGCTGATTATTAGGGCTTTCCTGCTTTTCCAGATGGAGTTGATTTCACATAGTTCTCTCTTGTAATTAATAACTTGTCTCTTTTGTTCTTTTTGGAATCTTTGTTTTATCTTTAGCATTTTGTAGAATAGTTTCCAATTTACTTAATCCAATGCTTGCCTCCTTGGTGCACGCAGCAGAGCTCATTCAGCCATGAGAGTTTAATGACGTAGAGCTCAAATCTCTGCTACACAATCTCACATCCACTTCACATCAAGCTGGCATTTTTGTCATTTATATTTTATATGCTATAAACTCACAGATCATACCATTTCATACTACAGCAATGTCAATAATATTTTTTTTTCCAAAAGAAAGCCAACCCTAATCACTCGCAGACATATGGGATCTGTATGTTCTGTCCTTTAAACAAGTGCAGATTTAGCAAGGAGGGGGAGGGAAAAGGAAGAGGAGAGCGACGTCCCCCCGCTGCCAACGCAATGCATGTTCCTGCAGCATCAGTGTTTGGATTAGGCCCATGGCCACCCTGCTTAGGTTTCAAATCAAGAAAAAAATAGATGGAATCCAATTCCCCAGGTTCCAGTGATATTAAGCTTCTGCATGCAGAGCTTTTTTAACAGGACTCACATGGTACTAGTTAGCTCTTTGCATTGAGAGTGTGCTGGCAAATGGGCTATCAGCTGTTAATAAATGATGGGTATTAAGTCTGTAGGAATAGTATGGATGTGTAAAATGTGCTATAGGTGGCTAAGTACTCATCAGTTACAGAGCTCCACAGAGCAGCAGGGATTAACCAGACTGCCTTGTCTGTGCTTTTAACTCCTAGCTGGCAGCAGGGTCCAGATCAGGACTGGGGCTCCCAAGTACTTCCACAACTTAAATAGCAAATATTAATCAACTAGAACACATAAGCAAATGGGGGGTTTGAAGCATGTTGATGAAATGGGCTTGTACACAGTAGCTGTACAATGGAGCCAGCATGTACACCTCTGTGGATATGCCCAGTCCCATATATCCCACTGAGGATGGGAAAGGATGTCAGTGGGTCCCTCTAAGGGCTGGTCTGCACAGAGGAAGGTTGAACCATGCATACCGGAAGCCACACAGCAGAAAAATCTATGACATCACAGGTCTGACCCCAACACCAGTGTGACAGTCAAGTGTTAAGAATCCCAGATGTGTGGATTTCTGGGCTTATGCTCATGTTCTCAGGGGCATGTGGGTGGATGGTTGTTCTTTAGCTTCTTTTCTTTTGTCCTCCAACTGCTTAGAGCATCTCGGATTCCAGTTGGTGTATATTTTAAAGCCTTTGTTTCATTATCCTTCATGTTGCACTATGACATTGAACATGCTTCAAATGAATGAAAATTCTCCTTTAAAGATAGTCACAATTCAGTGCTTGTCCTTCTTTAGGACTGTATTTGGTACCCAGAAGGTCACAACAGAGTGATGCATATGGCTGAATATGAACTTTTAGAGTGCATCGAGCTCAGGAGCTGATTAGAGCCTTCATGAAGCAAGAGCAGTGCTAATCCTGGAAGGACTTCTAAAATCTTTCGTAAGCTGCATTAAATTAAAATAAAATGAAATACGCAAGAGTTGATGCATGAATTGTACGTTCATGCATCCCACTCAATGAATGAATCATTTCCCTGCCTTCTCTGACACAGAAATACCTTGCTGCTATCCATTAAAGATGCAGCAGAGATGGACCACATTATCACCACAAGCCTCCCAGAATGTGGACAGTGCAGGCTAAAGCTGTTCTGGTGTAACTGTAGCATTTCTCCAATGACTTGGGTAGAGGATGACATCCAGACCATAAGCTACCTACAAGAGAACAGAGTTGCTTGTATCACTGCTAAAGCAAATGTCACCCAGATTACTGCAAAATTCACACAGATTTTTTTTTTGTTTCCCTACCTCCCATAACGTATGTGGCACACCAGCCTCTGGGGCAAACTCGTTCCGCACACTTCTACCAACGGTACCAATAGCACATTGTGGGATCAGCATATGTCCTTCTAACACAGGCCTCAGTCCAATCAGCCCCCCCAACCTAACACAGAGCATGGACCCCTGCTGCTCCTGATCGCTCTGCAAAGAGCAGGTTCCCACTGCAGACCCACAAAGCAGAGAAGCCCTGAAGGCACAGGTCCTCATGCCCCAGTGTGCTGGGGACCTGTCATCCTCACTCACATCTCTTCAAAAGGCTGAGGACAGTGGTTAAATCAGCAGCCTTCCCACTGGATTAACACAGAGCTCTGCAGCTCTCCGGCACCATGCCTGTGCCTGTCAGGATCCATCAGACAGCCAAGCCTTAAGAGCCAGTAAAATAACTGAGTGAGAAGAACAAAATTCCCCTTTCTGAAATAGCCAGAAACACTGAGCTAGCACTGAACACAGCTGATGATTTTACAGCAAGGAAGCTCCCCAACTTTTGGGCGCTGAATGCAGGGGGAAGAGTCCAGGCTGTGGTAGATGGTCCATTGCTAAACAGGCAGAGCTGTTCCCATCCTGGCTGCCAAGCACTGAATGAGATTCAGGAGCACCAAAACAACTGGGATGCACTGGGAGCACCAAAGGGACTGAAGGATGGGAAGAAGGCTGTGCAGAAGGTGACAGTGCTGTGGTAGTTTTCTTTGCTGCCTCCCCCTCAAAGTGTCATTGTCAGCTGAAGGGCTTACGAATCAGGAAGCAATGAGAAGATTGCTCAAGTTTTGTGCCTTCAGGGAATAAAAAAAAACAACGCACAAACAAAAAAATTCTAGATGTGTGGTGGTCAAAGTAACTCAAAACAAATGATTTCTACTACCTTCACATCAGGACTAGCACTTCACACTCAAGAGACTCTGTGAGTTGGTCAGATCCTGACACGATCCTCACGTGGCACAAGCAGACCCTCTGATGGCTGTGTGCCTGTGTTCACAGCACACATGTGCAGCAATGTGACCTCCTCCTGGCATCAGGAGTCAGCTGGGTTCATCCTGTGGTGGCCCTGAATGGGGCAGAGTGAGCACGTGTCAGACCACAACCACACCAGGGAGTGCATCCCTGTGTCTGCTTATCACCACTGGTTGTGGCTCATCACCTTTGTTTCTTCTTTAAAAATCACTGCAGAATGAAAAAGCAAATTCATAGCAAGTCAGTCAAGCTTGGAAAGTTTGCACATCCATTCCCTCTTGAACTCCTGCAAGTGATGGAGAAAGAATACTTAGAGCCAAAAGCTGGTGTTTAATGATTTATTCCATTGGTCAGTGAGGGGCAAGGAGGGTGATACCTGGACTCATCATGCCACTGCTAGCAGGATGGAAGCTCAGATAGAACTAGTTGACAACTCTTCTGATGGATTGGACGCTGGCGCTACGTGCCTGCCATGCGTTGAAGCTGCTGAAGTCACCCCGCTCCACCACGTACATGCGGCCTCGGTAGTTGGGCTCCTCGTATAGCACCCACCTGAGCAGAAAAGAAGGATTACTGCAGTCCCAGCAGTGTGCCCATGAGAGATGGCCTCACGCCCAAGTAGAAGGATTGCCTTTAGGGACTTCGATATGGCAAACTACCAGAACCTGATGGAACCCACAGCCCCAGTCCCATCCTGGCCAGAGAAGTGCCCCCGGTGGAGTTAATGGCTTGGCATTTCCCCCCACTTCCAGCACAGTCTGGTAACTATCCACAGCCAGATTGGACCTTGGCTTTAGAAGTTGTTTTGGGTTACACCAGCAACGAAGCCTAGGATCAGGAGCTCCATACTTCACATTGCTGCAGAAATGGATCTCTCTAAGCTTCACCAAGTGTAACAAAACCAATTTAATAGCATTTGATAGTGTTAAAGGACATGAGCCTGCTCAGCCCCTGCATAAATCCATTTTGGATTGTATGGAGACATGGGCAATGCTTGAAGGATGTTTTACCTCTTTGAATGGACTCACTAGCTATAATGGGAAACCTATTTAATAACTTCTCTCTAATTCCCAATGGCCTCTCTTTGATGCTTTTCAAAAGAGGGCATAACTTGGCTCAGTTATGTTCACTTTATCTCTACATCCATAGTTAACTCCAACGTTCCCTTGAAATACAGTCAAACAGATAAGGCATTCAAAAGCCTTGGTGACCTGGGAATGCCTGACTTCTTCACCTAGCTCAGTTACATCTTTCTCTACTGGCATATCTCTTATTTGAAGCTCTTCAACTCAGAAGCAGTTCTGGTGGGACATATTGGATACCCTTTTATCCCTCTGTTTCTTTAGCAAACATGTCATAATCTTAATATGGCCACAAGTGTCGCCTCTTCCCTTTGTTTAAACCTCCCCTGCTCTACAACTGAGTTTTGCCATTGCCCAGATAGTTTTACAGTTAGGTTTCCATCCCCTCATTGCCGAACTGCTCATATCTGCATCCTTCTTCTCTTCCCAGCATTTTTAAGGACTCTGTAAGGATCTCTGCTGCTTGTGCCATCTATTGGCTCAGCAAGGACAGCAGAGTACAAACGCAATCAATCCTTCAAGTCATTTGGTTCTCTGTGGTCTGCCTCTTGCCAGGAATTCAGCTGTGATACTGGGTTTGGGAACCTAATGTATTTGAGATTTTCAGGGAGAAACTCCTTTAAGTGCTGGATGGGTCAAAGACTGCTGGGCCTCCAGGGTCAAACAACAGCTGGTGAACTCAGATCAGTCTGACCCAGAGCAAAATGCTGGAGGCCTAGGAAACTGTTTGTAAAGCCAGCCACTGGCATTAATTTTTCAAAAACCAAAAGCTTAGGGTATTTGTCAAATTACCTTATAGATTCCTTAACAAATTGATTTATTTTGTGTTTCTGAGAAGACACCAGGTGGGTCTGTGGTGGGTCCCTTCTCCCATCTGCCTGTGTATTGATAAGACTGACACGTTGAGCATATGCCCGCCTGGCGCCCTTCTCGACCCTGCTGCCCACACTCACACAGCCTATCTTTGCAGCATCGCTGCAACATGCTCAGCCAAGGCTTGTGAGTCTGGAGCATTTCCTACAAACAAACAAGTTCATTCTTTGGCACTTTTTGCAGCCAGTTTATCTCTGAACAAAAGTCATCCTCAGACTTTTCAAACTCACTTCACAGTGTGTGGGGAAGGCTGCCTGCTGCTCACGTGAGTGTTAACTGCAGGCTGCCCTGAAGCCACGGCCCCCTCACAGCCACATCACATAGCCTGATGTGGACCACTGGAGAGCATGCTCTGCTCTTCAGCTTAATTAAGAACAATACAGAAAATTGCTTTCCTGCTCTAGCTTCACCCAAGTCTGATTCATAATGTGCAGGTGCCTTTCTTCCTTTTCTACCCCATCCCTTCTCTTATATGTGTCTCTCCATATTTTCAGATGATCACAGGCCTCTTTCTCCATCAGCTCACCATGCTTCTCTCAAGCCCTCACAAAAAGAGTTCTCATTTTCTGTGCCTTCTAATCATGCCCTCCTGCTGAAAACAGCTAATGCTATTGGAAATGCTGCATAATGGTAGGACAAGGATGTTCACAGGGCATTGCTGGCTCTCCAGAACATGGTCTGCCATAGGATATCTTTCAACAACTGGTAGTCTCTGGGGAACAGTGCAGGAGGTACATGAGGCTCTCACAGTCACTGCCTTTCCCAAGACCTCTTTTCCAGACACATGGCTCATAGATCTGCACAGTCACATGGAGGGAATAGGACAAGTCTTGGGGTAGATGGAACCAAACTCTGTGACCTGGTGTGGTGGTAAGAACCCACCGGTTTGTCTCTCTGCTTGGGTAAGGCTGCAAAAGAGAGGAATAAAAGGAATAGCAGAAAGCTGGAAGTGAAATGTATTGGCAGTGCAAGGTGATGAGTGAAGGCTTGTATGGCTTACTTAAGCTATTCCTTTATTGCCCAAAATTTACGTTGTCTGACACTGTCAGTGAGAGAGGAAATCAAGTCAGTCAGGAGCCCAGAAAACAAAAAAATAGATGATCCTGTCCTCAAGCCCAGCATGGGAGAGCTGATCCAGACACACTGCACACAGCCCTCAAACATCTCAGTGCTGTGTTTCATTAGCACATAAACCCAGAGGACACGGGAATAAAACTCGCATGGAACCAACACAAGCCCTGTAGGCCAAAACTGGCTGCTGGAGCTGTAAAAACTAGCAGGAGAGCACTGCAGCTCCAGCTTAAACCAAGTGGGGTGCTTGCAGAAGGGCTCCAGGTCATTCATTCTCCACGAAGCACTCAAGCAGTGCCATGAGCAGCTATAGCCTCTTCTGAGAGATGTGCAATGTTTATTGAGCAGCAACAGCTGAGTACCTGTTCTGGGTGATATTTTGCGGCCTTATGACTGCAGAGCACCTACCAAACGCTCATAAATTCAGCAGAGTAAATGGTTGGTCTGGTTCTCTCAAATTATGTCACCACAGCACAGAAAAACACTTTTTGGGGTTATGCTCTCCAGAACTGGAAAACAAATTCAGCTTTTTTAAGTAGTTATTTCTAAGCAATCCTCTGTGGAGTGGCTGAGGCATAAAGGAGGACAAGAAGTGCATGTCTTCATCTAAAACCAGATGATACCATATGTGATACTGGAGCTGGCTCTGCCCGTGGGATGGGCAAAGCCACTTGCCATGCAAACCTCAACAGCTTCCGAGGAGGCGGCACCATCTCAGAACTGCTCCGAAATAGCAAGCCCAATTCCAGCATGGCTTTAACAGCTTTGCCACCATTCCTTTCTGGTTGTGCAGGGTACCAGCTGCCAACCCCAGAAAGATAGTGGAGAAGGTGCTGGACACTCTCACCCCCACCAAGAAACCAGACTGAAAATTAATTGGGAAAATTGCAGAGTGAGACTTCAGTGCTACTGGGAGAGGCAGGGAACTCAGGGAGTTCCTGTTTTACATCTGCTTTCAGCATGCACAGGTTGAAACAGATCCACTTTTGGGATGGGGATGTGCTGGAGACACCTGTTGCTGAAACTCCCTTCATCTCTGCTCTCCGTATGGTTAAGGATGGGTCCTGGGAGGGCTTTTCCAGGCTGAGCCCAGCTCCAGCTACACCTACAGCAACTCTGGGTCACCTGGGCTTATGTATGGTCCATCCAAAGGGTCCCTTTCCCCTCCTTGGTTTCACCTCTCTCCTGTGGTATGTCCTCCCTCCCCGACTCCTCCTACAGCCCAGGGCCAGGAGGTTTCTCTGCACTATCCTGCTTTTTAATGTTGGGGTTTTTTTGTTTTTTGTTTGTTTTTTTTTTTTTACAGACCTCTCCATATGCTTACATCAACCATCTTCCTGGAGCCTGAATGCAATGCTACAAAACTCAAACTTTCTCACCATGCTCCTCTCAGTAATTTTTTTCCTTCTGTTTTATCACTACTCAAAGCCTTTGAGAAGTTGTGTCATGTTAACATAAACAGTCCAGGCTCCTATGTGAGGAAAAGCAAGCTTTGTGCCTCTTACATATTCTGCAAGGGAGGGGGAAAATCAATCTGAAAAATTTAAACCCTTGAAAGTTTCCAGGCAAGTTTCCCAATTTCTCAAGCTCCAGGCTCTGCTACAGGGACACATGTGGTAAATAATTGGCCCAAAAGCTCTTGCCAGAGTACATGCAGGCTCTCTCTTGGCTTTGTACTGCTGGTATTCAAATGCCTTTTGCTTCAAATGCACACCATTAATGGGGTCCCCAGAGGGCTCCAGCCATTTCTTCCCATTGGGAGCTGGTAGCTCTGCTCCTTAGTTCTAATGAGCCACCTCTGCTGACCACAGGCCTATTTGGTGGAAGAGGAGAGGTCTTGGTCGAATCAGAAAGGGTCCTGCAACACACTTGCTCTTTGGATGTCACAAGCTTGGACGGCGACAATCTTACTCCTACTCTAGGAAACAACTCCCATTGGATAGAAAGAGTCCAAGAACCCCGGCTGGGTGCAGGTGAGATACACATTACCCAGTCTATGACAGGAAGAGGAAAAGCCCAGCTCATCCCTCTGCAGGTGCTCCCTTTTGCCCCCTGCCTTGCTCCAGCCACCCTCTGCCTGGCTCTAGGAGGATTTTGTGTCATTTCCCCACTCCCAGAACACTTACAGTGAAAAGACTTGGTAGAGAGAGGAAAGGGGAGGTGGCTAGATAGCAAGTGTCTTACAGCAAGAGGAAAAAAAAAAAACCAAACCTTAAAAGTGCCAAAACTGCTTAGAAAATGCAAACTGCTACCCAACACCAAGAAAAGGGCAAAGTTGCCATGCTGCTGGAGCCTCTGTGGGGGCAGGAGGAAGGGGATGAAACACATGTGCAAAGTGGGTTCACAAGGCACTGAGGGTGACCAAGAGCCCCCATCAAGATGCATCATCACTGCAATCACCCTTGTCTTTCAAAGGCAGAAATTAATTCTGAAACGCATGCCACTGCCTCATTTTTGCAGTCTGAGGAGGAGGTTTCTGGTGTTGGCAGCCTTAGTGAAGTCATTTGAAAAGCAAAACCCCTGACTTGCCTCACCTGAAGCCACCCATCTGCCCTCCACAAAAGATTCTGCACCACTGTAAAGAAGTGTTTGGAAACATACATAGAAATGTCTAAAAAAAGAAAGATTAAAAAAAAAGGATTTAGGCTTCCCAGTTCATATACCTTAAAAAGGTGTTTTGGAGCTATTGCAGCTTGCACTTAGCTGCCACTCTCCAAAAATCATGCCCCTTTGAAGCAGTGTGCAACAGGCAGGCACCAAAATTCACTGTTTCACCATATACTTCACTCACAATTTTAGGCTTTCTCCAAGTTTCCCCTAGTATGGACAGGCTTCTCCATGACAGGGGGAGTCTCTGCAGCCACTGCACTCCCCTGCGGTGCTGGCACAAAGGGCACAGGGCAGGGAGCAGCCAGCGGCTGTGCACTGGGGCACCTGCGGGTACTTACGCGCCATCACCATACACTTTGAGGGCATTGATGCAGGTCTTGTCCCAGCCTTGTCCCTGCAGGAAGGAGCAATCTTCTGTCAGCTCCAGGCTGGGACCACTGAAATGGCTCCCCTCAAATATTTCGATCCTGTAATTCTCGCCATGCTGGGGACAAAGGGATTAGAGTCATACAAAACAAAAATAAATTTTAAAAAGCAGTCAATTCTTTTCCCAGCTTTTGTAAGACAGAAGAGGAAGACAGAAGAATGTTTTGGAAGGGAAATGTGAAAAGCAGCCCCAACATAAACTCATGGCACCTCCCAGCACACCACGTCAACCAGGAAAGCAGGCAGAAAGTCCTCACCTGTGCACCCAGCTGCACCTTCTCACAGCTGCCATCCACATGCAGAGATGATGCTTATGGGATGCCTTGTGCTCAGGCACACATAGCCCCCCTCACCCATCTGCAGACCCTCCCCCCAGCAAACCCACCTCCCTCTCAAATACAGCACCAGCTACAACCCAGCTCTCCATGCACTCACACAGCAAAAAAAGTTATATACGCAGATGTGAGACTATTCCCCTAAGTTCTGCTGCCTCCCATTCCAGATGCAGTTGCTGTTCCTGACAAGAGATGTTGTGCCTTTCTTTAAGGAAAGCACAAAAAAAAAAAAAAAAAAAAAAAAAAAAAGGGAAAGGAGGAGGAAACTCTCCTAGCATCATCACTGTTGTGTGAGCCCTTGAGAGTGATGCACAATACATCAATACATTCCTCCAGGGAGATTTCTGCAGCCTGTGGCACAGGCATTTGGGACAGAGGAAGATGAAAGGATATTTTTAAAGTGAAATTCAAAGAACACCTACATGTGTTTTCCAAACAAGTAACATCAGCACACAAGCAGGCCAGGCTGCAAGGCCAAAGCCCTCAGCAGCAGCCATGTAGATACTGTGCCTGAGCCAACATTCCTCTGGGAATCTGTGCTGCAGAAATGCCTCCAAGCACACTCACTGGCATCTCACAGGGAGAATCATAGGCCAGGGAATGACAAGCACATTCTTGTGCTGACTGGGCTCCAGAGCCTGGGGCATAGCATCCCTCCACCTAAGGACTGCGGAGGTGCTCTGGGAAGGATGTTATGGACCTGAAACAAACTCACTGCTGTGCCAAATATCAGCTTTAGGGCCAACGAGCAACTCTATAGGATCCAAGTGGCTTCATCATTGCCCTGTGGGTCACGAGCAGTAAGAGTTGAATGAAAAGACCTAATCATATTCATTTTTCTTTGCTACTTTAAATCTTCCCAATTGAACCTTCCTCTAGGTCCTGCTTTTGAAAGCTTCATAAGGGGAGGCTATCTGGTACAGGGAAAATTTGGTTTAGTTCAGGATTACTGAGAGGCTTTGCAAGAGCAGACAATTCAGCTAAATGTGGCCCAGCTGCCCCACAGAGCTGGCTCAGGAAAGCCCTGGAGTTGCCTTCTCCCCTCTCCAAGTGCATGGGGAGACCAGGCTGCCGCAGCTCAAACTTGCCTCAGGTAACATGCCCCATCAGTATTCCCCATGAGCATGTCATAGCCACTGACATCAGAGAGGACAGGTTGGCAGAGCTTTTGCCACCTCATCTGAAAAAACACAGGAAAATCTCTTCTCATGAAAGGGACTGCTCTTCATTTGTCTTTCTGCTGTCCAAGAAGCATGAGAAACTGCAACTCAGCTTTGTGGCTTGTGACGACCACTTTGAAGGAGAACAAAACCTTCCCTGGAAGGAGGTTTCCTTCTCAGTGGGATGGATTCTTTCCAAAGAGCACAGATTTTTATTGCACCTGTTCACGTGGCCCATGAAAAATAAAGCTCAACAGCAGTTCCATCCCACTGATGCTCCAGCCAGGAGAGCAAAGCATCATCATCACCCACTCACCATCCCGACAGGCCGGCAGGAGCCCAGGTGGTCACTGCGGCCGTTCCAGTGGTAGAAATCAGGGTACTCGCCGTGCTCCAAGACATACTGCTGCCCTCGGAAGTCAGGGTGATCAAAGCAGACCCAAGCCCCACTCCGCACACAGATAGAGTTGACTCGGTTGAGGAAACCTCGGTCCTGGAAGCTGCTGCAGCTGCCACAGACCTCCAGCTTCCTGCCCGTGAAGCATTTACCTTCATAAAAAGTGATCTGGAGGGAGGGAAGAGAACAAGCCTGTTGTGAGGAGCAGGGGCACGACCTCCATTTTAAGGAGATGGGAATCTCTTGCAGCTGCATCGTTTCAGGATGGTCTGGGTTTGTTTGGGTTTGTTTAAGCTCCTTTCCAGCAAAAGCAGCACTGCATAACTGGCATTTTTTCCTCCAAAGCGTATTTGTTTTTCTGGGAACACGGTGCATCCCGCATTTACGACACTTCTCGCTGCCTTGTGCTCACTCTCACATTTCCAGCAGGAACATTTAAACAGGACATTCGGTTCCCAACATGCAGCTCCTTCTGCCCACCCTCTCCCATCCCTGCTACTGAATTTGCTCTTGGTATCATCGTTCGTGTCATATCCCCCAAGACATTATCCTCAACCTCTTCCTTCAGCACAGAGGATGCTCTGGCCCTTGGCCCCAGACTGCAAGGGAAGTGATGAGGTTGTTACTTACTTTTCCTGAGTACTGAGACATGTTCTGCTGGCTGCTATCCAAGACCAAGAGCAGGAGCCAAACCCAAGCTGCGATGGACAGCAAGGTCGGACACTGCGCTATATAGCAGCGGGCGGAGGCGGGGGGGCCGGGGCTGGTGTGCCCAGGGCTTTGTAACAAAGCAGCGGGACTCGGGGGCTTTGCGCCATCCTGCTTCGTAGGCAGAACCAGGGACAGGGCCTGCTGAGTCCAGGCTTTTGATTTTGGGCAGATGATCTGACAAAAGATTTGCTTGGCAGGGCTTTGGTCAATTAGTGGTGCACAGTGACTGCTCCTTTTTGACAGACTTCACATTTTTCTTTTTAAATTTATTTCCTACTTTTTTCCTGTTTTTTTTTTCCTTCCCTTCTCTTACTTTCCCGATTATTTTTCCCCTCCATCTTTACCCTCCTCCTTTACTTCTTACAGGTAAGAATAAGGCAATGACAGCATCTCTTGGCATACACATAGTTTCTCTGTATTCAGTTCACTTTACTGCTTCCTTTCCACAGCTTCTCACTTATTGCAGTGTGGCAGCCAACAGCAAGTGTCCTTGGAAGAATCCTCAACAATATTACATTGCACTCCTTCCTTCAAAGCAATGGATTCTCTTTCAACCTTCAAACACCATTAAATAGCATCTCTGGAAACCAAGGATCTAATCCCTTTCCTAAGTGAAAAGGTTGGGCTCACAAACTCACCAGTGCTCTTCACAACCATTGTTTTTATGAGTGTTTTGATCTTTCAGCACCGAAGCACTGAGACACAGATCTGAGCCAGGATTAGAGGCATTTTTAAGCCACACATTGATCATAAATTAGCATTTGCTATATAGTTCTTCAGAACCTGGCATCTCAAAACACCAGCACAAGGAAAAACTGCTTCATATACTCCCTTTTGTGCTGTAGGAGGATGAAGAGACTTTAACTGCCTTATGTCCTGAAACTGTGCCAGGGGACGTTTAGATTGGGTATTAGGAAAAATGTCATTCCTGAAAGAGTTGTCAGACATTGAAATAGGCTGTCCAGAGAGATGGTGGAGTCACCATCCTTGGAGGTGTTCAAGAAATGTGTCCATGTGGCACTTTAGGACATGGGTTAATGGCCATGGTTGGACTCAAAGATCTTTGAGGTCTTTTCCAACCAAAATGATTCTGTGATTCTCAGAACAAATAGCAAGGGAAAGCCTCAGCCCACAAATGCCATCAGTTTATATTACTAAGCCAGGGTAGGAAGAGATAAGTACCAAATGCATGGAGTGGCCCATGGACCAGCATACAGAGCTCTAGCAGGGCACCATTATCACAAGGAGAGTCATCTTTAATCCTATTTAATAGCTCTGGAAGAGACTTCACACCCAGATCCTACTCATCAAATCTTCCTCTTTGTCACCTGTGGGGACTCAGTCACATCACCACCACTGCTCTGCTCTCTGGACCATTAGGCACACACTTTGAATCTGAAGCCTAAAAACTCATTTCTTGGCAGTCACTCCCATCTGCACGTGTGCCAGCAGCTTGGCAACCCCGCTCTGCTGCCTTGGTTCACCACTCTGTTTCAAGATGAAAGACCAGTTCTGCAGAAAGGATGGCATTATTAAGGCTTAAATGTACTCCACCCTTTCAGTTAAGATGTAGAAGTTAATAAGCGTGTGTGCACACATATGTAGGCTGAGCTGGAAGACATCACATTGACTGGGATGCGCCGGAGAAGGAAGAAGGTAGGTTGCACATTGCATTTGGAAACGCATCCATCTGACACAAGTAAACTCGCCCAACCATCACAGAAATGCCCTTTTCATTTATATGTTCTGATGAGAGCCAGGAAATAAAGGCAAAATCTCATCCAATATAAACAAATCCTAACCAAAGCATTACTGAAATGCTAATGTTACTTCCTAGGTCCTAAAGTAGTCACCAGAAGGTGCAAGAAAAGTAACAGCAAGTGGAAAGTCCCACTTGGAAAAGTAGCAGCCAAAGCGGGGGGTATTACCCCCAAACCAGCCCTTCCCTCCTTGTGGCCTTGCACTTAGTGTCTTAGGAGGGAAGGAGACCTGTCCCTCTTCTGAGTCATGGCTGAGTCACGGTGACGAGCTCTTACCACTGGTGGCATTGGGACCCAACTGCCATTCATTTGGGTCGTAAGAGCTCACATAGTGGCATTGGGACCCAACTGCCATTCATTTGGGTCGTAAGAGCTCACATGCTCACTGCATTGCCGTGAGCTGCATGGTGCCTGGAAAGGATGACCCACAGTATCCACAACAAACTGGCCCTAAAGTATCTAGCAAAGTAACATTACCGCAGGAAGGGTTTTTTAATGCAACCACAGAAGCCTGGTTTCCTCTGGCTCTGGTCTCATGATGGGATTTTCCTGTTTCTCCAAAGGTGTGAGCTTTAATTAAATGTGCAGGAAAATGATTTGTTTGAAACTTGTGCCCGGCTGTCAGATTTGTTACAGCTGTCCAACAGGTTCAAAGCCATTTTGGGAGAGACGGAAAGAGGGTGTGACAACTTCCTCCATTTCTTTGAGAAACCTCATTAAAGACCTGAAATGACAAAGGATCTGTATCTAGTAAGAGATCACAGTGGGGAAAAAAAAAAAAAAAAAAAAGTTGAAGAATAGCAAATCCTAATTTCTGGACAAATTCCCTTAGTTCCTTGAAAAGGATAGAGAGACTGTCCATGGAAGTGAGAAAAGAGCAGCCTGAGGAGCCTGTTGCCACAAGCAGTCCTTCAGGCATGCGATGATGGGGTAGACCTTGCCTCCTCCTCATGCCTGGGTGCAGGATCATATCTGACCACAGTGCCCCACAGTAACAGGATCATAGGCAGCCCACCTGGGGTGTGGCTGTTTAAAGGATGAAGCACCAGGAACAGAAACTTGCCAGTTTGAGCACTGGCTTGTACAGAAACCCCTCAAAAGTCTGAGAGTTGGGTTTTCTTTGCACATCTTGGTTTCAAGGGAGTGAGAAATTGGGCTTGATGTCCACGGGGTCCACAGGGTTGGCTCCAGGCTTTGCGGTTCCTGCTGCCACAAGACTAAGGAGTGAGATGGTCAAAAACAATTTGCCCTTGAGTGCAGTTAAAAACAGTTAAGCCTGAGTGCAGGCCAGAACCAGGGGGTGTGAGAAAATCTCAGCCATGCAAGATGGCCATGGTTGATTTCAGATTCACTGTGACCATGCAGTTACATCCCCAAGAAAATGAGGGTGGGATGAACTGGATGCCATAGGACACTGTTGGTACCAACAGTCACACAGATAGACACAGCCATGTTAGAAATCAGAAATCAACCATCCAGGACACCCTGCCTGGATAAACCACTGGCCACCACTCCCCTCTCCTTTCTACATCCCACCTATGCACAGGATCTAGGCATAGCTCTTGTCCTCTTAAAAACTGATTCCCATTACATGCCAAAGGGCTGTGGGCAAGGCTGTACTGGTACCAATAAGCCTAGGCCAGCTGGGCTTCAAAATGCAGCCATGAGATGCCACCACCTCTTTCCACGGGGTGTTACAGCGGATTTATGACAGTGATTTTTTCCATGCAGCTCAGCATTACACATGTCCAGCCCAACAACACACCCACATAATCTGCATTTACGTGGCGCTGGTGGAAGGATACTGCCAAACAACTCAGTTATGGCAGGAAGATGCCAACCTCACTTCTCCGACACTGATATTCCAAGAGAGCAGGGTGTGACTCCTGGAGGTGAATCTTTGGGAGTGACCTCACTAATGCTAACAGGAGTATTTCTTAGTAGATGTGGAACAGGATTCGGATTGGAAGTACCTACTACAGACAGTACAATCGCACACAACTAATAATTAAGTGAGCAACAGCCAAGGAGTTGCATTGCATCCTCTGAAGGAGCCACACTTCAGCTTCTAGAGGAGCTTTCAGTACTTGCAGAGTTAAGACCCAGAATAGGAAATATCCTTACTTCAGGGCTTTCAAAACACCATCTTGCTTCAAAACACTCACAGATTTCCTCACACAACACAGTATGAGATACTTCTAGTTCATTAGAGATGGAACCACCACAGGTCCAGCTCCTTCTCGTGGAAAATTATTTGACTCACTGCTGAAAAAGATGAATACATCTTGTGGGCCACCTTCAGAGCAGCAACAGACCCTAGATTGAGAAACAATCTTTTATGACTCAATGGAGAGTTTCTATATTAAATCCACATTGCTCAGTTAAAATCTAGCCCACCTCACACCAGTTGCCAAAGCACTGCTTTCTGCTGGTGATTAACCCATTCCCAATGCCTCAGTACACCATGTGCTGCCTCCCAGAGCTGCTGAGGAGGCTAGTTACATGAACTGCGGAACACCTTTCCAAATTATTCAAGCACAGAAAGGATCTTCCAACCCACACTCACTTGCAGAATGCATCAGCTGTTGCTGACAACAGGTATCAGCTGCCAGGCAATGGTTTGAGCTTCAACACGCTATGTTCATCAACAAACCAAGACGTAAGAGTATGCAATATGGCCACCAAGGGTGGCCATTCCATGTCCTGACCCACCATCCACCCTGTACTATGCAACACCACGTCACCCCATCTTGAGTAGACTCAAAAAAATCTCCTCATGCCTGAGCAAATCCTGTCACAAAATGACAGTTCAGATCTGGCCAGGTTCCCACTAGGAAAAGCAGCTCCTCTTTTTGCAGTTGGGACCAGCTGGTCAGGCTTAGCGAAGTATTTATTAGCAGCACTGAAATCTGCAAAGACTTGTTTTCAGTAATATCCTGTCTCAGGATCAGTATTAGTGCAGCTCATCACACATCTCAATAAGCATCCAAGATGGCACTTGTATTTAATTTTGGAAAACACCAGAAAGCCTGGAGGTTAGGTGAAATCCTCTCAGTTTTTATCTTATTTCAAAAAGCAAAGGTTGCAGTAGAGGACTAGGACATCTAAGGAAAAGCTGGATGCTGGAGACACTCACCACCCAGCTCTAGTTTAGCCATGCTTCCACCACGCCTATAATAAGTTGAAGGCATTTGTGCAAAGGTTCTCAACTCCCTCTCTCCGGCTGTCAAAGGGGAGTAATTTGGGCATTATTAGATGAGGTGGTGAAGATTAGTCAATGTTAGCAAAATGCTCTGAAGATGAGCACTTCTGATTACATAAGAACTAATTAGAACCTGTTGATCTCTCCTTCTCAACAGGCTACAGCACAGCAGTACTAATTAGCAGGATAAGCCCAGCAAGCTCTGGTATATCATCGCCTGCAATGCACTCATACTGTGCTGCACAGCAGCCTGTGACATCTGCTTAAAGCAGCAGCACAAGAAGTTAGCAACAAAGGTGCAAGACTGCACACTCCTGTTAAAGGTGAAACAAAAACATGCACCGTAACACAGGCCACCCTTCACATTTCAGCAGCTCATCTTACACTTGAAATTGCTGCCAAGACCCATGTGCTCACCTGTGCCAGAAACAAGGGTGATTCCAGAAGTTGTCCTTGATCACTTCCAGGGTGCGAGTCTGGGTACAGAGACTTCTGTTTGAAGAAACTAGAAAATGGAAAGCCTGAAGAATTCACCATTGCCTCCAACGCTGCAAGAACTTCCTCAGCCAAGTCCAATTTTGGGCCCATGCTCTTCTGTCCTGGTCCAGATATTACAACACAGCTCCTGCAGACACAAGGGAGCAGTAAAGCCCCTTTTTCAGTTTCTTCTTCTCCAGCATGCATTCACCAACTCTCTACAGAAGCTGGAAAGAAGCATTAGGCTGAAGACCCCACAGACTCAAAGCAGACTGCCTCCAAATCTGATCAGGCTGGAGCACACATTTCCCTAAGACTGCGAGACTACTCCATGTGGCTGTGTTCAGATCTTATTGGCTGGGAAAGGCTTGGACAAGCAGAGTAATTTACATCTGTTACCGGATGAGCCAGCAACAGGACAAAGGAAGCATGTTGATGAATTCAACTCTTCAGCTGTTGCAGAAAACACAAGAGCAGCACGTGCTTCTTGGTTCCCATTGGAAAAAAAAAAAAAAAAAAAAATCATTCAGAGCCTGCACTTGCCTTTAAGCCCTCCTGAAAAGCCTGATCCCTGCAAAGTAGGGCCTTGATTATCCCAGGAATACTAAGCTGCACATTTCCTCATCCAACCCCTTGAAAGCCTGGCACAACTCAAGCACCACTGCAGCAGCTATTCAGGCTTTAGACTGATCACCAGTACACATGGTCACTACTTTACGCACACACAAAATGAAGTAAATGTGGTCATTGACATTTCTACTATTCCAGAACTTCTACCATGTGATCCCGACCATGACACTGTGTCCATAATGCAGTGCTACATCTCTGGTCATGCAACAAGACATCTATCACCTCATGATTAGATAATGAAGGATACTGCCGAACAGATGCATATTGTTCCTGTGTCCCACAGATCATTTTCTGAATCCTCAGCAACTTCATTATCAGCCAAGGCATCCCTGTTCTGTGCTTTGGATTCTTGTGAAGGAAACCTACTGCACAGTCCCATATTGGTCTGGTTCTGAGATCAAAGTGCTCATTCTGTTTGTCCTGAATGAGCACTCTGATGTGGCTGAACTTCATCAGACTATCGTGTCTGACAATCACCCAGCTAAAGAACTTGGATTTGGCACAGGATATGGAAATTCAAACAACAGAAATGAGATTCAAACTCAGGGGAAAAAAAGGCAAAAGACAATTTTTCTTTTTGGTCAGGAAGCCAGTTAATCTCATGGTCACCACAGAAATCATTAAGTTTTTCTACATACACTGTTAATTGAGAGGTCTACTTCACTTCCTGTGAGGAAACCACTGTATAAGAAATGTAGGTATGAGACTTTTTTTATAAATATACAGTTGAAGTACCTTTTTCCCCAGTTTCAAGAGATTACAAAAACCAGAATGCCAGGTTGGAAGGGATCCCAAGCATCATCTGGTCCAACCTTTCTAGGTGATTTAAATGGGATGTCCAAGCACCCCGTCAAGTTGAATCTTAAAACTGATCAACGTAGAGGAGTCTGCTACTTCCCTTAGGAGACTGAGATTACCTCAATGTCTAACTCTTCTCATAGGGAAAATTTTTCTTCTGGATTCCAAGTGGAATCTCCCACCCAGGAGTAACTTGTACCCATTGCCCCTTGTCTTTTCCATGTGACTCCTTGTGAAAAGGGAGTCTCCATTGTCCTGGTAGGCATCTTTTATGTACTGGTACATGGTAGTAAGGTCTCCCCTAAGCCTTCAAGGCTGAAAAGATCCAGTTCTCTCAGCCCTTCCTTATAGACTGTTGAGATTCTAGTGCAAAAACCAAGCAAAAACTTGCAACTGGTTTAGAAGCTGCCCAGAGCTGCAGTGAGACTTGGACAAGTGCCAGGATGCCCCCTCACCTCTACCAATGCTATCCAGATGAAGAAGTACAGTTTATTTTAAAGGTAATTTTTGTTTTCTTAGCAAGCCTGTGCTTCTGACCTGGTTAAATCCACTCCATTCTGACAATGTTCCTGGTTACAAATCCACTTGGCCAGTCTGTCGCGCAGGCACATGCTGATCCCTTACTTGAGGCAGGATCTGCACACCTTTTACTCCATGACTCTAACTGTTAGAAAGGAAAAATACAGCACAGGTTGTCTAACTTGAGAAGTTAAGCCTTGCCTTCCCTTCCCAAATCAAAGATGTCACTTGCGTATCCTCCCCAGGAAAGGGCACGAAGTACAGCTAAGCTACTCAGCTGACCCAGAGTTCTAGCAGCAAACATGGTTGGGATCACTCCCAAACAACTTGCCATGCAGCAATCAAATGATCCACTGGCTCCAAGGACCTTGCATCTCCTCTTGAGGTCAGCAGGTGAACATTTCTCACAAAAATAAGTTGATACAGATTAATCAACCAAAAAAAATTATGAACAGAACATTTAAGGTTTGCAGCTATTTTATTTACAAGTATACATTTAACACAAAGAAACACTGATATCCAAGCCTAGTTAATAGTAGTGTAACAATATGCATCATTTTGATGATTATTTTAACCAACAAACTACACTGAAAAATTAATGCCAGTAAAATTCTTGGTCATAATATTAAGAAATACAATATATAAATTGAAAATATGATTGCTTAAAATTTGGAAATGGAAGTGAAGCCATTTGCACAGGAGTCAGAGTTTAACATAATCTGAAGGGAAAGGCTCCAAACCAACTTTTATCTTTCAGGTTAACAGAAGAGAAAAAGGAGGGAAAAAAAAAAAAAAAAAAGAAAANAAAGAAGCATAGTTTATCCTTAAAGAGAATGGGCAGTTTTGCTTCTTCAGGTAGAATGTATTCCCAGTGTTTTCAGGTTTTGCAGTGGAATTACATTACTGAGCATGAAGACTTCCCTTGTGAAGCTGCCCCATCGATTTTTTCTGCCTCCAAAATTATCCTCTTAAAAACATCAACAGCAGTCTGCAAAGAGAGAGTAGAAGATTAGCAGGCAAGAAGCAGCTGTTCACTTGCTAAAAAACAGTAATAAAACTGTTAGCAGTTTTGCTGGCTACACCAACACCTAACTGCTCATCCAAGGGTTATTCCAAAATCAAAGAGGGAAAACACAGTAATTTCAGTTTTTGAACACAACCCTTTGGAAATGATCTCCAGAGCAGTCCCCGTCTATTTTCTATGTCACTGCAGGGAGGGCAAGTTTAAACTGAGCCATTCTTGCACTCAATTAATAACTGTAACTCATCTTTATTTTAACCAGTAAGCTTGCACTGAGTGATTGACAGCAGTGAAGAGTTTGATGTTGTGCTACTCCAGAGAATAAACCAATTAATTTCCTCTTATTTAAGATTCCAAGTAATTAGAGCAGGCAAATTTTTCATCTCTAAACACTGACTTTGCATAGCCCAGTATAAGGGTTACTTTAATACTAATTTTTCTCCTCTTACCTATAGATAAGACCAGTATTAGACACAGTGCAAAAACACAAGGGCAAAACACAAGCCAAAGTAGCCACTGTCTAACATCCAGCAGCATCCTTAGATAGAGTGCTTCCAAAACAAAGGGGTTTTTATTTGAAACAGCCATTGCTAAGGTGGTCAGGCTCACACAAACATGCCAGTTCACTGTATGGAACATAGAGGCCTACACAGAGTCCCTATGCAAAATCACAAGCACAAGTACTATGCATTCCTTCACTCCTTCAGAGGGAAGGCAGCAAGTACTGAATTGGAGTCACTTGGTCTAAAATCAGCTTCTCTTGGCCTTTGCCAAGTCTCCCCCCTTCATGCTGAGCAGAAAGCACTCTGGTGAAACGGTTTCTCCCCTACAGAAGCTCCAGGTGATAGAAGAGTGCATGGGCTCAGGAGAGCAACACTTCCACAAGCACAAGTTAGTGAGTGGAAGCTAAAAGTCTTGGGATGGAAAGACACAAACTCCCATGAAAACAAGTTTAATTGAAGCAGACACCAAGAACAGATGTCAGACAGAGTAATTCAGGACATTTTACAGCAGAACTTGATTAAGTATAGTTAGGTTTTTGGTGGGGTATTGTTTGCTTTTGAAGATGTACACTAATCTCCATCAGAGTATGCAAAACCTAACGTGTGAAATTGCCTGTAAGTAATTTAAAAACAAGAGAACTCTACTACAGTCAAAGACAACTTTAAAGTGCTTTTCTCTACACTATTTTTGAGTAAAAGATTCACTGTTATGATCACTACCTATGTCTTCAAATTGGAAATAGTCTCCTGATCACCTCAGACATGCCATTTATAAGTTGATCTCAACTCTACCCATCCAGTCCACAAACTCTGTGCATATGCTCCTTGAGAAGGATCATAAGTAAAAGCAGTCACATTAGGAGAGAGGATAAAAGGGGGCTTTGTTGGTTTTAATCAGCAGGCTGAAGAGCATCTTGTGATTTATGACTATGTGTTCTGACCCAACAGATGTTTTTCTGCCACAAGGTGTAATTCTTAATTGGATCAATTCCAAATTAATCCCATTGACTGAAGTATCCCCCTAATGATCTTAAAGCAATCTTAACAGATTAGACTTAATTTTCAAAGTTTTAAACCATATAAACATGGGAAATATTTAAAATACTTCATAAACTGAAAATAAGATTATTCCTCTGTGCAATGGCATTTCCCTGCAATCCCATGAGAATCTGACAGAAATGGCTCCTCAGTTCAGTGACAATACAACAATTTCCTGGTCAAATTGGATCTGGTTCTCTCTACAACAGCCATGGTCAAGATCACAGTTGCTATCAAACTGATTCCACTAATGAAGAGTTTGTCTTAATCAAAACTTGGTGATATGCTGACTTATGAATACACTGTACCAAAGTTTCCTTACTTGGAGTTGAAATTTTCAATGATTCCATTTTAATACACAAATTCTTTACACCTCTGCTTCAAAGCACCCATTAAAAAACCTCCACAACTTACTGTGTCAACCGAGAAGCTGTACATTCTGTCAAAGACATGCTGTTTCAAACACTAAGATGTAGGAGTTCACAGGGCTTGTTAATTCATTTCACAGAACATATGTATTCACTGAGGAGGTTTAATCACTGCCCTACAGTTAACGCTTAGGAATTTGTAATTCAGCCCAAGTATGCGGAAGAATTTAAGAATGAGCTTTTAAACAACGCAGGAAGCTGTGTTTTGTGACGAGGAATAAATAACCCAGCCAGGATTTATATGCATCTGTCTCCATATGGTCCAATTGCAGAATGTGGGTCAGCCCTAGCCTGCAGAAAGCCATCTGGCTTTCTTCTACCTTTCTGCCCTGGGGAAACAAAGTAGATGTCAGCCTGGGCAACAAATACTGCCTGGAGAGCTGAGCATCATGCAAGAGACACCAGACGCTCAACTGCTTCTGCAGATGTGCCCTTGGTGAGAATACAGACAGTTAGGGAGGTGCAATTCCTTTTGCACAAGCAGAAGTCAGGAAGAGACTGCCAGGAGGCAGCGCAGGAACGTGCAAACACCCAAATCCAGCCAATGGCTGCCGCAGTCACTCTGGTATGCTGGAGTTTTCAACTATGCAACGGCTTTGCTATTTCAAAGAGGAAACTCAATGCTCACACTACTAGTTTATCTTGGCACAGAACTGGGCAAAGGAACTTGAACAATAGTCAGGTAAAGGAAGAGAGTGCTTTTCCTCCCCTTCCTTTGCCAGCCCAGTCTCCTGGGTAAAAATTTGAGACCCCTGGAGAGAGGCTAAGATCCCAAATCGCCCTGAAGCCTTTACTGAGCACTGCATTCTCTAACCCTGCAGATGAAGTTGCTCTTGAAAAAGCAGTGGTCAAACAATTGCTTTTTAAGAGAGCTCTGTTGTGGTAAGAAGTAGACTTTTTTGCTATTTCCTTACCCCTTCTAAAAGAGTTTATCTAATTTCTGTGCAACTGAATGAACACAATTTGGCTGCTTATTACTCTCTAAATTCTTCCAGTAAAAGCTGGCTCCCAGCTCCAGCTGGGTTTATGACCAATTTGGAATCTGGTTGTATTTCCAATAGTAACCACTTTACTGTACTTGGGATTAGGATGAAGAACTATACTATGTCTCAGGTGAACCAAATTAGGGAAATTCCACACAAAAGGCTCAAAGCTCCTGAAATTTGCCAAAACAGTTCAACATAGCTGGTAATAATTAAGCAGTTTTAAGATAATAATAGCCCAGCTGTGATCTAAGAAAGGTCTTTTTCAATAAGTCTCAGAATTGCCTTCTCAAAGATTTCCCTTGCTGATATGAAGGCTCCTCTAAAGTTGCACCAAGTCACCCTTGTCTGGAGGAACCAATGTATTGCCTCAAATGTATTTGACCTTGAGAACTCTTGCCTGCCACCACAACTTTGACCTCTGTCTCTTACCCGCGAGTCATGCCATTAGTGGAATATGGTATCTTTTGAAGACTGCTGGCAGAATAGGTCTGGTTTGCTCAAGTTAATCTACAGAACTATCTCAGTTGCCCAGTATGGTAGCGCTATGCTCTTAAGACTCTCAGAGATGCTCCAAAAAGAGATTTCCCCACCCCGGGCTAAAGCAGGAACAGAGAAGAGTCAATTCTCTCCCATCCCCTTCTACAGGAAAAGGAGTCTTTGCTGTCAGAACATGTTAGAGGGACTAGCTTCTCTGGTCTCAGCAGTTCCTTGCAAACACAGCTGTTACAAAGGATAGACCACACAGCTGAGTGAGTTTAGTATAACCTCTGAAGCGAGGAGACTACTGTCTTCACTGCTGCAAAAAACATCACATACTAAACCAGTTTCAGACCAGCATGCTAGTAATTGTCATACTTGTGCTCCACACACACAAAATACAGATGACCGGGTTTTAGAGAGAAAGGATTAGGACAGTTCTCCCCAGTCAAGAAGGTTTGAGCTCTCTGCTGAAGTTCTTAATGCTCTAAATTCCCAATTCAGTCCAGCTCATCCCTTTAAGCATCAAATTAGCTTGCTTTAAAGCAAACAGAATCTGAAGTGGTTTTGGAAGATGTTTAGACTTGACAGGCAAGTTACATTTGTAGTATGAAGCCAGTGCAGGTGATGAGGTGATGAACTGCCAAATGCAAAGTGCCAACAGACTTTTTTCCATTCATGTTGACTTACATCAGGTGAACACTCAGTATTAACAGAATGACAACACATCTTGTTACCAAGTTCAAAATAAACCCTTCCCCCTGCCTAAACCAGAGATCATTTCAGAGGAAAAGAAGATACCTTGTCTTGACAGAGGTCTATGAATCAGCTGTTTTGATCCTGTCACTTATGATTTAGAGTACAAAACCCATGAGTTCAGAAGTTCTTCTGGTCTGACTCACAGAATAAGATGTTACAATACTGTTCCCCCTACTGCCTCACAGCTCTGGACTCCACACTTTGCGCTCAGAGCTCAATCTTTCCACCTCTCCAGAGGTAAGCAGCTGTTCATGAGGAGACTAAGGCAGCTACCTCAGACTGAGGCTACCTCACACTTTTTTCCATACATCCCAAGCCTCCAATGGAAGCATGCCCCTCTCCCCAATGGAAGCATGCCAGAGACCCTGAAAGATAAGTCACATGCTATGGACACCCATCTCAGAACTGAGATAGGATCTCCCAAACTTTTGAAGGCAGACGAATTTGCCAAGTGTATTATGTAAGAGGCATGAAGGAGGAACTGTGGTGAGGCACCTGTTTCTAATAGCCAGCATCTAAATCCAGAGTACAGACCTTACAACAACCTACAATCACTATACTGAAGGACCCTGATGAAAAGACAATCTGGTAAGGCCACCTTGACAGCAAAAATTAACATGACTTCTGATCTTTAGTGGGACTTCTACGGGACTGTACAGAATTTGGAGTACCCAATATGAAACTGCTATCCCATTTCACTGAAGGCTACAAAGTTTGCTATCTAAATTTCAGCTGGCAGCATATAGTCTGATACTAAGGAATAGACACAAATCCGTGGCAGTCAATGGGACTTTGTCAGTGCAGCAATGCAATATGCAAGATATGCCAATCATCATATAAAGCTTGTGGCTTCTTTGCATAAATATACCAAGCTTTTTTTCTTGAACCAAGAACAATACAAACTTCAGAAGTTATCAGCAAAACATTCCTCTATGTGCTGTTACACATTGTGAACACATGTCTAAAGAAAAAAAAACAAAGAGTGCAGGCAACAGCTTTGCTTAATCTAGACGTATTAAGTCACTTGGGGGGGAGGGAATCCAACAGATGCTTTTAATTGGTTTATTCTTTACACTGTTATTTGAGTTTGCATGTGAAGCTCTCTAGCTATACAGAGAAGATATCAAGACATGTCACACTTTCATCATGCCAAATTCTGATCAGGTTAATTTAAGTCTTAGCCAGAAACACAAGTACTGATAAACTAACTTCAAGTGTTCCATATCTGAAGAAAAAATATCCAGGTTATTCTTCCAGAGAAAATCCAACTTTACTCAAGTAACTGTAGAACTGATGACAACAGACATTGGATAAAGGCTGCTCTTTCTGTTTTTGGGGACTGGGAAGAGGGAAATAAAGGCTGCTTAAATAAGCCCTGTCCGGGTACAGGATTGCCCTTTCAGTTGTGCTGATGTTATCAAGGAGGCCAAAGATGTCATATGGTAGGTTAAATACCAGACAACATAAGCACTCCTTCTACATAAAGTCTCATCTGTTTAAAACTAGCCTCACAACATCCTTTTGACCTTATATGTGTATACTTTTGAGTAGCAAAACTTTGATACTGTTAAGACCTGTAGGAAAAAAAAAAAGACTATATAAAAGGAAAAAAGGCACCCCCCCACAGCTCACAGTACTGAAGCCTGAAGTGGGAGACTTTCGTAGCTTAGGTAGGTAATGTATCAAACTGGTAACAAACTATTAACAGCCACAGGAACAAATTCGAACACCAGAACACATTCAGCAGGCATTTTAAAGAAAGTTAGTCAGAGCAACCACGGGTAAGATGTTATTTAACACGTAATTAAATTCTTTGTGATAGGAAGCCAGCAAGTGTAAATATGTCCAGGTTATATTGCATGGGATTGTGCAACTTCACCACAGCTCTAATAGATCAGTGCCTGACAGTCTCTGCTGTATTCTAGCATTTTTCTGTTTGCTTCCCCCTCCCACCCTCCACAGACCCAGAAAACTACTCCTCACATTAAAGAGACCAAGCCTTGCCTAGCACCTTAAAAAGTACAGTTCACTGTTACACCAGCTTGCTTCTCTGCAATCACCGTGACCTAGCTAAGGTAAAGGTAGCAGATCACAGACCCTGTTCCACCCACCACATGAGTCTGAGTTTTGTCGCTAAGTGCTCTGCTATATTCAGTGAAGCTTAACTTTGAATTCCTCACTTCCTTCCATTTACAGTTGCACATAACGTGAACACATCAACCTGAACTGAGACAACCATTTTGTTTCCAGTCACCCTCACAGAATATCTGTAAAGCACATGCAAATATTTTAGCTTCCTTCATTCAGTGAAACTACGAGTCACTCCATTACACTGCTGTTCAGATACAGTGGATCTTAAATCTGTTACCTGATTTTCTTTAGCAGAAGATTCCAAGAAAGCTGCATTCCAGGATTCTGCTAAAGCTTTCCCTTCTTCATAGCTGATCACCCTGACCAAAGGGAAAAGAAAAAGTATGTGTCTTTGTAACTTGCAAAACAATTGTAATTCAATACTTCAGGAAAAACCTCGCAGTACTGAAGCACATAAATGCATGTAATAGGAATGTTGTGTGAAGTCTGATCCAGAGCATTTACTTTTGGCTGCTGTCAAATACACTCCTGGATCAGGTAAAACTGCTATGTGACCCAGCAGAGCAGTTCTCCAAGCAGTGCTTTGTTTTTGTAACACGTAATATCAGCTGGTATTTTACAGCTGTGAAACACTCACTTCTGTTACTTGTTTTAACCCACCCACCCCCAAAGAGTTAAATGAAGAATCCTACAGCAAAAGTCAACATTACAACACAAGTTCATGGCTTCTAGTTCACACTCTGGACACAATTCCTTTGCCAGTACCTTATTTTAACCTAACAGTTTGATTTTCATTAGGGAAAGCCAAGAACAAAACTAGCGCCTTGCAGCCACAGGAATGCAGGCTGCCGCCTTGCGTTTCAGACAGCCTGGAGATCACATACCGTTCCATATGCAGGTCTTTTTTATTTCCAACCAGCATAATGGGTATTCTGTGAAAGAAAGTTCAGAACTTCAGAACAGTTACAGTATACTGAACAAAGTACTAGTAACATGCCTGCAATGAAATGAGATGAAAGTGTCACTACTTACTGGACTTTTCCCACCATATCCAATAACTTGCCATGGATAACTTTTATCACTTCAAAACTGCAAAATAAAGGGATGAAGTCACACATGCACTCCAATGTTTATCCTTAATACCCAATACACAACCAATTAAATGCATATGTAGGTTGCTGTGTTTAAAACTTACTCTATGTATAGTGGCAAACGACAAAGATGCTGAAAGTCTTATTCATTTGCATACAACAGACAAAATGGCCCCAGAAACAGCAAAGACCAGCCCAGCCTCCCTGGTCATGATGTTTGCAGGAGTAAGTGACATAACCCAGGAGTGACACATCTAACAGAATTGCTAAAAGCCCCTCCCATCTCTCATCTACCTTATATAGGCAGTAAGAAATCTGCTGGAATTAAACAATCCTGGATGAGTATGTCAGATACAGTAGTCCCCAAGAAAGAAGTATTATTTAGTTAAGCACACTGCATCTTGAAAGAGTACTTTCTTTCTAAGAACACTTATTGCATACAGAATTTTTTAGCTTTACATGAAAGCCAAAAGAAGCCTAAATTCTAATTTTCTATGGAAAGTGAGAAAACTGATCAGCAAGATGGTATTGAAACAGTGGTTACTCAAATATTTGTTGTCTGTTCACCTACCATGGATGTGAAGTTTGGAGACAGGAGGTAAGAAGCAAGAACGTGAAATATCAAGAAGCTCAAACCCTCACTAACAAAATCCACTGCATTTGACATTTAGTGCTTTTGAGAACAAGCTATAAACAGGGTTGAGGAGCAGATGTTGTGCTCCTCTAATTACACTATGGAAAAAATGCTGGTACATGAAGTGCACAGCTCAGATTTGTTTTAGGAGAGAGGCACAACAGGCTCACAGAGGCAGTTCACAACTAGGCAACAAAAAAATTTGAATGAAACTTTTCCAGCTTCCAAGGTTGTTCACTACAGGCAGTGTCCTGACTTGGACTCCATTTCAATTAGAATTGAAGCTCTTAAAAGCAGAGCAACACTCAAATGCACTTCCCACTCAGAGCTCTGAAAGAACTGGTGCCTAAAACCTACAGTATTCAAGCTATTTGAATTGTTAACAACATTTCTCACTTTTGGAACAATAACTGCTATCAAATTTCAGAAGGATTCTGTCAAGTAGGTCAGTGTGTCTGAGTTCAGCAAATAATTTTGAGACTGAGCAGAACACAATACTTCCCCTCCATGCTCAGCTAACAGCTCTGGTATATACTATCAAGGAAATGAGTTCTTCAAACAGAAGCGTGGCTTAGCCTGGCACAATTTATGATTAGTTTAGTATGGTATTACAGATTATATATAAATGTGGAATCAATAAAAGGACTTTAAGGTTACAAAGAGCTTATGATGAAAGGTACTGGTAAAATTGTGCTCCTGAGAGCTTGTCTTGGACTTTCATTCTTAGAACTACTTCAAAAGTAGGAGCTAAATGGAGTTTGGTTGTGACAAAGTTGAGAGGCACTGTTACAGACAGAACTAAGTGATTCTGGAAATAGAAAGAATAAAAAGCCTATCAAAAAAAAAAAAAAAATCTGCTGCAGACCACAGAGCTGTTGCTCAGTCTGAAGCAACAGAACGATCTATTGTACTAGCCACAAGATAACTGAATCACTAACACAGTACGATTACTGTTCCCTTTCCACTATTAGGTGTTTCCTGCACAGCCAGAAAATGCCATGCCACAGCACAGCATCCTGATGAGATCTCATCTGATGTTCCAGAGCACAATACTGCAACGTGTTCTGTTCAACTTGGGCTCTTCGTTTCCCAAGTCTATCAATCTGCTTCCCTAGGATAGCAGTAAAAATACTACAAATAAACAACTCATCTTTGTTGACAGATCAAGGTGGAAACCAGAAGCACCAAACACAATTCCGACACAGAAATGAGTTGCTAGGAAAAACTGGGAATGCAACTGGCTCGATCAGATCAATTTAATGTTCTAGAAAGCTTTTCAAATTAGTAAGTCTAGAAGGAGCAGGAGCACACTTTAAGACAGATACTGATCAATTCAAGAAGTGCATCATTGCATCATGTCATGGAACAGCATGACATTTTGAAACTGTAAGAGGTCCTTTCCAGTTCTGTCACGCAAATCTGTTTACAGCAAACAGCTCAATATGTGAAATGTCACTGAAAAAAAATCACTAGCTGTCAGGTAAGTACATTACACAAAACCACGGAACCTAGCATGATACTAAAGTGGAATTTAATTAAGCAGAACTAGAGCAAAAGCCTTACAGTAACCTTGCTGCTGAAAGTCTGGGAATGAATACAAGAAATGTAGGGCATTAGCTTTTAGTCAAGTCTCATTTAAACTTCTCACTAGAGGTTAGTAGGGATGATAATTTCACAAGGACATTTCTATTAAATTTGCTGTCAAAGCTCTCACCCCTGCTGGATCAATACTCACATCAACATACATACTTTGACAGGAGTCAAGATAGATGGTGACTAATTCAACTGCCTTGGCAAGTCACCTAAGCTATCCAAGTGTTGTGGAAGATCTTTCCTATTGCCTAAATGCTGTCTTGATAAAGAACATAAGGAATTGAACAAGACCGGATCGTTAATATGGAATAAATTTATCAAGGCTAAAATACTGATAAAAAGTATTATCTTACCTCCATCTTAAACTATCTTGCTTTATCAGTATTTTCACTGTAATTTATTTTCTGCTTTAAATGATTGAATGCTAGCTACCACAGAAAACAGATTTTCACTTCTTTACCTGTGCTGCTAAGCTGAAGACATCATGAAGCAGCAACTGGAATAGCTGCAAAGGCCTCCAAGCAATATACACACATTTTAGCAAAGACATTTTTGTCCTCACAGTACCACTTACCAATGACTATTTTTCTATTCATTTCAGGAGTGGATGATTGTCTATTTATGGCTGAGAATACTAACTGCTCTTTCACACAAGTTACTGAAATTCTCACTTACAATGAGACATAACGAAACTCCCAAAGAGTTAGGTAGCTTAGTATCTCTAAACACACATGAAAGCCTAACACCTGCTGTGTTTCCTCCAGATCACTTTGCTACTTCAGAGATAAAGGTGAAAACAAAGAATGAAGAACTGTGAAAAACTGTTCAACATTAAGGACTTTGCAAGCAATGGATAGCCAGACCCTATCCCATCTTTGAGAAATGCGTAAGAGACAACAGGTGATTTTTTTTTTACCTGGATTTTTTGATGCTCTGCTAAAGAGCATTTGAGATGATCAGTTTTGCCTATTAAGAGGAAAAGATAAGGAACACTTCTGCACTTGTAAAAAACTGATCAGCTTCCTTGCAAGTAGAAGGGAAGCATCAACTTCTCTTCCTGCTTGATGAGAGTAAAAGCTCTATGGTCTGTATCATTTAACTCAAATAAAAGCTTAAGAAAACAGAATTATTTTGGCTATCATAACAAAGATGTCATACTATACTGGAGAATTAGGATGTATTCAAGAATTATCAGCATTCTAATAAAGCAAGATGACCATAGGAAGGAACAATATAGCAGAAGATGACAAAGCCTTATAAAGACTGAGATGAGTGTTGCAAGTAATTGACTCCAGCTATGATGAACTCTTGTCCTTGCTGTTAGCTGTCCATTGAGGACAAATACATATTTTTCAAGTAAGATTATTTGCTGCAGCATGTCAAGAGTGAGTCTACAGGTCAAAAGTCATATGTTGCTATTTAAATGAGTATTTCTGATGGTTAACCAGAACAACCCAAGATAGCAAGTCAAAGAAAGCTCAGTACTGTAACAAGCTACAAGGTTAAGGGATCAATCTAGCAACTAATTGGGTACATCACATAAATGTACAGTGCCCTTCAGGCTCATATTTAAGCCTGCCTTTTTATCTGATGGTAGAGAATAATGAACTCTTATTCCTGAAACTGTTCTTTGAACTTTTACGTGCACCTCAAAATACTGTAGTTCAGCACTGACTCATTTCTTACATGGCACCTTGCCTATTAGTCTGCAAAATGTCTTTGACATTTAGATCTGAGGGGCAATTTCTGAAAATAAATGTTAATTTTCCATTATACTTCTACAGGGCAAGTGGTATTAAATGAATTAAAAACATGAAGAAAACACAGCAAATGCAGTAGCTGAACCCAAAACATTAATATTAATTGGTTAATATCTGGACCAGAAGAACACAACGTATTTTATTACCTTTTTATTGACGTGACTGAATAAACAAGAATGTAGCCATTGATGTCTATGGAGTATGTCTGTGGAAATATGGAGTATTCATCCTGCAGAAGGAACGTTGAGTTTAACATTACTTACTGCCACAGTTCAGAACTGCATACTAGCAGATCACCATCAGCTAAGTTGGCTTTATTTGGAAGACATGAGGTGCTGAGCCAATTTTTTAGAAGTTGTACTTTCACAATTGAGCTTTTTGATCATAAAATCAGGTGTGAAATCTTTACCAAAGAGAAAGCTGCATCACTCTGTAAACTCTAAAATTTAATCTACGGCTTTTTTGGTTTATTCCCTTTAAGACTATAGATCAGCTAAAGCTATTCCCAATCCTCTTATCCTGCTTAATTATCAGTTTGTATTAGTACAAAACATCCACTAATTAGCAATTACACCTCTTATCTTGCTGGTGATACATTTCAAATTCCTAATTTCAACAACCGATGACAGGATCTAGCAGTTCGTAATCTCGAGTGACACTGATCACATCCAAATTACTTAAGGGATCTGTTAGGAAGTGAGTAACTGTGGCTTTCTAACTACTGCTGATCAACTGTAGACATGCACAGAGTATATTAGTTGCTTTATGACTGGAAGTTTACATTATACGACAAGTGTTTAAAAAAAAAAAACAAAACCAAAAACACACACACACAAAATCCCCACCAAAACCAACAACACAAAACCAGACAAAATCACTGCACTTATTACCCCTGTAGAAAAGGAACTGACCAAATAAGTAAGTGAAAAAGATTTTACATATTGCAGATAACGCAATACAAATATGATGGATCCCACATAAAAAAGAAATTTAAGTTGTTCTAATAGGGATTCTCAGGAAACATTTCCATTTTGGCAAGAGTCATACTTCTTAATGCACACTCAAATTTTTAAATCTACTCTTCTTAACATACTAATTTTAGCTAAGATCACATAACCTCCTGTACATTGTGATGACTGAACAGATGGAGCAGTGCAATCACAGTTTAAATCTAGACCACTAAAAGGAATGAAACTTCCTTAACTAGCAGGTGAGGAAAAACCCTTTATAAACCAACCTCATAGATTTAGCCAAAAAAAGTCTGAAAGAATAACACATGACAAAAGATGCCCTTATTTGCCTTTGTTGCTACATACTGAGGGCAGCCCTCCCCCACCTTCATGGAGATGCCAAGCTGCCACTTCAATTGACTGTAATCCCAAAGTCAATACAAAAGGAACTGACTAGGCCGCATGTAAAACAGGTGAAAGTGCAACTCTGCAGTTGATTGACTTTACCCAGACTTTCTCAGGATTGCCCCAGATGGAATCTGGAGTTAGGTAAGATTTTCTTTTGCACTCCCTCTTCCACGATCCCACATCAAGACTCCTGTTTAACTGAACTATGCAAATCCAAAGATATAGCTGTGAAAGCTAATGAGGCACGGGACAGCAAAGGGAGTACCCAGAAAAGGAAGTGCCATAACCTCAACTGCTTCTAATTAATTCTTAATTGTTAGCTTCTCTGGAAGAAGAAAGGCTGCTATGCCTCCTGGAACTCATGGGTCAAATTAAGAACTTTGTCAAGTGATAAAACAACATAGCTATAATTTTTCAAGTCATAGCCAAGCTTTCAAAATGTAACAAACCTACGAAATAATTCTTGCTATGAGTGCTCTCTATGGATTACTAAGACAGACTTGAGAAAGAAATCTGTCCAAGCCACGCTTTCTGTAACTCTCTAACCCTGTGAGCCAGAATGCAAAGTTCAGGTCATTCACAGAAAAATCAAATCTGAAAACAGCCACAGGCTGGAAGAGGAGTTAGGTTACTTTTACAATACTCTGTAACATTAAAAATCAACCCTGAAAAACCTCAGCAACAGAGGTATGTTACTAGTGAAGCTATATTGTCCTCTCAGAAGGCCATTTCTTCCTCAAAGAGAAAATCTGCTTCTATCACCACATTACAACAGGAGATGTAAGGAAAGAACGCTTACACTGGCACAAAGCAAAACCTATGGAGCTTGCTGCTCACACTTCTCAGCCTCCCCATCTCTCAACCTCTCTCTCCTCCAGAGAAATACTCCTGCCCCAGAACGTGTGGGCAGCATTGTGTTTCTAATCACTTCAGACACCTCCGACAAATTCTAAGTAGATACAGTGCTGCTGACACCGTATAAAGCAAGGTTATTCTTCAGCCACATAGCTCTTTTCTAAAAAAGCCATCAAACATACCTGGAAGGTTAAAACCCTTCTTCTGAACGGTCTCCCAGCTATATGCAACTGTGCTGCAGCTTTAAGCTCTTTATCACCGGCAGCATATTTTACAACATTAACATTGCTTAACACTACTCATAGTTTGGGGAAAAAATATGAAAAAAAAGAGTGTATCAGAAATGTCCGAAGATAAGAACATGCCAGCAAAAAAACCCATAAGATGAAAATACGAGGGTTTAGCAGTTGCTGTTCTGTTTCCTCCCACCAACAGCATTCCATGCAGCACTATATAATGAACACCTATATTTGGTGAAGCTACTGACCATACTACAGGACAGGAGCTCACTGTCTCCTGCTCTCCCCATCATTACATGATGGCTCAGAAGCATGCATGAACCATTACATCAAAATTAAATAAGCTGCAGGAGTTTATTTGTAGCTCAGCAATTACCACATATACGGTACCTGTCTACTGCCCATGACTGTTTCATGGATACAAGTCATGATGCAGTAGCTGGAGTACACTAAAAGGAAAGTCATGGAAAACTTCTCCATGGTTTATTGAAGAGACATTTGCCCTCTAAATCAAGACTGATAGTTTAGTCCATAACTATTAATCAAGCTACTTCTGGTCCATCAGAGTTCAGGCAGTCCTTCTTCACATTTTTAGACATACATTCGACAGACAAGGAAAAGAGCCAAAACAATAGACAAAAAAACCCACCAAAAAATGTCTGAACAAACAAACAAAAAACCCAACCAACAATAAGATTTTAAATAAACACTACAGAAACATTGCACTAGTGACTAAACAACACGACAGAAATAGCAAATCACTGAAGTCAACTTTCACCTCTGAATGCACACTTGCTATCAATTTAGCTCTACAGGAATATGAATACTTGTTATCTTAACTCTGAAGAAAGAAAGGTAACTTACTTGGCCAGCAGTATCCACCAGCTGAAGATGATATTCTTGGCCATTTACTGTGATCAGTTTTGTAAAAGCTAAAACAAACAAAAAAATACATAAACATGTCAGAATATTACACAAGGACAGGATCAGAAATCACTCATCTATGCCACTGTCAGCCGAGGCACTACAAGGAAGAACTTGAGTATTAGGTTTTAAAGCAGCAGTGAAACACTAGGCTGAGGTGGATGTATTTTTTTTATTTCAGGTAACACAACTCAGAAATTTACTTTAAATTCTTAAATTCCAGAAGATTCTCACATCAGATGCAGTAGTTTCTCCTTTGCTTGCTTAAGAGATAGATGCTTCCAGGCAACTGTATTTGTGATAACACAAAACACTTAATTAGTATGAACACTGTGTTTGAACCTGATTATCAGGTATTTCCCCTGGTTTCCAAGCAGCTTAGCAAGATCAATTTCCTAAATGTAAATACCATGAGGTAAACTATCTGGATTGCAAATAAATCAATCTTTGGATGGTAACAGACAGAGCCTAACTTCTGAATGTATTAAACTTAAGTACTTTGGCTAGAAGTTCACCATGTTGCTTTCACATTTGCCATAGCTACCAGCCTCCTAGTTCTCAGTCAGGAAGTACATTCAGTCCCTCAAAGTGATGAGCACTGCTTCTCTTCCCTCAGATTTCATGAAATGCCAACATGCTGTGAGCTGAGGAACCTTACTCAATGTTTGTATTATGCAACAGCAAAAGCAGTGTCATAGCCCTTATAGGAACAACATACTGCCAAGTACATGCACAAACCTGGCTTAAGAGCTTCACTTTGGCCTTAGTGTTGCACCCCGAACAGTTAATGCACAGTACCCAAGTAATGAGTAATGTTTATGCTGTCCTCTGGTTGATTTATTTTTCCCAAATACTAACAGTCCTAAGAAGCTTTAGCTTTCATTGGAGAGCAGGGGAAATAGCTAAATACTGCAGTGACCTGTACCTCATCCTTTAAGTTGTCCAACAGCTTCTTGAAGCTGTGAAATTCACTGTTCTAGATCCCACTGTGCAGTCTTCTGCCTACGTCTTCTGGGTTTTATATTGGATTTTAGACCCAGAAGCTGAAGTTTGCCAATCTTCCTCCTCCCCATCAATACTCGTTGCCTTCTCAAGACTCCACAATGTGAGTATTATCTTGAGTAAGCAAGGTGAAATATCTGAGGCTGGAGGTTTAAGCCCACCTCGTAAATCAAAGCACCCTTTTTAAAAAGAGAAGCAATTCAAACAGAAAAGCCAAACTAAAGCAGAGCATCTAAATAAACAGTGTTAAGCATGCCACAGTTTCCATTGCAACACTGACAAGTGCAATCTGAAATGGTGCCTCAAAGAGAGAGCTCCTACCTTGCCCTGTCTATCCCTTAAGAAAGCTGATTTAGCACATGTGCATGCGAGATGCTCTGAAGTCACTGTCTGGATGCTGCTGTCATCACTGCACAAAATTCTAGCGTTATGCAGTAAGAATCAAAAAGAGTTCTTTCCTTGGATGGGGTGGGGACAGAAGCAACTGTTTGTTTGAGCAGATGTTAGCATTCAGCATTGCTATATACATCACTGCTTCCAGTCAGAGGGAAAACAGACTCATCTGGAGGCACACTGCATTAACAGGGATATTAAAAGTAACAGCCTCTAGTCTCTTGACACATCAAAGCACCCTGCAATCAAAGTGGCTTCAAGAGCCTCATGGAATTAATATTTTAAAAGGGACAGAGACAGATAGCAGCCTTTTCAGACTACTCAAGAAGCTGAGAATAGACTCTAAAAAGGCATCATCATCATCATGTATACTGGAAGCAGAGTGTGACAGAGCCAGAGGAAGGGAAATAGTGGAAGAGTCACGACAAACTGGGTGAGGAGAACTGTTAGTTCAGTGCAGATGCTTGTAGCAGTAGGAATAGCCCACTGCTAGAATATAAATCTGCTTTGATGCAGTCACAATTAATGACATCCATTTCTTTGTTGAAGCTTTAAAAAAAAAAAATAGTCCTGGTAAGAATTTAATCTTGGGAAAACCCTGCAGCTGTATTAAATGTGATTAGTGCTCTACCATTCCCCTTGATCCAGAGGAAGCCTTCATTTCCAATTTCGTCATCTATCATCCCGGGACACATTGCTTCTGCCATGCCTATGAGCAAGACAACCAACCAATAATATGATCACTGCACTACTCTGACTTGCTAAAGCAAATTTAAAAGGTTCTCCAAAAGTAGCATTTTATTTTTAGTTCTACACAATAAAACAATCCTGAGCAAAATATCCTAATAGCTACTGATTTGCAATTATCATAGAGATCCAAAAGAAAACTTTCTCACGATTACTTCATTCACAAAGTATCGCACAGGCTTAACGTCCTATTGCACAAGTACAAAACAGTAAAAAGATATTCTACCATTGCATTTCAGAAGTCATTAATATATCAGAACTCCAGGGTTACGATCAGGAGATCAGAAGTTTTATTTGCCACATGATTAATGTAAGCCAATACGATTAAGTTACTCAGCCTAGCGCCACAGTTGCTCAAGTACTTTATGACCGTCACTAGCTCAGAGGTGGTTGGACTGGAATAAATACTGAGTAACCTGCCTCAGAAGAGACTTGTTGCTCTTGGCAGCATTTTTACTATTAGTATCTTTACTCCCATGCTATGGTAGCTATTCACAAAGGCACCAATATTAAAATAACTACTAGGAGGGAAAAAAAGATACTTAAGAAGTCAGTTACTCAGTATTTGCAGCCAGCTGATTGAGTACCAGGCTTGTTATGAAGCAGCTGGAAATGAGTAATTTAAGACTATCGCATTATTATGGCCACAGCATGTCTGCCTTCCAAGGTAGTAATTTCCTAGTATTGCTGGCTTTGTGTTCATCTGGATCAAATGAGACATTTGAGACTTGTGAATACCTGTACATAGCAGTATATTTTCACATAGGTATGGTACAATTCATTTGAAATGCCCCAGCTATTTTAGGGAAAGCAGATGTCTAACAACATAAATACAATAAAGGAGATGTATTTTAGTCAGATTGGTTAGGTTTTCCTTCATTTAATGTTTAAAAGTCAGTTTAGTTGTTTGGATAAATAGGCACACAGTGATTTTCACACTGCAATACTGTAGAAGCTTGGTAGGCATTGGTTTAAAAGTGCAGTAAAACTTAGCTGTGATTAATGACCTTTCATGTTAATATGTAAATGCCCACCTAAGTAAGATGTGTAAACACAATGGATTCTGATAAAAGCCAGGTACAGAAGAGTAGCTTGTCATTTATTTACTTACTGTTCTCTATAGTTGGATCATATGAATCAACAAACTGTCCTTCCACAAACTGAATCGTCAGTGAAGATTTTCCTATAAAGCAAAGAAAAAATAACTTGTATTGAAAGAAGTCTTCAGTCTGTTACCACATCACACTTACTAGTAGATACACTAGTGTTTCCGAGAGCAAACACAAGCTTTCTATGGTTCATTTAAACTACCTATAGATACAGATGACCCATTTTTAAATTAAGTGCCTATTCCTAGTAACTAGGTCTCCTGAACGTATGAAAAAAGAAATAAAATAGTGCAAAAGCTAGTCAGCACATGCTCTGCTTTTGTTTTAACATAGCATAAATTAAGCACCTCCTCCACTTCAAAACAAATCTGTAAGTAGCATTCCGCAATCCTCATATAAATTAACGAACTGCCATACTTGAAAGGTTTTTCTATTGACAAGCACGAAAACTAAAAGTAATTTTCAGTTACAGCATTGAAAATGCAGAACTCTGACTCTATAAGCCACATCTGGTTTGACTAGGAGATAGGACACACTGCCCATGACTAAAGGATCTCAAAGTTCTTGAAATTAGTATATTCTCCTACCAATCCTCTTGATGCTACACTGCAGCAGACCAGCAGGTGCTGTATTTTGAGCACAGAGATGGAGGGTGCATCACTGGATTTTTTTTTTTTTTAAATCAGTTGAACTGCTACTTTTGCAGACAACATTCCTGATTCCGGTTATGTTTATCTAATCACACATCCTCCAATAATGAGTAACAGAAAATGTTGCGCTTGGGAGCAGACTGGAAAAATGAGAACTGATTTAGTCTTAAAAGATCTTACAAGACAGTAAAGAAAAATCAAATTGCATACATTAATCATAAAAAGCATCTTTACAGCTCTGCAACTGAAGACTTTTCAAAGCCTTAAAGTCTTAAGATGATTTTCATTACAACACATCTTTACATCTGGGAATTCTCTAGATCCTATTACATTATGTTTACTGGACAAATGTACTATAATAAAGATTGCCAATTTCAGTAGTTGCTTGTGGACATGAGCATGTTCTTAATGATTCTTTATAGGCTTTCTCATCAGCAAAAAAGCACAAACAAAATACGATCTCAAAGTTTAGACTCAAGACCATCATACTCAGTGGAGGCCTTTCGGCCACACCAATAACCAGTGTTGTGAGTGAACTATATAGTATACTATGCTTTGGATAAAGATTGCCCACTTGCAGTGTTCAGACCATGCTATATTTATACTTTGCTGTATAAAAAGCTCTTTCCTAAGCATCCTTCAGGAATACTAAAATAATTTTCCACTTCCTCTCCCCTCATTAATCATATAAAACTCTTGACCTACTCAACATTTGACTTATCACCATACATAGTATGTATTTTTGTTGAGGACTTCTTAAGAAAACTGCAAGTCAAAGTACAAGCATGAAAGTGGTACAAAGGAAGTTTGTCTTGATAATTCATGTGCAGTCAATTCCATTATTAACCACAACACTTCCATGGGTTGCTTCTCCAGGAGAAAAAAAATGTTACACAAGCATCATAAACTGAGGATTTTCTAACAGCCATTATAATCTTCATCAATTCACCACTTTTTTTTTTTTTCCCAACATCACTACTCAGCTCTGTCATACTTCATCTGTTTGCTGTCTATCACTCATGATAGTTTATTCAAGATATAATGCTAAAAACCCCAAGCAAACCCTGAATAAAACCCAACCAGTACACAAGCTTTTGATCAAGTTGCTTTTTCTCAAATCGAGTTCTTAGATATCATTCCCTGATCCATCTAACAGCACAACTAAGGTGTCACACTCACTGCACATGAGTTTACAGAGAATTCTGCACTTTAATTGTTGCTCAAGCAAGGGGTGAGAAGCAACCATGCACATCCGAAACCATCCTAATAAGGACAGGCTTAAAACTGAGACTATGCATCTCAGCAGTATTCTCAAACTGTGTATTTTGGACACCACTTTGAATGTACTTTAAAGCTATTTCTTCTTCAGCTATAAGCTTAAAAAGTTGCTTCCCAGAGTTCATGCTTTAAGCTTTTGCAAATATCAGCATATTAAGCATTTTTTTAAAAGCAAAGTTAACTATTCCTATATTGGGCTGTCATATCTTCAAGATAAGAGCTAAATTAAGCACAGATCATAACTGAACATTTTTCCTTCTAAGAAAGATCCTAAACTAACCAAAAAACTTGACTGCTGCCATCTGTCTGTGCTAAGTCTAGAAACCGGAAAGAAGCTGGAGCCAATAGAAAACGCTGCATTTAACATCCAGCTGCCTTAATTACTACTTTCCTCCTACCAGTGAAAGAGGAGGAAACAAAAACAGACGAAAGCAGTGTTCTGACACTCTCCTCCTTGATTCTTCTAAGCTTTGTAATGAGCATTCCAGTAATGATGCATTTGTGATCACAAGAGGATGGTTGCTTTCCTAAACGAGCCACAGGGAAGTTCTCTAGTCTTGGGTTCTGCCATGTACCCCTCAGAATAAGTGCGTGCAACGTTATCCCACTAAACCAAGGCTTCCAAAGGGGACACGAGAAATTTAAAACCCGAAGTCATTAACACCCCACTGCGTTGTGTCAGCCCATGTCCAAGAAGCATGCAGAACCATGTAAACAACAGTTTGGATTGAACTTTGTCCCACAAGTTTTATTCCAGGCCTTTGACCTATGCTCATGCACAGTGAAGAAAGCTAAACTGACAATTTAGCTCCTATTTCTTCTTCCCCCAGAAAGATCAGGCAACATTTTCCGAAAGGTATCTGTGAGGCATTTACTGATGTGCTCACTGAATCTCAGAGCACTGCAGGGAAGAGGATATGGGGAGATACTGCACCCCACATCTGCATATGCTGCTACCACACTTCAACCTAAACCAACAAGAGAGCCTGACATGAACAGCAAAAACTTGATTGTCTGATTACTCAAGGGTGCATACCTCAAAAAAAAAAAAAAAAAAAAGGCTCAGCTCCAATATGACCCTTTTTGAAACAAATTTTTAGTTTGCTAAGCTCTTCCTTTTAACACCCCCTACACTGTATCCAGTATCTATCCACTGTCCTCAAGTTTTAGGATAGTAAACATCTGTTAAGGTCAAAAGGAGAAGAGTCATGAGAAGCAGTAAGACAGTCTGCTGTAAGCAGAGTTCACTAAATTGATGGAGACCTGTGATTTTAACATGAAAAAGTATTTGCAAAAATATTAATGGAGAAGATTATGGTTTAACCTCTTGACTGTTCAGAATTAAGAGAGCTTAAACTGACTAGGAAGAAATAAATGAGTCAAATAAGGGCAACAGAATGACTCCTCTAGCTGTACTTGCAATGGCAACTTAAAGCACCAGATAGTCTAGGGCAGAGGAGCTGTAAACAAAATCTACCAAGTTTACTGACTTTCCCTCACTGGAAGAACAGGACAGAAGGTAAGGACTGGGAGGAATGGATTTCACAAGTGTTTAAAACATACGTTCTGGGTTGCCAAAAGTTCAACTCATGTTGTTCAGAACTACCCCAGGAGTATTTGCATACATAATTTGTTACTTATAATACCATGCAAGAGTGGTAAAATTTTACGCTGTCAAACCAGAAAAGGAACAGGTTTAGACAGAAAGCCATTCAAAAAATAAAGCTGTCTTATTTCTGCTCTTCATAAAACAAACCACTCACTAAAGCAGAACATCCCATGAACACTCTGACTAGAGCAGTCATAGCACATCAGTTTCAAATGCCATTGCAATTGTCAAGGCAAAACAAATTGCCAAATTGAGTTTTTACTCATACTTTTATTTCTTGGACAAGAGCTGTGGTATTTAATCTAGCCTTGAAAATTCCAGCTTTGCAACACTAGGCAGTTTACCAAGAAGATGAGTAACTGAGCATGGGTGGGCTCACAGATAGCTGGCCTTCTCCAAGAGGCCATGCTCTCTCTTCAGTGCACCACCACCTGCCTCCTGTCCCTGTTCCACACCCTTGCTCTCCTTGCAATAAGCAGAGAGAAAAATCCAAATGAAATTCTTATCTTCAGCTAGCTTCCCCCAAACCCCAGAAGACTGAAATGATGCAATTGGCCAGGGAGCAAGTCAAACAACAGCTCCACGAGCACAGCATTGTGCAAGCATGATTCTGCAGCTGCCCACTAACGTGGCATCTCCACAATGACAGCCACTGGCAGCACAGAGCAGTTTATCTCAACAGGAAGAATTTCTCAATATTTGAAATCGTCTGCACAATCAGTAAACAGTCCAACAGGGTCAAGAACAGCTTCTGACAAGTTGCAGTTTTCTGTTCTGTTAGAATTTTAGATGCACAGTTCTTTAATTCACCTTTTCCTACTACAACACTCACTACTTATCACACTTTGTCCAAACATTAAACAGCTGGCAGCAACTAATGCACTCCTGCCACAAAACTAACATCTGAACTTAGTCTCTACAGTCTAAACCTACAGAGCAAATTAGTGTAGGGTTTGTCACAAAAGGGTCCAAGAACTTTCACAATGAAATGCTGTCAAGCCACATCAAATTAGGTAAGACTGTGCACTTTGCTTTCAGTATCTCATGCACAGCTATGTTCAACTTAGTACGGTTCCTGGAAATAAAGTTTTCATATTGAAAATTACAGTCAATTTAACTTCAATACTAGGATCTTTACCTTCTTTAATTAAGAACAGCAAGATGCACAAAGTAGAGACACCAACATTTCCACAGCACAGGTTACATATTCATCCTGAGAGCACAGAAGAGGACTGAACAACTTCCTGGAGTACATGAAGATTTATCTGAGTAGCAAAGGGAACTGTAGCATCGCTCTTGGACAAATCTTTTCACAAGACTGTTGATGATCTCAGAACTCATCACTAGCTCATCATTCATCTCAGGGTTCATCATAGCAACTTCATATGGTTAATTAAGAATATTTTTTCCCCTGGGTACTAATTACAGCTATGTAGTTGTTATTCTGCTGACCATTGGTATGTAGTTCAGGGAATTATTTTAATGACTATAAAAGTGATACATCTGGGCCAGTAAAGAACGCTGTTTGTTACTCTCTGGAGACACTGATACAGTAAGTCGCTTGTGTTTTACTCAGATGCAACTTAAATCTACCTTTAGACTTCTAATCACTACCAATTATCAGGTATAAACACCTACTTTAAGCCCTATTTTTTTCCATTTCACAGTAATTTCCTTGTGCCATCATCATGAGGGTATCAGGATTAAAAGTGTCTTTTCTGTTGCTTACAAAACCTCCTGCTGACAGAGCTCAACTGGTGCACCTCCTCATGGTACTCATGCTCAATTTGCACAAAACCTGGCTGAACTCCTCTTTCCAAGTGCTACCTGATCTTTCTGAAGGACAGACTAAAAGGTCTGCCCTTAGAATCCTGTAGGAGCAAAAGTCTGAGGACCACAATGAGACATCTTTCAGTAACACTGTGAGTGGCCTCAAGAACAGAAGAGATCTTTATGACAAAGCAAACACCAGATCAGTATTTCAGAACAACTTTGCCTTTTTTTTTTTTCTTCATTTCTATGGCACTCTATCCTATTGCTGCAGCTGTTGCCTGCCTTCTCCTCATCTATTTTTATATTAGGATATAAGGAAACATTTGACAGTCTAAGGAAAAGTACTGTAGCAAGAACCACTTGTCCTGTAGAATAAGTTCACATGATGGTCTACCATCAAGAACACAAGCCCACAGGGAGAAAAGGACACATGCTTGTTGCTCTCCCTTCTGCACTGCACAATCTTCAAGGTTTATCAAAGGTATTCCTCTGCAAGCCAGAAAACATCTCAGAAAGTCATTTATTTTCTTCAAATCTCAAAGGACCTGGTCAAACTCACAAGCATATTTACAGGTCCTTGCTAAGTTTGCAACAATAAGCCTCCAAAATACAAACCAAGTGTCCAAGATTTTTTTCCCCTGTAAGGAAAGTAAGAGAAGAGTATGTGGTTTATTTTCCTCATATGTAACAGGATCTTGCTCCATCCTGCAGCAGTGCTCACCCCTCCATGTTCATTTACACTTTACAGCAATGTATTCCACGCCCAGACAAGCATGTAGAGAAATTCCATCCTTTTCCTGCAACAGCCTAGTTGCCACTTGCAGGTGTTCCTTTTGTCTCTATATAATTCAGTATTCTCAGCAAATTGTTGTGAGAAGAAATGTTTTAGCTATTTTAGTGCACAGTCTAGTCACCTCTGGCTTGTTACCTCTGCTGGCAGACAACCAGAGTGCTGCAGTTTGCCTGGTATCTCACTTTAAATAAGGTAAACCAATTTTAATTCCGTGTGCTTACGACCTCGTGTAAAAGGCTTTGAAAAAGAGTAAAAAAAATCAGAAAACTTCTGTAGCATACCTCTCACCTGGCCCTGATATGCATGCACAGATGGTTGCAGCCAAAATGCACTAAATAGGTCAGGGAAACTGCATCCTGGGGTCTCCTAACTACAATGACATTCAGACATTCATGCCCCAGTCAACCAGTATTTGCTCAGATAAGTACCATCCTCTGTACTCCCTCCAAACTTTCAGAAGAAACTCTGCATCTCTGTAGCACCATGCCCAAAATACTTTAGGTGGAATTGAAATTCAGAGGTAGCGTGACTTTCTAGGCCTGTCCTGCCAGCCTAATGAGCAATTGTAGTCCTAAACTTGAAGTTAAGCAACACAACTTAATATACTGCACTTCTAAATTTCAGCTTATTAAGTTTGTACGTTGGACCTAACATTTCAGTTCATGACACACTTGGAGGGAAAGAGCCTGAACTTTGTACTGATTTCCGCCTGAAAAGGCAAAATTCAACTCATATTGCTGGGCAGAAGCCAAGTCCTTTCTCCTTATACAAACACTTCAAGCAGCTAATTAGCTACCTGAATAAACGTAACCTTTTCTTGGATCACCGGGTATGTACTACATGAAGTGTCTTTGAAAGATACTTTTAGCAGCTGTCATTGTTTCATCACTAAATCACTTTTAAATGCCATGTCGTTAGAAATAAAAATGTGTACCTCTCTCTTTAATGCATTCCCCTTTTCCATCTTCAAGGTGTTAGCTCTCCTCAACACAAGGGAATGAGCTCTTAGCTTCCAGTCAGCTCGCTCTCGATGCTAAAGATCACTGGGGTGTACAACATCAATTATCTTTCTACAAACCAGAAATGCTGGCACTAGCAGGTTTTAGCACTTCAAGAAATTGATCTTTGCAACTGCAGTTACAAGCAGCAGCTCTCCACCCACTGCACAGACACTGCCTGAACTGCACTTGCAGCACAGCTGAATCTCGTGGTGGAAGCAGATAAACCCTATTGCATACACATCACAGAGGAAAAAGCAGCTCTTCAGGCTCACCAGGAGTTTGTAGCTATCATTTTCCTTTTTTCATTTCTACCAAACTGGCTGAAATTAACACCAGCCACGCTGCCACATGCCACTACTGAGCACCTGGTAAAGCAGTGTGCCATCCAACAAGCCAGAGCACACAGGTCCAGGATTTAAAATGCAGGATTTCTAAACATAAACCTCTCAAACATCTCTTTCTTTCACTGCAAATCTCACCTATCTAAATAGATAAAAGAAACCTGTAATTAGCACAGAACCCTTATCAGGACAAAAGACATCAGGCTTCCAATGGACCAGTACAGTTTCACTGAAACGCAGGTCTTCCCTAAGGAAGGGTCTTTATGACTACTGGAGCCAGAGTCACAGACTCACTCTGGTGAACTTGATAAAGCATCTTCCATATTCCTTTTGCTCAACATGTGAAGTTACTCTCCTCCATTAATCAGGGCTAAAGAAAGCCACAATCTGTTAAATGCTATATTCATATCACAGTGCTTTATAGTACATTAACCCCTCCCCACTGCCTCTGACTGCAAGACTGAGTGTGTGACTTCATTCAACATAACAGAGAAGTATCTGAATACGGAGGACAATCTCTAACAGAACGTTCAAACTAGTAACAAAACCACAGCATGACAAATATGGATAAAACACCAGGAAGAAACACTTCAGGCTAAGGAAAACACCATGCAAAATAGCAGAAGAATCATTGCAGCCCCAACCTTGAAAAATTTTAAGGGGACACTGTATACAGAACACGATATTGAAACATTCAGACAACTTCTTACTCTTCCTAGCTTTGCTCTTCAGAAAAACTTGTATGACCTTATATTTAAAGAACTTTGAAGCTTAAGTTTAACAATCACAAAATGTTCAGCAAGAATTTTTACAACCTTTCTCCCACAACAAAGTTAAAGGAACGATTAGCAGCTTTCTTTAGAATTCATTCAGCAGTGTCAAACCATAGATATGACAGAATATCTATCAGAAACATTTTCAAGAAAGCAGTGCAGAAGGTGGTACTGCAGCAAACTAAGAAACTGTTTATATGCTCATTTTGAAGTTGAAACTTTCAGTCCTAATTAAAACTGCTGATTTTGAAAAAGATTCTAGAATGTCAAAAAATTTGTTATTAATGGAGGACCACAGCTTAAAGCAAAATACCCTTTACTGCATTAACATCAAGTGCTGGATTGTTTGGGCAGTTTGTAGGACAGACTTAATGGAGTTTTCCTACATATTATGCATCCCAGCTCTTTTGCATGTAGCTAGAGTACCTTTAGAGAAGGTCATACATACTGAATGAAGTTTTGGCAATACAATCTGACAAGTTGTTGAAGCTAGACAGATGTATCCCACTAACTCAGGAGACAATGTTGTTAAGAGACACTTTCATATCATAATTTCGTATTACACTAGCACATGTTCACACCCACACACTGAAGACCAGTTATGTATTCCCTTTTTCCAAATTAAAATTCATTTCACTCAATACTCCACTGAATACAAATAACTAGCTAAGATTTGTCATGCATTCTGTTCTGGTTCCTGTAATCTAAAATACCTCAGAACACAAAAAAAAATACTCCTGAAGTAATAACTGCTCATACTTTTATCTATTTAATAGAGAAATACTGGTATAGAGCCTTTTGTTCCTTAAAAGGCCTTTAGAAATCTTTCACTTCATCTTATGCCTCAGAAGATTAATCTTTGGTCATTATCCACAAACTTCTATAGATTTCCTCCTCCTATTCTAGTCATGTGTTCGCTAACCCACGTAAGAAATCCCGTAAGAAATTCCAAATAGACTTCCCTTTGCAGGAGCCCCCAGGGTTCAAGCTATTCTTTGCTTGTCCTATCTTCATCTTAACTAGTACAACATGCTCAATAATGCAAAACCTACACTTGATAACTTGGATCATCTGCTTACACCACTACCTTTTCACCTGCATCTTTCATACAACTATACTTAAAGTTTGCATATTGCAAAGTGCCTATGGAGAGCAAGGAAGAACCGGTACATCTGAACAGACTAAGTAGCTGTGAATTGCATCTATGCTGCTGTTGATAAATACTTAAAACTACTGGAGTCAACCAGGTTGATGAGTCAAACATTGTTCAGGAAACAGTGGTTGTAGGATATCTTAAAGACTGAAAAGCGACAGAGTCATTAGATTTGTTTCTACTGGTTTTCCAAGGAGTGATTCCAAATGCCTTGCATAGTTGTACAGGTTGTACCAAGGCAGGTGCTTGTCTCATTTGTGCAAGTAACAAGTGAGAGGACAAGAGAAGACAGCCTCAAATTGCACCAAGCGCCATTTAGGCTGGATATTAGGAAAAGTCTGTTCACCAAAAGGGTTATCGAGCACTGGAACAGGCTGTCCGGGGAAACAGTTAAGCCACCCCCCAGGAAGGATTTAAAAAGAAAGCAGATGCAGCACTTAGGGTTTAGTGGTGGACTTGGCAGTGCAAGGTTCACAGTCGGACTCAATGATCTTAAAGGTCTCTTCCAACCTAAATCATTCTACGATTGTAGCCTGGAGCTTTGGCTTTGGTTCACTGTGGCATCTTTATTACCAAATGCTTCCAGAAAATTCCAGATCATATAATTGAAGCGTCATCTGAACGTGAAGACTTCAGAACAAGGTTTTTATTTGCCCCATGTCAAACATCTTAATTTTCCTCAATTCTGCATGAAATTATTACATTTGGCTACAGAAAGCTATTTAAACAGCAATCTTTTAAAACTTGATTTCCTCATGTTGTTTCAACACCTTTACAAGGCTTTTTTTTTTTTCCTTCTCCTTTTTCTTTCTCCATCAACTGCTCAGGTTCAAATGGCCCACTCTTTATGAAAAAACATTTGCACTTATCTGGATTGCCAGAGGAAAATACTTAAGAGACACGGTTTCGTAACAGGTCTGACTGAAGTCTGTATGGCCATGAAGACCCTATTTCACCCTCTCTCAAATAGCTCACCCTCCTGATCCCATTCCCTGAAATAGTTCTGCTTGGTAGAGCTAGCCAGATGAATGATAGGTAATTTTTTCCTTCTGGTTGCTCTACTTTTCAAAGAAATCAATATCCTGAGGTGGGGACAGGCTTCCAGTGTGCCAGGCCAGCACCTGGTTGGAAGCAGGAAGGTGCAACTTTCAGCCATAGTGCAGGATTAGCTCAACTCGTGCCAAGGGAAGCCCCACCCTACATAGTTCATTTGCATCCACCTTCATTACATGGCAGTTGAAAAATGAAGTGGCAGGGATTATCTCTTGAGAAAAGTTACCTCTGAAAACTTGTTTCAGCACTTGTTCAAAATCTACCTCAGCTTACTTCCTTATTACAAATTCAACAAAAGCATCTTTTCCCTCTCCCCCAAAAAACAATTCAACATCCACTGTACCTATTTCTCAAGATGAAATACATTACATAATGGCCCACATTCATTAGTTTTTGGTAAACTTAAAAATCATAGATCTTGGTAAGAGGACTCCTAGAGAACACATAACACGGACTTTCTCCACACACTTCCCTTTTCCCACATTCCATACACACTCATTTGCAGGACAGCTGTCATCACCATGCAAGAACTGTACAGGAAAGGAAATGTCCTGACCAAGATTGGAAGGGAGGCATTTCGAGCAACAACCGCCCCACAAAAAAATCAGGATGCAGAGTTTCATTTCTCACATTATCAAATGCACAATACATTTGCCATTCATTTTAAATACAGGCCTTGGAACACAAAAAAGAAGCCTCTCAAATCCTTAAGCAGACAGCTCCATGACCGACAAGGGCACTTTCGTGTTTTTACATACTTTGCTTCATGTCTGCAGCTTCCGATTTGGGAGAACTTGAGATGACACCCAGGAATTTTGACTCATGCAAGATTCACAGAGCTCAAGTGCATTATGAACATCCCACAGAGAAGCTGTTTTGATTTTGGATTGAATCCACGATTAAGTTGAGTAGTTTTTAAAATATACCCTTGAACGTCACCTTTAGGAGAGCTACAGGAAGCTAATCATACACGTTTTAGCCTGCTCTTCTAATCCCAAACGCGTGGTTATGCCGAGTTTCCGCAGCAGTGTGTACTGCAGAGGAGGCTGCTTTACCCAGAACCTACACTTAAGGCAGTGTAACATATCTAAAGGAAGAGCTTCAACCTTATATAGGTTAGAAATTCTGCATTTCATTTGGTTTCTCCTGTCAATGTTAAGGCTAAGCTGAGTAATCAAACGCCAAAACACTCAAATACACAAAGAAAAGCTGCAAATTTTACCATTAAGAGAGATCGGAGTAGGCAATCTAAGAGTTAATCCTGGAGTGGTGTCCTCAAATAACCCTACGGTGGCTTGATATTACAGCTGAACACGCTGCCTCTAGTGCTTCCAGCTACTGCTACCAAATGCGCTGCAGCTACTTTCACTGCTGAACAGAGTAGTCAGTCACAGCGAAATGCAATTAAAGCTGGCATTTCCAGCCTCGGTGCACTCCTCTGGTAGCAGCAACCTTTCCTTTGAGCAGCGCTGCTGCACCTTCATGAAGCAAAAGTAGCGCTGTGAAAACAATCTCAGAATTTACCAGGGACTTGGCAAAATTTTACCCTTAGTTAGCTGCTGGATCCTGAACTGCTCTATTTTTCTGCTAAATCTCAGGGTTTCCAATGTCACAGATACAATCAGTTCTGTAAACCAAATTACAGCACATGACAGCAGTAATTTCTCCCTTCCTTCTCTCTTGACATTTACACGGGCAATTTATTGCCTGCTAAAATTACCACTTCCCTCCGTCCAATATCAAAGGGATACTTCCTCAGGGCAGTATACTACTGTGCAAACAGATGTCATCTTTCAGAAGTGGAAAGCAAAGCCTCAGCTCCATTTTACAATACAAACCTCTTAATATTCAAATAACTCACAATTTCAAGCCCAGTAATTACTTTTTGTCTCAAAAATAATCTCAATATTTAGAGGCATATATTAAAGCTATTGCTTTTCCTGCCCTTCTTGCTTTCAAGCAAGGAGGAGAGTGATGAAGTGGGTTTTAGTTTAGTACAACCACCTGGAAGCCTTTCCATATAAATCTAACCTTGGCAGATAATTTTGCTTCATCATTTTTTTTGCCACCTGAGTGCTGCAGTCACAGATCATGCCTACTTCTGCCTGCAGTATGGACTGCTCTCCACCTACACCAAAAAAAGCTGATTTATTTAGCTGGGGAAGAAAATAGGCAAGCTACCACTAACTTAACTAGATTTCCCCCTCAGGAGCTACAAATGGACCAGGAGAGCATTTTCAGGTGGTTGGTCCAAATCTGTAAAATTTGGAGAGAGAACTCCAATGTCTGCAAGTGTATCTGTAATACTAGCAGCATGAGTTACATGAACAGCAAAAACCAAATCAGGCTGAGTTCTACGAGTGAAGCATCTGATGCAAACAAAGCCTCCCTGCTATCTTAAATCCATCCATTCAATATAATACAGAGAATCCCAGTAATAAGCTACTTTACAAGATCATCTAAGAAATCTTCTCTTTCATGTAGGCATCTGTGGTCTGAATTTACATATTTCTTCTATGCAAAAAAAAAAAAAAAAAGAACCAAACTGAGGGCAAGGCATTTGGGAAAATTCTGAGCTGCTTTTTAGAGTGGCTGTTACTCTGAAGAGACTCGAAAGGTCTTAGACTTGCTGGATTTATTTTCATTAAAATCCATTCTTTTCAATTGTATCTGGGATATATTAAATTATGACCAAAATAAAGATATGAAGATTATTTTTAGTAAAGGCAGTAAGTTTTTAGAGTATCTGCTCTGGTCATTTAGCAAATAGCAGTAATTGAAGTCAAGTTCCTCCTGTTGTGAAACTATCAGATTTTGGGATGAAACCCAACTGACTTCTACTCAGAGTTTGAGACAAGCACACTTACATAATGGAATTTAACTTTTTTAGATCAATTTAAGTCTGAGCAAAATGCAACAGAGACATTCTTGTGTGATTTTGTCTAGTGTCATGCCAGAACCTGCACGTTATACCCACAGGTAATTGCCTTTCCTTACAAAAAGCAAAAGTCCCAAAGTTCCTGGCAAATACTCAGTATGCTTCTCAGAATGTGTGTGCGCCTGGGAATTCATGAGGCTTCCACTGAGATCTCTCCCGTCAGTAAAGAGTATTAGTTTCTTATATGAAAGGGTTGATGGTGGTGTTGAAAGGTAGAGGGAGTGCACTCAAACAAGAAGGCTCCTGAATTTTCTATTCCTAGAGCTCTTCTATCAGAATACTAGTCCCAAGCGCTAGTCTGACAACAACTCTGGGGAAAGAATAAAATTTAATGCAAGTAATGGAAACAAGGACTCAGCACGAAGCCCATGCAAGATTCGGATTCTGTTTCACAAATCCCTGTTGAGATGCCTGCCCATCACTATATATGCTCACAACCTGAAATATCCGCAAAATTGTTGAATCATCAACTGTTAGGAACAGCTCATTGCTTGAAATACGTCATTAAAACCTGGTGATTGCACACGTAACAGACACAGGGTAAAAAAAAAAAAATCTCAAAATCTCCCCATTTTCTGATTAAGTTAATCTCAAACACCACAAAAATTACAAGGACAGCATGCAACTTCACAGAGCAGGTCAACCAAGCATTTATGCTAACCTATAAAACTGCAAGCATTGTGCAACTCCCCAGAGTTAGCATCCCTCATTCCAGGGTCAATACTAACATTAATGGCAAAGCAATATAGATCCCTAATTATAAAACAAAATTTAGAAAACATTTCCTTCCAGTCCTTTAGATTTTGGAATTATGCCCCACCTTAATGAACATTAACTTTATGCAAATGTTGCATTTTCCCCAGAATAAGCGATCTTTTGCTACCACCTAAATGCTTGTCCAAAGAAGGAATGACATCCTGTCTTACCCAGGATTCAACAGTCTTGCCATCACGATACAAAGCAAGCCTTACTCAAAAGTTCTCTACAGACAAACTAAGTTGCTATCCTCCTAGACTCTAGAAGGCATACTTGGATAAGCAGAGGACCCAATCTAAAACGCACAGAAAAACAAGAAAATTGAACAGCTCTGCAAGACAGAATTAAGACCCCAATGACTTGTCTGAATTGCTTGAACATCTGCCTAGAAATTTAAGACTTTTGTATTTAAAAGTAACTTTGCAGTTTCAACATGCAAGATTTTTACCAATGAGGTAACCTAATTGCCAAGGACAATGAAAGGAAAACTACAGTAAACCAGATCTTTTCCCCCTCTCAATATTCATACAACTTGTAGCTATCTTAACACAACTGATCTTGTCCTATTCAAGCCAAACATCACACTAGTCTCAGAAACTTCACCTGAAAAACTTCAGCAGTAGGTCTTACCAGACATTAGGTAGCTTTTTGCCCATTCTTTCCATGAGTACTATTGCTCAAATCATAACTAACCGGATTAACAACGCTATACTACTTATTCTGACTTTGACTGCTGTTGGTCACTGTCAGAGGAAACACCAAAGCTCAACAGTACATCTCGAGAATTTCAAGCATTCTTCCTTCCCACTTATTCTGCCCATTGCTTGTTTTCACCAGTACTCAATTAAGAGACAAAAGAAAACCTAACACAAGACAATGAAATGGACTGCAACAACTGATGTCAGATACTTGGGATCAAGTATTTGCTGTCATATACTATATGAACTGATAAATCTACTAATTACTGTTGGTCTTCAAGGACTAGACAAATTGACTGTTGTTTTTTCATGACTTGATCTCAAAATCAGGCTGCTGTTACATACAAAACCTCACAAAGAGCTCTGCTTATACAGCCCTTTTTTGACCTTTAAAAAAACCACTTTTCAGGGGTTCTTTCTGCTAAGTGCATAACGACAGTTCAGTTACTGATTTCACCACTACTTCAACATGAAAACCACTCTTGTATCAGCACAGTATTTTTCAGAAGCATCTTTTTTCCAACCACACATTATCTTCAACATTGAACTACACTTTAAAATTCGATCAATTAGGGTAGCTCTGCATACGCCTCTCTGTTTTGAGAACCCGTTGAAAACATCTGAAACCGTTTTCCGCCACAGTGACTGGAGAAGAAAGGATTACAGGTGTTGGCAGTTACAGAACAAAAGCCCCATCAGCTACTATAGACTCGTGCTGGACGCTTCCAGGAAGTTCCTGCCCGCAGATGGAGCCTGCGCTGGACTGTACCAGCGGCGCTGCGCGACAGCAACGCGATCTCGTGCTGGGGACACCACGGCCACTACTACCCCATGGCCTTAATAAACACAACCGGCTCCACAGCAGCTTCGCTGAGGTGCTGACGGGGATACGAAGTGCATCCATGGAGATGGCGAAAACCCCAAAGAACCAGAAATAGGAACAGATCAACCTGTTTGCCCCTCGGCACTTCAAAACTGACTCTAAATGCTACGTAGGGATGCGTCTGGAAGAAGCTGCATCACAGCTTCGCTGAGCGAACGGGACCGGAGCGCTCCCGTTCTACACCGTATCCCTTACCGGTCCCACAGGCTGGCAACCACCCGCATCATGAACGGCTGGCGTGACACTGCTTCTCTGGGACCCGCAGTGACGAGGTGGCTGCAGTTCGGNGGCAGGGGGGCGCTGCGGAGCCCGGCCCAGGGGAAGACGCCGCACCTCCGCCCCAACGGTCTGTTACCCTAACCCCTTCCCTCACACCCCACCTCGCGGCGGCGCCCCGCGCTCACCCACGCTCCGGTAGCCCAGGATCGCGATCTTGCGGGACTTGGACGGCGGCATCTTCTCCCCGCCCGGCCCCGAACCACATCAAGGGCGGCGGCAGTGGCTGCGGTCGCGGCGACAGTAGAGAAGGAGGAGGCGGCGACGACGGCGGTCGGCGGTCGGCTGACGGGGAGCGGGGCGCGCCGCCAGCGACATGCGGCGAGGGGAGACGGGGGAGGGGCGGTGGAGCGGCGGCCCGACCGCACGGGACCCGCGGCGCCTGGCAGCAGCGGCGGCGCCCGCCCCACGTGACCGGCGGGCTCGCCAACCCCTCACGTACCTGTGCGTCACCGCGTCACAGGCCGGAGCAGCGACCTCGCCGCCGCCGAGAGCCGGCGCCAGGAGCCGCCAAGGCAAAAACTCGCTGCGTCATGCCTTCCCGCCCCGCCCCGCCCCTCACCCGCCGACCGTCGATTGGGCAGTGCCGCGGTAGTGCAGGCGACGATTGGCCGAGAGCGGAGGCTGCGGTAACCGACAGCGTTCAAAGAAAGGGGCGGGTCTGGCCGGCCAAGGGCGCGCGGGGACGCGGATGGGGCGGAGGACGCAAGTGTGCCGCGCGTGCGCAGCTGAGGTCGGTGCGCTCTGAGAGGCGCTGCGCGTTCGGGCGGGCACTACGCTGTCCCGGCCCGGCGCGCTCTTGAGTGGGAGCGCGGCTGCGGGACTAGTGGGGCAGCGGAGCCGGCGCCGCGCCTGTGTGCAGGGACTATCACTTCATGGCCCCGAGCGCTGTGGGTGGTTAGTGACCGCAGGCGTCCCTGTCAGGTTGGCCCTGGGCGCTCTGGCGGTCTGTAATCCTGGAGGCTCCAAGGACACTGCCGCCGTGCTGCCCGTCCCGCAGAGCGGCACTCCGCGGGGTGTGACGCGCGTTGGAAGTCCTCTCAGTGCCTCTTTTGCACNAACCTTCTCACCAACAACGCCACCGACACGCTGTTCCGGGGTGCGCACCGCGCGGCTGCTCGAGGCCCGGCTGGGAGCGCGGCGGCAGGGCGGGGAGAGGGGGGGGTGCGTGTGAAACTTCCTATTAAGGGCACAGTGGCCCCGCAGCCCCAGGCCCGCAGCGCTCTGCGGCGCCGCCATGGCGGGGCCCGCCCGCCGCGGCTNGGCGCCCGCCCCACGTGACCGGCGGGCTCGCCAACCCCTCACGTACCTGTGCGTCACCGCGTCACAGGCCGGAGCAGCGACCTCGCCGCCGCCGAGAGCCGGAGCCAGGAGCCGCCAAGGCAAAAACTCGCTGCGGCATGCCTTCCCGCCCCCCCCCGCCCCTCACCCGCCGACCGTCGATTGGGCAGTGCCGCGGTAGTGCAGGCGACGATTGGCCGAGAGCGGAGGCTGCGGTAACCGACAGCGTTCAAAGAAAGGGGCGGGTCTGGCCGGCCAAGGGCGCGCGGGGACGCGGATGGGGCGGAGGACGCAAGTGTGCCGCGCGTGCGCAGCTGAGGTCGGTGCGCTCTGAGAGGCGCTGCGCGTTCGGGCGGGCACTACGCTGTCCCGGCCCGGCGCGCTCTTGAGTGGGAGCGCGGCTGCGGGACTAGTGGGGCAGCGGAGCCGGCGCCGCGCCTGTGTGCAGGGACTATCACTTCATGGCCCCGAGCGCTGTGGGTGGTTAGTGACCGCAGGCGTCCCTGTCAGGTTGGCCCTGGGCGCTCTGGCGGTCTGTAATCCTGGAGGCTCCAAGGACACTGCCGCCGTGCTGCCCGTCCCGCAGAGCGGCACTCCGCGGGGTGTGACGCGCGTTGGAAGTCCTCTCAGTGCCTCTTTTGCACGCAGGTAGCCGCCGGGGAAACGTCGACTGTGAGCGTATTGAAGCGCGGCAACTGCACTTGAGGGAAAGGGCTGCTCTGTGAGGGAAAGTCGTTAATTACGAGATCCAAGCAGTGTCCGTGCCACGTGTGCTGATGGCGACTTCAGCTCTTGATGCAGAATTTAGAGACAGACATGAAGAACGGGAAGCTTGGCTTTTCCCCTCTCCACTGCCACTGTCTCCACTCTCGGTAATAGACATTCCACCTTTTCTTGACAGATCAGCGTTGTTTAGATCTAGAAATACGATTCTCTGTGTGGATCTTAACCTTTTGGGGAAGTACACTGATACCTAGCATGCAGTTGCACAAAGGTATTCATTGATAGAAATAAACAGACCCAACAGCTTGATAATGTTAAGGGAGACAGGTCATCTCCCTGACCTCAACAGCTCATTCCCACCTACGGGGTTAAGAGGGCAGGGAACTAAAAGGAATGCTTTTAATACAGAAAGACAATTCACTTAAAGGAAGCAAGCGTTAAGGCAGCATTTGAATCTTTTGGAATAGGCTGATTATACTTGTCACTTCTGGATTATAGGGTCTTGAAGGCACGGTACTAGTAGCCTGTGAACAGCAGGTGTGATGGCCTCTGGTGAATAGGCTCACAACCATAGTTACTTCATGAGAAAACGGGCTTTATGTTCTTTCCACAGTCATGGCTACAGTGGGTATTGTTCTGCATGATCCTTCTCCATGTCTCTCTTTTCCACTCACTACGATGGAGATTCCTACTCCACCAGTGCTCTGGAATAACACACTGCGGTCACTGGAGTGATCCTACCACGCAGGTCTATTTTGTGGGCCTGCGGAAAGAGCAACATGTGAAAATCCTGCCTTTGTGATAGTTTTCAAAGCTGCCCAGATGTGTGAAGAGACAGTCCTGGCTGATGTAGATCACTGCATCCCTTTCTGCTGTGTGAGTTTTAAAAGACAATCTTCTAAAAGACAAGGATTGCAGTAGCCATATCCTGCAGGACCATTCTTTGTGCACTTCTGTAGCTGTACTACCACTTTTGCCCTCACTCTTTCTGCCATCATGGCTGTGGTCCAAAATTTCAGGTATCTACTGAACCAGATGCCTGAGAGAACTGAAATGCTTTACTTTCAATGACATAAGTGGATTTGAATATGCAAGTGAAGTTTGTGGTAGTTACACTTTCAACTTCTGTATCCTTCCAGTTCCTATTGCTTGTGTTTAGGTGCTGTGCTTCTTACTCTGCTGAAACCCAATCTGCATTTTTGGACAATATCTCCTTCCTGGAGCCTTCTCCAGGCTGACTTTGGGCGATTTGAACTCCGATTATTTACATGCTTAGTGCTGAACAGCTTCACACACTCACTAAATCGCCCTTTGGTGAAATTCTGCCCCCCACCCCCCTAACAATCTCAGGGTAATGTCCAGGTTGTGATCTCACAGCACATCACTCCATAGCAGCTCTGGTACTGGGGATTAGAGCTTTGCCTCTTTCTTCTCTGGTTGTACTCCAGCTGCTTCAGTTCTAATGTTTGCTCTGAACTACAACAGAATTCAGAGAACTATGGGATGAGGGATGTGCCCTGTGCACTTACACACTGGCTGTGACCCCGGCTTGCTTTGTATCTCAGGTACTCATTCAAATCAGATGTAGCTTTCGTATCAGTTCAGGTGACAAATTACATTAGTTTTATTGTAAATGAGGTAGCAACATGATCATGAATGCAATACATCAGGCACAGCCCATGTTCTGAAAGAGAAAACACCAGAACTGTAGGCACCAACAAAGTGTGTGCAGTGAGATGAGGAAGTGACCTTGAGGGAGGCTGCAAGAGTGGAACATGTCTCTCTTGTTGCCTGTATCTGCTTTTCTGTGATGAAGGCAAAGTCATGATGAATTTAGTGTAGCAAACAGTCAAATATTTTTATGATAATACAGCACATACAAACCCAGAAATACAGAACAGCTCTGACTTGTGCATTCAATTCTTGTAACAGCAATTACCAGTGTAATAACCTGCCCTGTCCTTTTCCCTAATCAGGACCTTCCCTGGGAGTGTTTTGAAGTGTGTCCAGTGTTTGCATTGGGCATGCTTCCACACGTACAGCACAGACTCTGCTGCCCACAGAGGTTACAAAGTACATTCAGTTCACTCTTAACACTTCTCCCTGCATTTCCACAGTGCTCCTATTTTCCCATATTCAGGCAGAAACCCTGGGAGAGTCTTCACAGAAGTTAAGGAATACATTTGGTTCAGAGAGGGTACTGCCATCACAGGCTAATGCCATGTAGACCCTAGTGTGCAGCTGTCAGGGACATACTCCATAGATACTTTGTTCCTAAGCGTACAGGTCACCTCCTGTTCCTATTCACTTCACTGGGAGCAGGTCTGACTGCTCTCATCACACAAGTGCATACTGAGAAAGTGACTTTCAAAACCACACTTAAATTAAAACCTGAAGTACAAAGTAACAAGCAGTGTCTGTAGCATTCATTTTGCATAAATACGTGATGTGGGTACAAGGGTAGTAAATCATTGAGAGTGGCATTTTCCTCTGGAAATTGCCCCTAATAATTACATAAAGGGTGAAAGTTCATGAACACTTTTGAAGTAAACTGCTTGCTTACAAAACTGGAGAGCTCAGTACAGTTAGAGAGCCTGCTGTGAGACAGGTTAAGCACGTGTGGTTTCCCTTCTAGCTGGATCAAAATTGCAAGATGTGACTTACTCTGCACACCCTCCAAAGATGGCAAAGAGCATTCTAAAAGTAGTGCATAGTCTTGGAACAGCCTCAATCAGATTCCTTATCTGCTGAGAACAAGAGATCTGGCCTCAAAAAGTGAGGCTGGTTCTCTTGGTTACCCAAATATTCCTAGCCAGCTCTTCCTTAGTAAAAGCAAATGAATAAGCCTTGGATATGCAACAGTTGCAGTCCAGATCAAATAGTGTCAAGAAGCTGGGCTCATAAAGATCTCAGACCTTTTAGATAAAAGGATTCCAGAAGTAAAACAGGGAAATGTTTTCATTAGTCAAGTGATCAATACCAGCAAAGAGTGATTTTTTTCCCTATATTATTTCAGAGCATCTTTAGATATCAAAAACTAGCAAGGGCTGAAGTCTAGTAAGAAACACCTTCTTACACCTGAACAGCTAAAAAAATCCATGGTAGGTAAGACCCAAACTTCATCTGCTTCCTTCTAAGAGTATGTCTCTTGCTGCACTAGAAAACGCAGAGGTAAGCACAGGAATCAATCACAGGTTTTACAGCCCCACCAGTTAATGCAGAATCCCTTTATACAGCATCTGACTATCATTCACATTGCTGATAGTGAACAAGTTTTCAGCATACACTGGGGATGGTCACTGCCACCAGCTCCATTTGCAGCACTGTCCTGTCTGGAAGGGGAAAAAAAAAAAAAAAAAAAAAAAAAAAAAAAGAAAAAAAAAAAAAAAAAGAGTACCTGGAGCCACTGCTTAGTGCCTGTCCAGGAGAAAGCATGCAATAACCTGAGTTTTAATAATATTTTATTGATGCTTTTCCACAGACAGCACTCAGAAGCCCTATGAAGAGTCCTAGATCAAAGCTTTAGTTGCACTGTCACTGCAGCAGTGCTGCTGAGTCACTCCTCTCTCTACCCTCATTTACTTATTTCTGCCCCTCCCTTATGCTGAAATGTGCATTTTTGTATCGCCCTAAGAAACTGATCTATATTAAAAATGCCTTGATTTCTTAGGTTTTGTCTACAGCATCAGCACTGGCACTTGTGACAGAACACACAGTGCCTTCAAGAGCACTGCTGTTTATTCATGCTGCTGGAGTTACGCTGCAGCTCTGCTTATCATAAATGCAAAGTTCAGAACTAAATTCCAGACAGTAAGGGTGGACATTCTCTAAATACCATTCTGCATCACTGCAGAGGCTGCTTTCCATAATTCTCCTAGTCCTGTGTCCAAAACATGTCAACAGCACCTCTAATAATGGTAAAATAGGAAGCCTGTGTGTGGTTGTTTGAAAACTGCAAATTCATTCTAGCTTTCTCTATACCAATTTGTGCAGTCAGGCCCAAAGCTGTCTGCATGGAATGGGGCCAAAAGACTGTGCTAAAAAAATGAAGTACATAAAGTACCTGATAGTTGTTCAATCCTTATAGTCAAAAATACCTTGAATCTAGGGCTGAAGAATATGCTTATGGAGACTAGTAACAGGTAGATTGGGATTTAGATAGTCCCTGATATCCCACCTCCAGAGGTGGCTGCAGGAGAGGTACTGGAGCCATGTCTGAGCTTTCACAGCATTGCATCTCTGTGACTTGGGTGGCATTGGCACATAGCAGTGCTGATCACTTATCATTAGTTCAGAGTTCTCCTTTACCACAAACTACACACACAAACCCCACCCCCAAACAACAATAGCCACTATTTTTAATTTCTATCACTCCAAGGAATATAATCAGAACTGTGTTGATCTCAGACACCAGGGCCCAGGGTGGCTGTTGTTAGGCCAAAGCAGCTATTTCTATTCCATACCATCTGGAACTACAGAGTCAATATTTACCCAGTCAGAAAAGGTACTGGAGAAGTCTTGACCATGTTTTTCACAGAGTAAGAAATAAATGAAGAGCTAAATTCTGAGAGAACAGTTTCCATCGTGAACTATGGGAATATTTTTATATATGAGAAATGCCAGTAAGAAAAATGTCACACATTTAGTTCTAAATTTAAATTCTTTCAGCAAGTGAAAAAGTTCTGATGAAAGGGTTTTTCATTACTATGAAACACCTCTCATTTTACAAGCAAACTGAAAGCCAGCAACCTTTTACCTCAGTGCATGTAAGTGGAAAAGTAATGGATTAATTTCACTGCATTACCCCAGCAGTGTCCAGGCTAGGAAGAGCACAGAGCAGCCCTGCCTGCTTTATCACATCAGAGGTGGCTTCTGCTAAAGTCAAAGGTATAGAAGCATTCTTTTCTTAAGTCCACACTCAAAATGCACGTACATTTATACATGCAGAAGAACTTGGCAAGAACCGCTAAAACCAAACTGATGTTGTAGGGTTTAATTACTTCCATCTACAAGAATCTACAATTATAAAAAGTCTCATTTTTCAAGCTTTACAGTACATTTACATGAGCAAATAACCCACAGCTTTCCTCTCTCCTCCACTTCTGTACAAATCATATACAATAAAAAGGTTCAGGCTGGTTGTACAAACATTGTTTTACACTTTAATACAGATGAAAACACTATTCTCTGGCACCTTGTTTCCTCTGCGGTGCAGGTGTATTACAGTACTGAGCACTTCCCATCCCTGCCTCTGGAATCTTCAGCTCAAGTAATGGACTGATCAACAGGCCACAGCTTCTGCAACTCCAGAGATTTAAATAATGAGAAAAATCTACCACTTGTTTGTATAACAATCAACAGTTTATTAATGGATATGGTGAAATTTTAGCTATCCACCAAAGATGTGTAAAAAATCGTCATGAAAGTAAAAATAAATAAAGCTGGTTTTAAAATCAGTCTTGTTTTACATCTCAGTTCAGAATGCAACATTTAACACAAAACTGTCATTGGAGGTTTAAAGTCTATCGATGTTCAAATTACAGCTTTTATGACAAATCTGATGAGAACTGAAACTGATTTGGTTTTAGGTTTAAAGACTTTCACATTCAAATACAGTGTCTTATTTAGCACAACACTTCCTTTGACAGTGATGGGCAACAGTGATGACATATTGCTGTATTTTGACATAAGGCACTATGATATGAATATGCCATACACTTGCCTTATGTCACATATATCCATTGCTGACCAGTGACTTCTGCCAAATACAAAATGAAAAAGTTTCAGAATACAGTGCATTTTAATGAAGGACATCATGTGAAGTCTTCCAGCAAATGTTTTGAAGACATTTTGAATTACAAGCCTACATTTTAACATAAGCTTTTGTCATGCTGCTTTTTTTGCGACATCACTGGGGGGAAATAGACTCATCATCCATCACTAAGTCCCAATACACATTCTCAACCATCCTGCTCTCTTCTATTGCAGTCACTGTTCTTGAGACAAACTTGACCCAGAAACCTTGGTGAAGTTCTCCTGCAGCGGTGGATACATTCACAGCAGTCATTCGCTTTCGTTCTCCTTTTGTTTGGCACCTGTCAGCAGAGGAGGAAAGCATCTGTGATTTTCCTGTGCACACAGCCTGGCTTCTGGAAAACTCAGAACTGCTCATTCTGAATGCTGGAACTCTGCCTGACTCTTATCAGAGTCTTAGTGCTGGATACCACTTACAGATTGCACAATTAAAGTGTTCATGAGAAAAGAGTGACGAAAGCTTCAAGACAATCATTGCTTCTAACTTCATTGGCAGGCAGCCTAAAGAACTCTTCTGGGAAGTTATTAGAAGAGGCTTTGAAAATTATCACCAGCAAAAAAAAAAAAAGAAAAAATTATTTAAAAAATAAACCCAACCAAAAAGGCACATCCCAAACCTGTCCATCAGCTCAGGAGCCTAATCATCATCATTGCCTCAAATACAAAATCCTGCTTGAGAACTAAGTAATGTGAATTCAGTTTAACTACACTGGGTTGATGGACCCATTTTTCCTGGGAGAGATCCAAGAGACCTTTTCAGCAGGACTGCACAGCATCTTGCCTCTTCTCCAAATATTCAAACTAGCCACATGCTGGGCAACAACTGAATCCTATGGTGAGTTTGGCTTCAGCATCCCACTCCAGAGAGCAAGAATATCTTGCCAGCAACCTGGAGTTACTACTTTTAATGTATAATCAAACACTGAAGGATTCATCAGATACAGCCAGACTTCACATCCTGACACTTTTCCCCCTGACACAGGCTGGTCTTAATTCCTGCCAGTCCATGTTTCATTGTAGTCTGTGAAGAGAGATGGACAGTGTCAGGGCTTATCTTGGTGTTCTTGCACAACCATTTTACGGGGTTCATCACACTCTGGACTCTACAGACAAGAAGATCTACACGGCAGACAAGTCCCAGGCTAAAATCAAGCAGTTGCCTGTGGAACTGCAATCTAATGCCTAACTGTTCCTAAAAGATGCCTTCCTTCACCTCATCTCTTCCAGTGGCATAGTCCATGCCCTCTATTGCTGCTCTAGGCCCTGTACTCAGTACCAGGCTCTTCTGTGAGCCAGTTCAGTGTGCAAACAAAGCTCTGCAGCTTTTTGCTGCGATTTTGCATTAGATCAACGAGTTAAAGCAGCTCAGAGTGCCATGACTGTGGGTGCTACTACACCCTAAACACTAGAAATACATGGCCCAGAGTATGGGAGCAGGAGCTGCCCTTCTGAATTAGAGCACTACTGAGAACTCTGTGTAAATTCCAGTATGGCAAAGCTCTTGGTTTGTCAGTATCCAGATTCATCTTTGCTCCAAACTCCAACAAACTTTGCTCCATTAACAATAATTTACTACTCACTTGGATTTTTCTATCCTCCAGTCAAGAGAGAAACTACCCTCTCTGCCTGGTTTTACACATCCCTCTTGGGATGGACACAACCCCTCCATTCTCCTAGGCAATGAGTCCACTGAACCCAAGTCTCTGGACCCATTCCTCATGCTCACACCTTTCACAGAAAGCTGGGTTACTTGCTCTTCTAGGTCATTAAAAAGGAACCAGATGCACTGATGTAATACCTCCAAGCAGTATCACTCATTACTTATTTCAGAGGAGAAATCTTACTATTTTAAAAAGCTAATTAACAACCTTTTTTTTTTAAAACACAACTACAGAGGAGAAAGACTTTTCCATTACTGAGTTATCTACCAATAAGAGCTCCAAGTGAAACTCAAACATTTAGACTTTCTCTGAGGACATACCCAGCTCTGTTTGCTTAGTTTGATTTTTAGATTTGTTTTGAGACAAAACCATAAACTGAGACTTTTTTTGTCTTCCTCACAAAGCCAAAAGAAAAAAAGGCTTTTCTTTATTTCTTGTGACAATGAAGTAATTTACATGTTCCAAGTAAAGTTACAGTTAAGAACAAAGCAGGTTAGTAACCTGGGCAAAACTTTTAAAACCCCCAAAAGCAAAAAAAAAAAAAATAAAAAAACAAAAAAAAAAAAAAAAAAAAAAAAAAAAAAAAAAAAAAAAAAAAAAAAAAATAAAATTCCCAAACCTCCAAACAAACAAAAAACCCAACACACACCCACAACACAATAAAACCCCCAAAAGACAACACATCAATAAAGAAAAAAAAAAAGTCCCAAACCAACTGCCATCTACTAATGAACACTGAAGTATCAGAAATAAATCTATTGTTGGAGCCTTCTGTTAAAAAGAGCCAGATGATGTTTAGTAATACACTGGAGGTTTCTACGGGAATAACACCAGTGGCCTGGGCTGCAGTCTGACAGCTGTGCCAACCAAAACCCGCAGCAGAGCTGGACAACTTCAGGGCCCCCAGGAAGCGGTTTTGCAGAGCTAGTGGAGAAAGCACAGCTACATCCCCACTAGGAGCACTTGGGCAGAGCACAGTCATTCAGGAGGTGGGGAAGGGGCCCTGTTAGAGATGTCCATACACAAAATGTTCAGCTTCATCCCGTATCTCCCGTTAAAGCATTAGTAAGTGTACACACTGCCAAATGACTTAGGGCAAAGGTCAGAAGGCAACAGCCATACCTGCTGGTGTGAGTACCAAAGCTTGTAGAATGTCAGAAAGGGAGATGATACCCACAATGCTATCTGCTTCATTCACTACCACCAAACGATGGACCTGAAAGCAGGGAAAATATTTTGAGAGATATTTGTCTAATTTAAAGTAATACAGGAAGGAAAACCAAAAAGATCTTAAAGTAACACACACACAAAAAAAAAAAAAAAGAAGGGTTCCAAGTGCTAGCAATACCAATCACAGAATGGTTTGCAACGGTTGAAAAGACCGTTAAAAGGTCATCTAGTTCCAACCTGAAAGCAAGAACACCTTCCACTAGATCAGGTTGCTGAAAGCCCCATCCAACTCAGTCTTGAACACTTCCCAGGATGGGACATCCACAACTTCTCTGGGCAACCTGCTCCAGTGTCTCACCACCCTCACAGTAAAGAATTTCTTCCTAGTACCTGAGCTAGATCTCCCCTCTTTCAGCTTAAAACTGTTATCCCTCATCCTATTGCTACACTCTCTGACACAGAGTCCCTCCTCATCTTTACTGTATAGGCTTTCTTTAAGCCTTTAAGTACTGGGAAGCTGCTCTAAGGTCTCCATGGAGCCTTGCCTTCTCTAGGCTGAACAACCCCAATTCTCTCAGCCTGTCCTCAAAGAGGAGGTGTTCCCACTCCCTGATCTTCTTTGTGGTTCTCAGTGCAGACAAGCCTGCCCTACATAAAAACTAGTGCATGTTTAAAAAGCACACAGCTATCTGACACAGCAACAAAATCACATTTGAAGTGACAGCTCAGCCAAGATCTAGGTCTTCAAAACACTTCTGCTCTCAAAAAGCAGCACTTACATCAGACTTTTTACCCATCTTACAGGCTCTGTCCAACTCAGCCTGTGATCTCAAAGAGTAAATAAATAAGGCTTCCTTCTGAAAAATTTTTTTTTCAGAGGCATAGCATTATAACTTCTTGTATCTTGACATGTGCAAGTTGGTTTTCACTAAATTTCTCATAGGGCTACACAATTGAATGCGAGTGCCAGATTGGTTTTAAAATCCTCATTCAAAATCCTTCATTTTACATGAAGTAAAAAAGTTTCGACTTATCTGTGCAAATTCACTGCAGTGTTAAACACCGAAACAGCTTGGAAGAAAGATTTATCAACAGTAAGACTGTATTTTTAAAGAGAGATGTTAATTCATGGTTGAGGTCAACCACTTTGTTGATAGTCAGATACAAGAAAAGAGGAGCACCAAATTATTTGAACATTCAATACCTGCTGCCTAACACAGTGAGGAAAGGAAAGGAGGGGGGAAGGGAGAGACAATCTTGTTGCATTTCCCTTTTGATGCAACTGCTTTGGTGACTGTAGATGGGGTTATTAGCTTCTGTATATGCATATATTTAATAATTATTCTTCTCTCACTGTAATAAATTCCAGAAAAATGGACAATGTAATTATTTCATTTCCAGTAAGATCAAGCACTCGTCTGGCAGCTGAAAACGGCTTGTAGTTTTGACTGACTCATTTTTACACATCATCTCACTATGCTTAGACTGAATGAAAAGGTAGGAGTTGTTTTTGAAGCCCAAACATCTAAAGCCTCTTAAAATAATAATAAAATTATTCAAATTTTAAAATTTGTGTATTGGCAATGCTAAAACTATTGAGTTTCAGGAAGGAAAAAAAAAATATCAAGCTGATGCGGAAAGATGTAAGTAAAAACTGCCTAATGGAGGTTCTAAGGGGTTATTAAATGGAAATTTTACTCATATCAAGTCTATGCAAGCTTATAACCTTGAAGATAAAAGCTAACTAAATGATCCTGTAACTGAAGTAGTATCTAAATGGAGTCAATCACACCTCAGAAAACTTAGCTGGTAATACTGACTTTCTTTTGCAGAGGCGCAAGCCGGGGAGAAAGACCTATAAGCTCATTTACCCCCATGTGTATGTTCCCAGTCCTATCAAACAAGATAAACAGCTCCAGAAGAATGGGAAGCACAGATAAATCATTTACAAGATCAGTTAGTAGAGGCTTCTTCACAAGAATTTATTTTCAGGCTGTGTTTCACAGTATTTGTATGAAAGCAGTACAGGACTCTGTATGCATTAATTGTTAAACATTTCCTGAACAATATGCCAATCAACCTAGCTGTGTAAGATGGAGTTTAAGGAATTGTTTGTCTTCAAAACTTAAGGTAGGCTGGGAAGAAACTCAATGATTTCAAAGTTCAGTTCATGTCATAAAAGAGAAACAAGTAATTGAGTATTATTACAGAGGAACTAAGATGTTTTGCACATCCCTATAAACATCTACAATCCCAGCCTATAATGCAAACTGATACTCAATACAAGTGGTTATGAAAAACATCCTTTCACCAAGTAACCAAAATAACTTAAAAGGAGAGATTTCTACTATTTATTAATTTGGTAATACTACTTTTAGCCTACAGTAGGGGGAAAAATAAAAAGCAAACTCACCTCAGCCTTCACTATTCTATCTACAATGGTCTCCAGTGTTTCCAGCATACTACACTTTACAACACCTTCAAAATACTGCGAGCGGTGCTGTAGGGCTTGCGTCACTGTGATATCTAGGTTATTATATGTTTTTTCAGCAGCAAGATTCTGAAAAGAACACAAAGCACATAACACATCTCAGTACTTAGTAATAAAGTACTTGGTAAAATAAATATTTTGGCATCAAGTAGACACACATTTCTGGTGTAAATTGAATCTATTCCAAGTCACATATTAGACAAAGCAGATGCTCTTCGGCTTCGCTTTTTGGGAGCAGCCAAGCATGCAGTTATGTTAAAAACCTTATAAAAATGTTTATCAATTAACCCCATTTTTTGTGATGGGCATTAGGTCAATGCATATGATCAAGCTTTGCTATCTAATATTTGGCTTGATGTCACTTGTGCTTTAGCCATGAGCAGAAAATGCAAAGATGAATTCATGCAGAATTTAGAATATACAGAATATACATTTTTTTTGTTGTTTTTCATAGGACAGGGAAGGACACTAACTGCTCTGAACACCACCCAGGAGGTAGAACTTAGTGACATCCCATCAGAGAATACAGTTTTTCTTCACCTTTCTTTATGGGCTCAAACTCCCTCTCCTGGACTGTGCTGGCACTGCCACTTGACAACAAATTCGTGTGTGTGTATACACACAGTTCAGTAAAGTACTACAAAAATAATATAAATCGCTACCACTAGAAGTAATAAAAATAAGATATTCTCAGCTTTCACCTTAAGAACAGGACCATTCTTGTATAGCAGCAAAAGCTTTCCTTTGTAGGTGAGAATATAGCAATGTTTTTATAGTATTGGCACATCCTGGCCTATTGATTTTGTGAACTGAAGCAAGAACAAAGAACTGAAAACAGTAGACCAAGCAATAAAATGGAATTATTTTTTGGCTTGATATACTGCAATTGATCAAGTTTTTGGAGTGAATTACACCGAATGTGACACAATAGTTTTGAGATGGTCATCATGACACAAGCAGTTTTACTTAACTCTTTTAATACCTAATGAAGGACACTAAGAGAACATACATAAAAAGGCTCTGCAAATTGAAACCACTCTACACACAATAACTAGTGTTACATAAAGCCATTTCTATACCATCACACCATTCCCAGGTTTCTCCCACCAAGAATCATAGAATCAGCCAAGTTGGAAGAGACCTCCAAGATCATCCAGTCCAACCTATCAACAGGTCCTATCCAATCAACTAGACCATGGCACTAAGTACCTCATCCAGTCTTTTCTTGAACACCTCCAGGAAGTGCAACTCCACCACCTTCCTGGGCAGCCCATTCCAATACCAATCACTATCTCTGTGACAAACTTCCTCCTAATATCCAGCCTAGACCTCCCCTAGCACAACTTGAAACTGTGTCCCCTCATTCTGTTGCTGGTTGCCTGGAAGAAGAGACCAACCCCACCTGGCTACAACCTCCTTTCAGGTAGTTGTAGATGAATTCAGAACTCCATTATACCTATCAACTTTGCCAGTTGTATATAAAAGCATAACTTAAACGACTGGTTTAAACATATTAGCCACATGAAGTTAAAAATCACCAGCTGAATCTTGCAAATTGTTTAGTGTAAGATCTGATTAGTCATTTCAGATATTTTTTTGGTCTTCTTTCAAATCTTGAAGATCAGGTTGAACCAGGCTGATAAAAAGCTAGAAGTCTCAAGAAGTCTCTTTTAACAACATCTTCCCCCCCATATAAGAGGAAAATCTCAAATAATATCAATGCCCTATCTCCTTCCTAGTTACTGAGAACAAACAGTTATATCCCAAAACCTTTTATCACAGTTTTATAATTATTTTATTATTTTCCTGATGCCAGTACATTGTTTTTTCCAAAGAAATGATCCAGCATCTCTAAAAATCCTGTAATTCTTAAAGTGAAAGACATGGAATACTCTTCCTCTTGGTGTCTTTCTACAAATGAAAGGAAAATAAAGGAAGGCTTGTCCTGCCTCAAAGTCTAAGTTACAAAGTAGGTTGAAGCTCTGAACGCACCAACTGTGAAATTTCATTGTCTTTGGTATGTTAGATCACTCTGGCTATAGCTACTACTCCTTTCCTGACCAGCTTTTATGGCAGAACAGGTTCTTAAACAGCAGAGAATTCCAAAGAAGAAAAAGACAAATATCTAGAAGAGACAGGCAAGAACAGTGAAGTTTTCAGTATTAAGAACACCGTTTTCAGATCATGGAACGGCAGTGACTATGCAAAGAAAATCCTGTCTCAGAAAGAGCAACAAAAAGGATGTGCCCTCTTCTTGCAACAGTACAACCAGGTCTAATTTTGGGTAACATCCAGAGCAGCAGGTGCTTGTGTGCAAATAATATTACTAGAAATAGCTTACATTAAAAAAAAAAAAAAAAAAATTTGCAATGCAAGGTGAATCTGTTTTCTTTAGTTTGTGAACTAAATATATGGAACAAAATAGCCAAACCTAACAAATTAATTTGCAAAGGTTTACTGTGTATACAATATTTAATAGAATTTAAAAGATATACTTACTATTACATCAAATTTGGAATAAATATCTACAACTTTTCCTAAAAAGAAACAGAAGTAGTTAATGAAGTGCTCAAAGTACAAAGTTAATTTTCTTGCTTCTGTCTTTCAGACAGGTCAATTAGGAAAGACAGGGAAAAACCAAACAACCTACACCAAACCACCGAGTTCTTCCAAGCCTATCAGCATACAGCCGCATAAATATTTATATTCCCTTTCTCTCTCTCTCCTTTAAGTTCTATTTTATTCTTTTTCCTCTTCCCTCTACCCCACTCCCCTAAATCAGTCCAGGGTTCAGCCCTGTTTGCATATAGAAACTCATCACATACCTGACTCATCCACAACAGGCAATGCTGATATCCTTCTCTCTACAAATATATTCAAGGCTTTAATGATAGGAGTGTCTGGATGTATGAAGGCAATGTTATGGTAAGTTCCTATTCCAAGTTCATCCAGATTCTTCTTCATAAAGGCAGGCTTTGGCATCTCTGACATCTAGGGAAGTCAGAACAGACATATTTACAATGTAGCTTTATGCACTTACATATAACAATTGTACAGAAATGTAGTGTTAGGAAATCTGTAGTCTGCCATACATTTAGATTCCAAATGACTCTCACAGATAATCTACTTCTACTAAGTTCACATATATCCAAGACAAGCTGAGATCTAGAACCATTACTTCTGTTCAAAGAAGCTCCAAATTAAGACCATGTAACTGGTTTTTGGTCATTCACTTTTGTAGTAACTCGCCATTGAAAACTTTTGACCCTAAGCTATGTTATTCCCACTGAAACTGGAAAGAAGACAAAGCATACTATACACACTCTCACATTGCTTGCTTTGGCCTCCAAGTCATTCCTAACATGACTAACATAAGCCAAAGTGAGTAGTAATAATCTTGTCTCTGGGAGAGGTTTCATTTTATCTTTTCATGTAAACCAGCTTCTGTGGCCAAGCAGATCTTCCAGAAAGGACAGAAAAGCACTCAAATAGCTGGGACAAGTCCTTGGTGTTTAGTTTTCTTTAAATGACTAAAACTAAGTAAAGGTTATGTACAGGTCCTGCAGGAAGCTTTTATTTCTCAGTTGTCAAAAGAAGATAAAAAACAATGAATATAGAAGTTCAGAATGAAGTTTCTGTACTAAGTAAAGTGTCTTCTGTAGGGGTTGGGGAGGAATCAATTAAGCAAAACAGAACCTCAAATACTTACAAAAAGCTGGAGGAACTTGAGGATTCTTTTATGGGTAAGTATATAAAGTGCATTTCCACTGACTGGATCTATAACTGGCAATCTGTGGATTTTGTTTTTGATCAATGAATATACAGCATCAAAAAGGCTGAAAAGAAAAAAAAACATTACAATTAATTCTCAAAATAGTCGTGTCAATACATATGGATACTTACAACTCCCCATCAAGTGCATATTTGCATCATCTTTAATGCTATGGGAAACACAGATTAAGGGGTTCAGATTAACTTTTGCAACATGAGTATAGATAACATGTTGATATCTCAACAATATACTCATGAACATCTAAAACCAGTAAAGTGATCAGAAGTGTCTTTTTGTGGTAGAAACTACAGCAGAAATATTATTCTTTTCCATTAAGTGCTGTGCTCACAGTATCCCTGCACTCAGAATGGGTATTTCTGTTCAGGTACATCAGGAATACTCTATTTTTCACTGTTCACCTCAATCACAAACCTCTCTAACATTTTCTATGAAGAGTATTTTTATGGATAACTACATATATGCAACTAAAATCAAAACAATTGTTAGATAATTTCACAAAATGATCATTTGGGATTAGCAAAAGGTTATTTGTGGGAAATCTGAAACACTCCTAGAGACACTGCAGACTGCAATTTAGCAATAGTCTCTGTGCTAGTCTACTCTTCAAGTATTTTTTTTTTCCTCTTAGTCCTAGCAAGACTAGGACAAAACAGCCGATCACCAATGGCTGACGAACACCTACTTGAAGCTGGCTTCCTCCCATACACATGAATTAAATATTCCAAGTCCATTACAGGGAAAAACTATCCCCATTTGATACACATGGAGTCAAGATTCCCACTAGTGCACTCTAGATTCCACTCCTGCAGAAAGCATTGAACTACTCTGAAGCGCTGTAGTCTGTCACAGAACCCAAGTCCCATTCTGGATTGTGTCTCAGACTTGATGTATCCTTTCATAAATGGCCTTCTGCATTGTCTTTATTGCAGTACTTCTATTACTGCACCTCTGACTGGAAATATTATGTCTTAACAATATTCTTTGCAGGCAGCTACCATCTTAAATATGTTCCTTACATATTAAATTACTTATTCATGACTTGATGGCAATTTTACTGAGAGTGTAGCATATCATTACTGGAGGCAATCACTAGAGACCGAAAAGCAAAATCCTACCTTGCATCTGGGGAGATGTTCACTAAAGGTTTAAATGTCTCTTGTAAATAAAGCTCTGTGTATAGAAAATAAAATTGACTATTAACACTTTATAGGCAAACGTCAGTTTTTCTTATGAAAGCATTTTATGAATTCACAACATTAAGTGTAAGAAAGACAGCAGTAGAGACAGTTACTTTGGTTATTCTACCACTTAGTCACATTCATCTACTTACAGTAAAAAGGCAATTTTTTCATATCAGGATTACAGCAAATACCACCAGGGGCCGCTGCAACAGCAGCAAACGATTCTTCATCAGCTCCTCTTGCCCGGCTGTCTGCTGCACGGAGTACTTCTATACATTATTTCATGGCAGATGGGCTTCTACACATGAAGCTTCCTCCCTGCATTCAGCACTTCCGTTCACATCCAGCATGCATTACAATTTCCAAGTTGCATCATGCACTTCACTCAGGCATGACTTGCTGCTTATCCATCAGTTCACTCAATTGGTATGGTCATCCAGTTACTGCATTCTTGCCCACACGTCCACTCCACATACACTAAGCAACAGTACAGCCACACATACAGTCTTATTCCATTTGTTTTTTCTATCTTAAAGAGCGAGGTGGTACTAATCTTAAAGGAGAGGCAAAGTGATACATAGCCCAGATCATTCTAGCCCACATGCTGTTTCAGACGAAGAGAAAAAAGGCATCAGGAGCCAATAGACAAGCTTTTACTATTTCTGCCTTCATGAAAAATTATGTGAGAGACAGCCTACATCTATGATTAATTAAAAAAATCCACTACTAATAATGAAAGACATTAGAGCATACTAAACTATCAATCAAGTAGTACACATTCTTACCCCTCCAGGTTTCTATCTTGTGCTCCTCCAATTCATAAATCTGAACCTACAACAGGTAGATGGAAAGTTTAGCCTGACGTAATAATTTTAAAGCCAACATCATTAACAGCTTGTATGTATCTGAATAATTTTCTTACATTTCATTGCAGACAATCTGAGAGAATAAGAACAGTCTGGAGTAAGATTTCTTGGCAGTCCTGCTCCATCTGGAGAACCATACTGGACCTATCATTTCCAGGGACAGGAAAGATCTTTTATCTGCCTAGGTTTGTAATCTAGCTCTCTTCCAGACTCAAAGGTATCTCCTTAGAAATTTATCTCACCTAAACCAAATCATGGCAATTCTTCACCCAAACCAGTAAAAACCTTACCTTCATCACTTGATTTCTTAATGCTAACAGATGTAAGTTTTACTGGTACTTGATTACAAGTGAGCAAGAGCACTTGATTTAATGCTCAGTTCAGTCAGAAGAACCAACATTATACTTCCCTCCTCACTCTCCCCAAGCTTAATCTTCTACTGATGTTAGATTCTTCAGGTGTTTTCAGACACTGTACCTAAGCCATGCATGCCCTCAGCATTTCTCCTACGCCAGCAATGCTGCTCATCTGACCTGTGCTCAGCTGTTTCCAGGCACCAAACAGGCAAAAAAAAAAAAAAAGATTACAGAAATATTTTCAATTTTCTCCTGGTTTAGCTTCCTTAACTGGCTCACACATAGGACAGGCAAATGACACTGGACAAAGGATGTAGCAAGTCTGCAACTTTTGATGGCAGCTTATCAAATCAGATCAGCAGAGGCAAATCACCCTCAAGAGTCCAGTCTCTGAAGTAATACACAGAACAAAACCAAAAAGAGAGGCACTCACATCCCCAACTTCCTGATGTTCAGCAGCTATTTCACAAAGTTCTTTGCCAAAAGACTGTATAACCTTCCCACAGCAGCTCCTTTCACCTTGCTAATGGTTTTCTACAAGTGTTTCAGATGTGATGCTACCTTTCTCTGAAGGTATCAAGCTGCAAGCCAGCCACTTGTAACAGCAAGTGCACTCACTATAGCCTGGGCCAGAGGTGTCTATCAGCCCTTACAAAGCTCTTTTCTGTCAGGCACCTCTGTAAACACTACTGAGGCTGAAGAGTTCATAGGTGAAGAGCACCAGCCTCCACAATGTTTGAGGCTAAAGGAGACTATGCTTAATAGCTCTCTGAAATTAGCATTCTTTGAAGAGTATAAAGGCATGTTAAACTGATGTACTGTAATTGGACTACTCAAATATACCATTTTTGGCTGACATAACAGATACCTACACAAGTCAGTCAAATAATTTTTTGGGAAGCTTGACAAAAGGCAGTTAAGACAGTGGAGTGCAGTTCTGATAACTTCAGTAGATCTTCTGAAGAATACAAGACCACTTTAGATGTTATGAGATAAGGCTAAATCTAGCTCTTGGACCACATATAAGGGAGAAACTACCTGGGTGTGCCTCATCAGTCACTTAAAGGTATTACCTAGTACAAGAGCAGCAATATGCTTCACGCTGTACATGTCATGGTACATTTAGAAAGACAGAATAAAATTATTATATTTTCAGCATAATTTTACCTATGTTAGAGTGCACTCCCATGGAACATGATTTTAATAATATATCAATCACTTAGGTCAAACTTTGTCACTTCAACTATTTCTCCTTCCTGCTGCCAGTTTATTCAGAGCTATGGAATAGGATGTCAGGCAATGCAAACAAGACTGAAGCAGTTAGGCTTTAGGTACAGTTACAAGGAAAAATTGGAAGTGCTGAGGGTCGTGTAACCTTATCAAAAAGGAAGAATGGTGCAGCACACTGACATCTGACAAGAATTTCACTATAAATGAAAACAACAACAACCACCACCACCAAACAAACAAGCTTTGTGAGAAGCCAAATACTTCAGATGTCTCCTTCATCCAACTGCTCTTGATTTTTCAGCTAGCAAACACAGTACACATTTTAATTGGTAGGGGGGAATTGTGATTTGACAGGAACAAGAAAGGGATGTAAATGTATAGAATTCATCAGCTGACTGTCAATGGGAATTTTAAATTGCAGTTAATTAAGTCAACAGATCTCCAACTGATTGTGCAATTCAGCCATGGAACTAAAATATTTGCATGTATTTAACTAGTTTAAGTTGTTTACTCCAGGAACAGAGTAGGCTTTTAACGCACCCAGGCCTAGTCAGCTAGCATGGTCCTGAACTCCGCACATGCCTTTCACATGGGCTCTGTCATAGTTATGAGACAGATGTTTGTAGGAACACATGAACCATGCACAGCTACGTACCAGATCTTCAAATACAATGAACTTTTCCATGTAATTTATTCTCCCCAAATACTTTGTGGTGGATATTTGCCATTTATATAGAGCTGATTACTATTGAAATGTGTGCTTTGAAGCAACCTGAATACACAAATACAGCAACTTATTATCAAGTATTTTCCTTCATACTTCTTATATCACATCCAGTTTTCAGTAAGTGTGTCAAGCCAGGATCTTTATCCCAAATGCGTTATTCATTGCTTGCAACACTAAGTGGAGCCTCGTATCCAAAATGAAGATTATCATTATGTAAGCACCAGACAAAAAACAACAAATGGTAACGGTCATTAAGAGAATTCCTCATGTTTATACATGTATAACTGAAGCAGAGAGATCATGTTACCTGCCACAACTTCTAGTACCTTCATGGCTAAAAGCTGGCAACTAAAGTCAAGTGCCATTCTGATACCTACTCACAAAGCCATCTTTTCAGTCACTAAGCCACAGAAAGTACACCTGTAACACAGCTAAGCTTCCACAGACTTATTTTAATAACAACCATCACCAAGCTTTCAGTTTCATATTTCAGCCTCTGTACTGTGTGATAAATAAAGTGTAGATTAACATCATACTTACCATTGGAGACTTATAGTATCTATGCAGTATGTTAATGAAATCTGTAATTGTTAACATTCCTGTAACAAGTGATACATAAAGAAAAGTTGTTCAGATATACACTCAAAATAGCTGGGAGTTCTATATTTATATTCACAATATAAAATTTAACAAAGATTAAATCTGTGTAACATACCATTGGTATTAGACTAAACAAAAGTGCAATTCCTAAACTATGAATATTCGCTTCCACGCTGATACAATACTTCAGTACATAAACAGATGTCTGAACTAATATTCAAAATTATAACCTATGTGCTTCTCTTCTTTCCATGTGACTCAAAGAAAACCTCGAGTCCAGACTGAATCTATCCCCGAAAGTATGGAAAGAAAAGAGGGGGTTTAGAACATCCATAAAGGCTAGAGATCTATCCTTGCCTTTTATTTTATTTTCAAGTAAGACACATTCTCATCACGGACTTGCCAGGTCAGGCAGATTCTCAGACTTGAATGAAGTAACAGTATAATCCATGTTCTTCTATATTGCCAATTGAAGAACCTCATTCAATTATTTCCACAGTAATCCTCAAAGCCTGTATTGAAATTAGTCTTCTTTTTAAAGGTTATAGCACATCCACAGCATTGACATTTTAACAACCAAAGTATATAATATTTATGATTAGTTTAGTTAACACTGATATTTTTTGAGCTTTCAAGTTCTGCATTTAAGATGATGTAATTGCTCCACTGTTAACTCCTCTTACATCTAGACAGAAGAAAGTAATGGGGAAGGGAAAAATTAATCTGGACATCAGCTTTAAATCACTACAGCTGAGCTACAGATACAAAGAGAAATTAAAAGACATAAACCATTCCTATACTGTATGGCATGAAAGAATTGCTCTTCCACCCTTGGATTAGAAGCATTTTAACAAATGCTTTATAAAGTATTTACTATTTGTTTCTAAGAACCTTCGATCTACATTCCAGGTCACAAGAAGCGCATTTTTAACTGCCACTGTGACCCTATTTTCTAATTGCAACAAAGACCTCATTTTGGAAAATTGTTGTGACAATTAATTACATGACATAAAAAAGCAAAACATAGTCTAAGGTTTTTCTCTCAGTATGGGACATATCTGCAGTATTCAACATTGGTTCTGGTATTTTTAAAGATTTCTCTGTACACCTTACTGAGAACATAGAGAGAAAGGAGTGCTTGTGTCACGTGTATTAAGATACTGTAACATTTAATTCTACTTCCAGCTTTCCTTTTTGTGACTGTTACCTTTGTTTTTAAATATACAGTGACAGTCATACATCAGAGACCAAACTTCAGAATGATGATTTACAAAGCACAGCATCACTATGAAAGCTGACAACCTATCATTCCTCACAAAATGGAAAAGAAACCCTCTTTGCCAGCCTGTCCCTAGGATGTGCGAGATGATGGCTAGCCCCTTCCACAACAGTCAAGTCCACTGAAAATTCAAGTAATCCTGAATAATGTCAGAACTACTTACCTACAAAACTCTGTTTTTTACTCTCCCACAATGGGGCTGCTCTCACACCATTTGCCACCAATGCAAAAAAGGCTTTCTTCACCTGCAAAACAAATTGACAACTAATCCTTGCTCTTCATTTCGCATACTGGACAACCAGAGAAGGGTTTCCCCTGCTAACCAGGAAGGAAAAAAAAAGCAAACCAACAATTTCTACAGGTAACTAGCATTCAAAAATCAACAAACAAAAACAAAAGCAAAGCAAGACAAAAAGCCAACAAAAATTCCCCCTCAAACAACAACAAAAACAAAACAATCACACAGACCAAATTAAAATCTTGAGCCTTTCAGTTCTAAAATGGTTAACCACCTTAGGAAAAAGATTAAAAAAATAAAAACATCTGCTTTTCCTCTGTGAATATTTTAACTGAAAGCCTCCGATGAAGTAAGGTGATAGAGCTCAAAAAGTGTGCTTACTAACCCCTTGTACCTGTTTGATATTAACCCTAAGAATTCAATGTCATGATTTGTGTGGTTATAACAACTCTAATGAACATACCACAATTAACTAAACAATTATCACGAGTATTCAGTTTACTGAGAGAGTGTAACATCTGGAGACAGTGGAAGATGTCCCTGCCCATGGCAGGGAGCTTGCAACCAGATAATCTTTAGGTCCTTTCCAAACCAAACCATGTCTTGTTTCCTCTACAGATTTTTAAGGTCATGGTTTATACAAATTAAAAGAGATTGTTTAGTTATTTTAAACAGGACTAAGCTATGACTTGAAAGGATTAATTAGCCTATTCTGCTGCTAAAAGCATGCAATGAAATAATTTCATATTTAAATGAATCCTCCCCAGTTGCTGGATGAGAGGTTATAAGATTATAGGGTCATTCTCAAAAGTAAATAAAATATTCTCTGTGAACCTGAAGCAGACAGGCTTTAGAACACCTCAAAATCCTGATTCTTTGTGATATGCCTGAGCACATCATTGATCCTGTCCTGCCCACACTTCTCAAGAATCTTCACATGGAAAACACAATACAGAAGCAATGGTTCTTGCCCAGGCCTTGACCTGGTCTGGCACAAAACTAGGACACAGCCCATTTGTATCTTTACATCCATAAAACTAGTCCTTGGTCCAAATAGAAGTGCAATTGTAATGTGAACAGACCATAAGTACACAGTGGTATCTTAAGTGTCTACTTTCAATTAGGTGCCAAGGAGCATCTCTCCATAACAAATTCAGCAAGAAGAGGACTTCACAGTCAACGGAATCAGCATCCAAAATACAGGAGCAAACAAAAATGCAGGTAGAAAAACCACAGACATCTGCCATTCTTAGCTACAACTCTCAGAGAAGTCTGCAATGCCAGACTTTTCCACATGACAGCCAGTAACATAGGATGCTTGACAGAACCTCCATTTAGACTCTACTTAGCCTTACAATGCAGCAGCTTAAATTTCTAAATGCTAGTAAGACTTCTGCTCTGCCCCAGACACATGGTCTCTGCCCATACTTCAGTAGTTTGCAGTGAACGTTTCAGTTTTCCTACTGTACATGAACTCCAGTCTTTCAGATTTGACTGACAAAAGCAATATGTATTTCTTGATTGCTCTATGCAGCTTGACTACTTTCCCTCTATGAGAAGCAAATTTACCCTCTTGACCTTAGCAGGTGACAGTTCTCAGAGCTGCCTCTTGACTTCAGACATCTCTGCCATATTCTCAATGAACAGGGAACAGGAGTAATGATCTGCTTCACCACCCCTTCCCTAAACTTCATTAAAACTAAAGGCATCATATGGGGAAAAAAAAAACAAAAAACAAACAACAAAACACCCGGGGTTACAAATAAGGCTATAAGAGAGACACTACAGAGTATTTTTCTAGAAAATAGCTTATACAGAAAGGTCCCAGAAGCATTTGGCCACATCACCAACACAAGGAGTCAAGTAAATTCAACATTACCAAACTGGCCACAGCAGCACACTGACTCATAAAAGGAAGACTGAAACCACAGAGAAACCCTCCAGGCAGAAACATAAAGTGTTCTCACATAGTAGCACTACACTTACAGTTCATATGCCAAAAGCTAACAGCAGGGAGCTATCTGGGGAGCTGAAGAAGCTAGCTCACACAGACACCGTGCTCACACCATGCAGTAAGATAAGCTCTAACCATTCTTCACCAATAGAGAAAAGCACACTCAAACTACATGAAACTGAGAGCCTTCAGCTTTGATATCTTTCCATAATAATAGCTATTGCATGAATTGACTGTCACTGACAACTTATGTCCCAAGCCTTCCATAACAGTAAGACATTCAAGCTGCATCAGAGCAAGAATGTAACATCTTATCTACTAAGGCCAGGGGGAAAACAGCTTTCCTCCAGATAGTTATCATCCAACGAAACTCCTCAAGCAAGTTTCTAAACCTTGTAATTGTGATAACCTGGAAAAGCATGCTCATAGCAGGAAAGATGCGGAGAGCCAACTACTTCTTTCTCAGGTGCAGTAGCAGCAAAGAACATCACTGAGCACAGTGTTCAAATGAGCAAGATGTGTAAAAAGTGAGGTATTAGTTCGGATTTGGAAGTAATACTACAAAACAGACAACTCAGAGATATACAGGCAAGATGCTGAGCTTGTAGAATGAAAATAGTCTCAAAAGGGTTGGTTCTTGTCCTGATAGTTTACACGCAACTTATTTGTCTCCAAAAATCTCAATAGCCTTCAGTTAGATGCCAGCTTGTCCAGTTTTAAAAGATAGGTTTTCGAAAAAGCTCTGGACTACCTAACAGATACAGCTACTCAGATGCTCAGACTTAAATCCTTCCAAAAAGACAGTAAGTTCAGCATGAGTACTAAAACACTAAACATGTGGTGTAATAAAACACCAAAATCTGCTTCAGAAATACTTAAAACTCGTCCCTCTGAGCATCCTCCTAGACCACAGCTTAACTGATGCTCCTTATGTTTTCTTCATTTCTGTAGCAGAGAGTGTAAAAATAAACCTTTAAAACAAAACAATGCCATTGGTATTTAATGCTTGTCTCCTGTTTAAGGTAATTTCAAAGCAAAAAACCCACTTCATTCTTATTTGCCACAACTGCTTGCAAGCACAAACATACACTCATCCACTCACGCTTTCCTTTAGTTTCTGTGGTTTACCAATTTCAGTTGCCCAAAGTACTACTTGGTGACCAGCCAAAGCACTGGGGTGTGGAGCTGGGCATTCGTCCAGTGCATTTAGATATTTCAGTGATGTTCATGCATAAAATACCCACAAGGGCCTTCCTTTCAAATTATACATAGTTTGTAGCCTTTGAAGATCTCTAACATGTCTCAGTCTTTGGGCCTCCAACAGCGTTGTTAATTCTTGACCCCACCAGCAATGCTCTTTCTCTGATCTCGAGTGTTGGGCTGGCCTGACCTTCACAAAACCATTGTTTGTCAGCCAGATCCCATACATTGTTGCTGTTCAACATGTACAAACATCCTTTAAACAAAGCACTTTTGTTCTTATTAACCATGTGGTGGTCCTAACAAACACAATGAGCCGCTAAAAATGGGATTTATCTGCCCAAATGTAGAGGTTGCTCTGACCTTGCATATTCACTGCACCTCTTCATAGCCAACAAAGGGAAAGAGTCATTCCTGTGGCATGACTCACTAGCCCTAGACAGAGGTTAAGTTGTATCCCAGAGATGTCATTTACCCCCCTCAGCGACTAGAAGATACCTAGATATTTACAGTTAGATGAGGAATCCTGCTTTATGTGACTACTTGTCTCCAACATTCTGCACCTTATGTAGAAGGATCCCATCGTGGCAAAGGAATACAACTGAAATCCTGCATATATTTGGTACTACAGCAAGCAGAAGAGCAGCAAGTTTTTCTTAGTACAGAAACTGACAACGGGTTTATAATGTTACCCCTGCTACTCACTCACACCATTAGGATTTCAGGTAGTGCCACTTCCCTATCAGGGGCTGTAAGTTAGATCTCATGCAAGGAATTCAACAGCAGTCTTGTGTAGTTGTTTGACAACACAGCCACCAAAGAGGCAAAACAAGGTAACTGAGTCACATTAGGAGGGTAAAGCAGGGTGGAAGCCCACTCTCAGGTCAAGCATTTTCTTGTCTGAAGAACACTTCAACAGTGGCTGGAGGTGCCCAGACTGTCTTTTTCCCTTTTTTTGCTCTCAGTTCAGAAAGTCTTCAGATCCCAGGCAACGCAATACAGTCCACTGGAGAAGGCTAACCACCCGAATTTCAGCTGAACAGCAGCTTGTGATACAGTATTTGGGAACACAGGAAAACCCAAAATACTAAGTTAAATACACAACTTTACCCACAGAAATCTCTTTGCGCAACCCTCCTCTTCCACAATATCAGCATCATCTTCAAAGGACTTACTGCTATGGCCTGAAAACTTTTGTGGATTAAATTGGAACCAAGGACTCCAGCATTCATCCCCAGATCCCACGATCAGCACCTTGACAATATAAAAGAAGTACAAACTAAATATGCTCCAAATACATCATGCACTTTCACTTTGAAGTGATTCACACCCAGATGGCAACAACATTTAAACACCTTCAGCTGAGAGGAAGGTTATTCTTCCCCAACAAGATCTGAAACAAGGACATTTGAGGGAGGTGGGCCAGTTTCCCAGACAACCTCCAACATCAGCTTTCAAAGCAGTAAGCCTCGTAGGCAAAGCCACTGGAACCAGCTGCACTGGGAAGGGTATAGAAATTCTTTCACAGATTAAGATCTTACCAGAAGAAGGGGGAGGGAGGTGAGGGCAGGGAAGGCAAGAAGAATGATGCATGACTTCTCACTCAGCCACACAGAAATACCTCATCTACACTCTTGTCTAGACCAAAAAGTCTCTGCTTAGTTGGTATAATGAATTCATGTTACCCTCCTCCAAGATCCAGTACTGAATGCTTGCTATTGGTTTTGAGAGCTGAAGGAATTTGGCTCCTATGTTTGTTATCCACAAGGAACAGGAGCAGCTCTGAAAAAGCGCAAGGGTCTTCCCATATTATGCTACTGACTCCAACTTGATCTCAATCAAGGGAGCTTTTATATGGCCTCAGCCCACAAGCCAGTCAGAAGCTAAATTACATTACTCTCTTACAGTTCTGTGGGAGAAGCAAGGAGGGGTGCTCCACTCCTCCAAAATGCAGACAGTATTAGTTAAAAATTTAGCAGCATTGACTAGGCAAAACCTCAAAGCCAATTAAATAGACAAGTCAATTATTTTGTAAAGCTGAGAGAACTCTGTTGTGACATAAGGCCAAGAGTCTGCTGTATATTTCTGGAAACAAAAGATTCTAGAGCATTCTTCCTGGAAGCCTGATCTATCTCATTACCTCAAAGAGAGGCAACACCCCAGCTCAAGAATTACCTGGAGTGAAAGAGAATAATAAAGCCATTTACTGAATAATCAGCACAAGGAAGAGAAATACAAATCCTATTCCACTCTCCTAGTGTGGAATCCATCACATGCTTTGGAGAAGTTATATTGACTTCCAGCTTGTTAAACCACCAAAGAATTTCCAGAAGATTGTTCCAAATATTTTTTCTACTTATGTTGCAAGAATATATTTGAGCTCTTATTAGCGTGTGCCAGTTACTGACAAAAGCTTACATTAGTGATAACAACATGTGGTCCATTATCAATTTAGATAATTTCAATAATAAGAAATTAAGGAAAAAAAAAAAATCTACCCTTAGAGTCATGCAACCATCCAAGATTTCCTTGTGATACAAATGTAAGAGTCTTCAGGATTCCAAACACTTATTTTGATAATTGTTTCCACATAAACAGGAGTTTTATTAGTTTATGAAGAAGTACTGGACAAATATTTCAAGAAGTGTTTCAAGGTCATGGTAAGTAAAAGCTGTCTATGTAGCTGCATAGTACATGCATTTTTAACAGCTTATAATTTAGCCAAAGGTGAGACAGAGTCTTTCTCCCCATGAGAGCTTACACAAACTTCACAAAACGGAGCCACTACGTTAATTTGTTTGACACGGAACAGGGAAGTCCCTGTCTTATACTTACCTTTTACATTCCTCTTGGAGAGTTAATTGCTCCACACTACAAAATAAGCTAATCCTTCTCATCTTTATGTAGACTGGGCAAAGTCAAAACAAATTAACAAATTTGTTTGAAGGTCAGACAAAAATCTGGCCTTAAGTAAGCTTACAGATAGAGTTAAGCTTCAAAGACTGCAATAAGATAGCTAAGGGCCATTTCTTTTTAAAAAAATCAAATAAAATTCAGGATGGGGGGAAAACGCATTGGTCTCTAAAGACATCTAAGTCAAAGATATGCAGTAACATGGAAAAAAGTGAAATCATATTAACAGACATTAGACAAAAGTAATTTAACTGATAGAACATGAATACAATGCTCTATTTTGTTGACATTTGAATCCAATACTGTAATTACTAAAACTCCTATTTTCCTTCAAAACATTAGTATCAGTTCTAAAGGAAAAGATCAGTTGATCACATCACTGTTACATATCTCATACAAGTTAAAACCAACAATCAGAAAGTAAAGGCAGATCTGGATGCCAACTTATTTCCTCAGACCACTGCCATATTAAATGCATTAACACCTACAGAGACTCCAATACTGCGCTGAAGACAAAATGGTAACCAGTAAACCCGCATTCAGGTCAGTGTTTTCCTGGAGTCTTTTATAAAGATAATCCAGATCATGTTACCAAATAATAAAAATGAAAACAGTAAGCAAATGCTCATTTGCAGAGTAGCCCTTCAGGGGACAACTCTTCTAACCCCCTCAAAGGGTCTGCAAAGTGTTTGTTCTCCTATTTGCATCTTGGGAGATGTGCAAGAGATTAGACAGACATTTTATCCACTGTGAGCTGCACACTGTTGTAACTTGCCCAGTTTCCCCATCATCCAGAGAGGCAGAGCTCATAACATCCAATTGTCTCTTGATTCTCTTCCTGGTCAGATAAGACCTTAAAAAGTTTCTTCAATGTGCGTCAAGCAAAGATAGGATCTTCTCTAGGAAAAAGGCTGAGGCTTCTCAAAAACAAGGAGTATTCATGGGTCACAGGCAGGGAAAAGCTACAGCACTGAAGTAGAGTCCAATATGATTCTATAAATATTTATGAAGAGCAAAAAACAGGCTACATCTGTATTAGTCAAGTAAAAGGGTGAAAAAACATTCCCGTGTCAGTCTAAATCAGGAGCCCTGTGCCAATTAGCACTCTCCCAGACAGCAACTGCTCAGGGTTCAGTACAGGCTAGGGACCATTTCAGGTAGGCAGGCTAGATGCAGATATTGTTTGGGGGGAAATAAGCAAAGCTATATTAAGGCAAACTAAGCTGTGCCAGTTGGCCTCAGGCAGGTAAACAGACCTTGGCTCAATACATAGACGTTGCTCAAACCCATGCCAAGTGGCACATTCTCCAGCTGAAGCGCAGCACAATTCTTCCATATGATTTGATGCCTAGCAGAGCACATGAGATATACCATGGCTTTCACAACAGCCAAGTGTTGGTGCTGGGTGCACAGGTATTCTGGCCACTCAAGACCAGACTGCTGTGCTAGCATTCGAAGCAACAAGATGCTTGGTAGTTGCTGGCATTCAGAGGCCCCCAGTGTCTTCTGACTGACAACTAAGCAGGACTGAAGAGACCATGACCATCAACCCATTCCTGCTCTTAGTTGGCTACTGTTTCTGCCATGTCAGGCCTTCCGTGTTTTCAACGTAATGGCACTTTACCACCTCCTCTCTTATTCCTTACAAATCTTTACAGTAAATCTCTCAAAGACATTGAGACTAAACACCTAAGAATAGATGTTACCTCAGCGGTATGATTCGTGCCACATTATAAATTAACATCTCCATTTTTCCCACGGCTAACAACAGTTTCAGAATACTTTCCACAGTCTCTCATGAATAATTTTCAAGGGTAGAAGCATGTGATGTGCTGTGATTGCTGACCAGCAGAGGGAGATGGGATACTGTCATCAATTAAAAATCCAACATCGGAATCTTGCAAAAGATACCATCAGAATCCAGGTTCATTCTTCCTTCTTCTATTTATTGCTACTAGCTTATACTAGGACAAAAAGTGAATCCTTGAATACCCTGGTTTGGCTCTGCCATTGTTCAAAAACAATTCAAATCTTTACAGAATGTCAAGGCTTTTGTTTTGGTTTGTTTTAAATTAATAGAAACACTGATTTTTATATAGGTGGAACAGATCCAGAGAAGACAAATACACGCAAAATCCTGGGTCTGAGAGGACTGCTGGACACAATGTTTCACAAGGCTGTGTGCCACTGATGCAAAGTCTTGAAGTACTGGAAAATTAGTCTTTCAAAAATCCAACAGTGACTGAGCTCAAGCTTTTGATCCAGATGGTCACTGACAGCTAAGAATTCAATAATGGTACATGCCAACAAGCTGCATGTACGAACTCCCTACAGACTCTCTCTCAGAGTGAGAACAAATACCTCTTGAAATAAACAGGAAGTTAATAGTCTTTGAGAAGAGCTGACAGTGTCAATAAACACTATCATCCCAAATTTGACCTTTCAGGTTAAAGGAATTTGAGTTCCTCATTCCAGAGTTGACTGTCATTCACTCTTTTGAGATGATGAAAAGGTCAGTACTATCAATCTCCCAAAGAAGCAAGGTTCTGAGACAGAGAAAGAAATCTCTGAAAGGAGATGTAGAATACTAATGAACACTTTCTATCTAAATAAATGTAACAGATACCCTTCATTAGACTTTACATCACGCTTGCACCACTGGAGTCAATGTGACTAGTGAAATATGAGAGGCAGATGTCCCTGAAAGACTGCATCAAAACGGTGAGGAAGTGTTTGTTACCAAGAAAATCAAATGTGAACATTTAAACTCTGTAGGACTGATGTCTCTGTCTGAAAGCTCTTCCACTAAGACGGGCTAGCTTTTTCTATCTCATCACAGATGCAGTGTACTTTCACTACAAAATCCAGTGTCCAGTAAAACACATGGAAGAACCCTAGGGAAATAAAAGTCCCATTCCCTTGATACCAAGGTGCTTAAGGATAAAGTTTCCAGTAGAAGTTTGGCTTTCTGGGTAAAGGAGGAAGTAATTTGACCCAGGACACTGCTACACACTGCTTTGCCTTCTTGGCTACCAGACCAGTTCACAGCAGGAGATCCTTTGGCACACAGGCAGAATCTTAACAGCAGCCCTGCTCAAGTTTTAACATAATACTAGTACTGGATGAGATACTTACCTTTGAGGACTCTGCCAAGGTATCAGAGGCAACACATTGAGGCCTCAGTGTGCTTACAGTCTAAATAGTTAAGAGATGAAAGAAACTCCCTTCACTTGCAAGATGCCTGCATAATGGAAAAAAGTCCAGAGCTGAAGTTACAAAGGTGCTTTCTCTGTACTGAGCAGCAACTGAAGCTCCAGTGCTTTTAGCCATGCTGCAGAACTCAAGCATGCTGCTGATCGCTGTAGGTGTGCAGCACTCCTGATACACCCCATTGCTTTGCCTTGTGCAATGCAGACACTACCTTTCAGATGACAGCACTCAATCTAGCGTTATACACGATTATCCGATATGCAAGGTGGTTTTCTGAACATCTTGGGCCTAAGTGTCTATTACATGGCTGCCTCTAATTGAGCATTACATTCCAGACTAAAATTCCCTAATGGGCTTAGGTAAGCCAGATTTTGGAGCACCTTCAAAAGGAAAAAACACCAAAATGAACGAAAACCAAAGCAAGCCCAAAAATACCAACTGCAAAATCCAGGAAACAAAGAAAGCCACAGCTTTCTACCACACTGCAGAACAGATTAGTCAGTTTCTACAGCAGGCTGCTAATGCCTACTTTTGGCAAAAATGCATCAGACAAAGGCAAGAATCTAGCAGATAATTTACTGATTAAAAAAGAAAATGAAAAACTGAAAACAAAAGTTTTCTGGAGAATAATTTTCATAATTAAGTCACTCATTTTAGTCCTAAATTGGCTTAGCAACATAGCAAGAACAGGCTCAAAACACCTGGATACTCTTTAGCTAATGAATGCACAGTATCTTTACATAAAATGTCTATGTAAATTCTGACAGCCAAAGAGAAGTTATCATGAGTTTGGGCTCATCTGAAAAGTTTTTTTAGATAGTGATTCCAACTTCAAAGCAAATTACATCCCCTTTCTGTTCTTGGAAGTCTTCTCCCAGCTCCTCTAGTACCACATGAAATATATAGCTGAGACAATGTCGTTTTGCACAGTCAAAATGAAGTTTTGTGGGAGAATTTCTCTGCAACAGGTCAAATTTCATTTAACACCCAGGAAATATCTTTTTTTAAAAAGGAACTGCAAGCAAAGGCAGACTGAAAGGAAAATACTCACTTGTAGCGTAGTGTCGAAAACAACAAGCTTAGAGCTTGTTGGAACAATGTCATAACACTTGTGTGACCTCATGAATCGCACATAAATGTCACTTTCCGATTCTTCAAGTGCTGCAAGTAAAAACATTATGATGTTTTATTTAAGTAACCTTAAAAAAGTAAGAAACATGCCAAATCAACTGAACACCTGTGCTGGTTTGAGCTAATTGGAATATTTTAATAGAAAAAATTAATTACAGGCTGTGAAAGGAAAACAATGGTGATGTCTACTTCACTCATAGGCTTGCTGTGATGTTTAATAAAGAACTCAAAACAAAAGATAAGTCAGTCGGGCACAGCGTCTGGGGCTGTCTAGCAGCTTCTGGCTTCTCCTCTCTGCCAAGTAACCTCACTAACCACCTTTTCTTTTAACCTCCCCAGCTGATCCTCAAAATTCTCCTTACGTGTAAGGCAAACCTTGGGGTAAGGTATAGGGGTGGGGAGAAGGTGGAAGGGTAGTTGGGAGCCCCTCCTGGGGACTCTGATTTCTGGGAAGGGTGTTGTGTTTCTGTATTACCTTTACCTTGTATATTTCTGTAAATATTCCTGTATATAGTGTATATATCTGCTTGTGTATTGTGCTAAGCTGTAAATACAGCTTCATCTCTTAACTTCCAGCCGGCTGAGTTCTAGTCTGGGTCATTTTACAAAGTGTGGGGGGGCGGGTAACTCCCAAACCATCACAACACCACTGCAGAAGAAACTCTAAAGCAAAACACAAATTCACACTTCCAGATCTGGACACCCAGTCAGTTTTGCACTTTGCACTTCAGTCTCAACTTGCCTTTCAAATTAAATAAAACAAAACCAAAATGAATTGTTATTCCTTGAAAGAACCTCCACACCAGAAATTTGTATTTAAACAGTCTTGTTATTGGAATATACATCTAAACTTCAGTTATGTACTCAGGATGCCAGTTTGAAACTTAAGCAGCGTCAGGCTTGACTAACTCAAACTCCTTACATTAGTATTACTCCAATGTCATCTCTGTCCAGTCCACTTTTCACAAAGAAATTTCATATTTCTGAAGAGGCAGCAGGCAAGTTGTGATCAATTCCTTTCTCTTTAGGCTATTTCAAATATAGCATCATGAATCAAACACTTAACTTATAAGAAGATCATCCTTTTGGCTGGAATGGTTTTATTGTGGCACATCTATAGCTAGGTCATGCAATCCTCTCTACATTAACTTCGCCTTTGGCAGAGTTTGGATGCCTGCAAGTGCATTCTCAGACCTCAGGTATGGCAACTTTATTTTTTAAAGCACTTAGGTCATCTGTTCTTTTCAGCAGGTACCTACAACTTAGTCCAGGTTAAGTTTACCTCCATGAGATATGCACCCTTTAGATCCTGTAATAATGTACAGAAAATTTGCCATATGGTAAACTTTGGAAGAGTGGAGAAAAAAGAAAATACCCTTGAAAATACCTACTAATGACTTCAGAACTTCATACTAGGAAGGTCAAAACCTCGAAATCTTCATTTGTTACATTTGTTCAAAATGGACAAATTATTTGCCACTTCCATAGAATGGTTCTGCAGAGCTTTTTCAGCTTCTTTAGTTCAACTCTACAGAATCACAGCTGGACCTCCCTTGACAATGGATACTCTTAAGATGCAGGCAGTCTCTTCTACCTACTAACCATGTCCTTCACCTTTAACTCTCATTATTCTTCCAAAAAAAGCAGCAACACCTTTTCCCCACTGAAACACAAGCAATATGAAACAAAGTTCCACAGGAATGCAGAACAGGGAGTTCAACTGGGAGGTAGCAGAAAGAAACAAATTTGTTGGATTTATGTTCCTATAAAAGTCAGGCCTAGAAGAGAAAATAGCAGGAACTATGAAAAACTGCTAAGACAACAGAAACCATGTAAGCAAGCTGATAAAGAACTAGGCAAGACACTTTGACACTAGGCAAACAGCCTTTATGAGATGATCCCAAAGAGGAACTGGTACTGACTCAAGGGCATGTACAAAAGAGGTTAAAAAGGGTAGTTTAGGACAGAGAAGTTTTATGTAACTACACAACACAGTATCACCTTTTCAGTCTCTAACTTCTGCAATAGTATAAACAGCTACTGTCTGTACAAAATTAAACTTAATGGCCCTGAAACAGAGTTGCAAGGAGTTGGAAGATGGAAAAGCACTAGACAGTTACTGTTGTCACAGTATTTACTGTTGTCTTGCCAAAGGCAGTTGGAGATGAGCCTTATGGAGGACACTTGCTGAACCTTAGCTTAGGTCAAGACCAAGATGTTGGACACTGCCTCCAGTCAAACCTCAGCTTTCTACAGCTCATGATGTAGAAGTTAGTTGGCTCACAGACAGAACAGATTCCCAGCAGGAGGCATCTTTAGTTAGGATGAGGGGGAGAGCAGAGTCTGCTAATATGCATTTCCATGTGAGTGTTTGCTCATGAAAACTTATTTCTTGAAGATTTTTCTGACAGTTGTTTTGCAAGTGGACATTCTCCACAAACAAACCACACCATGAAAACCAAACCAAAACCACAATCAACAACAATCAAAATCCCCAGTGCTGTTTTCTACAATTTTTAATAGAGCAGAAAAAGTCACAAACTAGCCTAAGAATCTTTTAGCTGTTGACACCCAAAGTTGAGCTGTGCCATAGAGCCTTTCACAGCAGCTGCATTTCTCTGCTCTGGCATTTTATTTATTCCTGCAGGTAGGGATGCTTTAAAGACTGGAAGCTCAACCTGTTTGTATTTCTGCCACTTCACTCTCCAATCTTACTCGCTTCAGACCAAATGAATTTCACTGCCTCCCTTTCTCCCACCCTGCACTGTAATAGGAGACATACTTTAGTTTATCTCAGGCAGTAAATATTATTTACAAAAACATCCAAAAAATCACAGCTTTTTTTTTCCCCAACAGATTAACTATTCAGTGATACTGACTCAGAGATTGCAGTAGGACTTGGTACTAAGTATAATAGTCTATTTAGAGAGCTTGGAGGTAGAACTATCATCTGAATGGTGTGAAAGAGAAACTTTTGCAGCATTACTGAAGCCATTTCCCCAGATCTACTGAACAGATGCCTTCAGTTCTACTCCTATCTTTACCACCACAAAGGGCACTTTTCTGCTGTAGCTTTCTCCTCAGAATTTTAAGGTCTCCAAAAGAAAAAGAAGGGGGCAAAAAAAAAAAGAAAAAAAAAGAAAAAGAAAAAGAAAAAGAAAGGGCCTGTAGGTGGAGAACAGGAACATGCACTAACACACATGGTCAAACATACTGAAAAGCTTTCAAATACTGTGACACAAAACCTATCAAAAACTCCTTAGAAGTGTTTACTGCACACTGCAGGTTGTATTTCTGTGCTATATTAATATTGGGCTGGCTCAACAAGATCCTAGACCATACATGCTTCTTAATTTCAACAACACAAAACTATGATTTTTCTTATTGTATTATAGCTATACTATGCTCCTTTTATTTTTGCACTGATATCCAGTTACATTTCAAGTTTAGTCTGTTTTAAGAACATTGAAAAAGGAAGGTACAGAGACAAAACAGTCTCTGCAGAATTCATCTGCTTTAAAGAGTTAATACCCTCCTCCAGATCACAAAATCATGCCACTGCAGCTCTCTATAGCACCCCTACTGCTCAATATTTAGACTGAGAGCTAGCAGCTCTATTAATTCTCAAATATTTGAACAATACAAAGAATCCTTCCTATGGGCCTAAACAACTGTTTGTAGAGTTGGTATTTCTAAGTTTACTATGAAGTTAACTGTCAAATTTTCAAAGCTCTTTAAAAAGCAGGGAAAACACAGCCAATAGCAAGATGTAAAAAAAAAAAAATATACTCAGCTGTCTAACTAGGTGAACTTCGAGAAGACAGAAACCACATTTATACACAATAACTCAACCATCTCCCCTGATTTTACATCAGAAACCTGTCTGGAAAATTGTGCAACTTCAAAAAAGCTTAGAGTTTTCTTAGAGCAGCAGGAGCTAGGCACTCCCAGCATCCAAAGCTAGACTCTTGAGCTTGGCTACTATTAGCATTACCATCTGTCCTCGACCAGTTCAGATAGTGGATAAAAATGAAATGGGGATTAGAAATGTACTTTTGGGATACTCTTACAAAATAAGAACTAAATCTAGTTACTAGGGAAAAAAAAAAAACAAACCACAACACTAAACAAAAAACAAACACCACCAAAACATTTTCTTCTCAGTTACTGCACATATACATATCTGTATTTGAGGTTACTCTAGGCCACACTCCTATCTTAGAAAAGTCAATCAATATGTGGAATCTCACATTTCAGATGCTAGAGAACTGAATTGTTACAGACAAACTGTATTTTTCATCCTAATATTTACCACAGAACTGATGCAACAGCAACACATTAGGTGAAGTTTATTGGTATACAGATAAACTTTATTAAAAGATGTGTTAAACCAGCAAAGTGACTCTACATTATTCTCTCTTACAGCCTTTAATCAAGCAAAATAAGTCTTTTGTTAACATAAAAACAAAAATCCAACTCAGACAAACAAAACAGTGAAAAGAGGAAGTGGAAGCTTGTTCACATACATCTGTCTCAAGTTGCAACTAGAAGATAAATTTTTCACATCCCTAACCAACACTCCTTGGTCAGCAAAGACAGAATAACTCCACCTTTGAAAAAGCCAGGTCTAAATATTTGGTTCCACAGCAGCATAAGCAGCAAGCATGGCGCAGTGGCAGCAGCCACTGATCCCTTTTCCCCCCTTCACACTGCAAAACTGTTCCACAAGTTGGCTGGAAAAGATTAATTTGTCCCAGCTTACTGGCTTCACGATAGTGTTGGGGTTAAATATATTCAGTTCTCATATCTAGCCATGTGGCAAGCAGATTATTCTTGCCCTTTCCTTACACTAGAAGCTATACAGTACAAGGACGCCATGCTTCTGTGGCAGCTAGCCATTAGATCAGCTTAGCTATGTCAAACAGTGCCAGAAGACATCAGGGTGACTAATCAGCATGAGTTACCCCCTCTCTCTGCTGTTACAGATAACCCTTGACAGATCATACAATAGGTAAAATATTCATTAATCTTGGAAATTGTTCTTCTGCCTGCATTTTTATCTGAATGTTCTCACCAAAGGTGGCTATAAAGTTTCTGTTCACCCCAACTCTGAACTTACTGAATGAGTTTCTTATTATCCTCAATAACCTCTCCCACAACTTTCACAATGCAGGATAACATAGTAGTTCTACTGTGAGTCATTTACAAAACACCTCCAATAGACCTGGACAAACATCCAGAATGGATATGCACAAATCCATTTCACGAGCAACAGTGGATACTACATAGTGAGAACAAACTACTTCTCAGATATCTCTACAAGCTCACCAACAGTCCCCTAAATGACTTTAGGGAAATGGAAGCATCCGAATCAAGAACAACGTTCCAGAAATCAAATGTTTTATCAGCATTCCTCAGCTAAGAGAATTGACTCTGAAAAGGAGTCTAGTACTAGAGCATGTACAGTATGCTGCTGTGATCATAGCCTGTTTTACTTCAATCTACTCCCTGTAAGATTGAACTAATTTATTAGATTTTTAGATAGCTTTGAGTGCCAGACAATAAAATATATGTGGTATATCCTGTGAAAAGCTGGGGAACTGAGAAAACAAGAAATCACAATTTTGTCACAGAATAACACAAGAGGACATGACTTCTCAGTCCGCTAAAGAGCCAAGAACACTAAAAGCAGCAGACAAGAAACAAAAGACAAGAAGTTTTATCACTATCAGACTCAGGAGAATACTATTAACATAGTTTAAGAAGGGCAAGCACAGGAAAAAAAAAAAAAAAGGCAATGTTGTGCCATATAATCTGATTTCTGTTTATTCAAGAGAAAGCTTCTCAGAAAAACAATGAAGGAAAGATACTTTATCAAAATAACCACCTGTGTAACTAATCATAGGATCAGAAATGAGTAGTAAAAAACAGATGGGAAGAGTGGAAAGAGATGGTTACAAAGATGCCTGCTGTAACTGGTAGGAGATAAATCATCATTAGGTTTTTAAGACATGCTCGGCACATCTTTGTTGGGAGAGATGACAACCAAGAATTCCAGTTTGGGGGGGGCGGGGGGGGGAGGGGAAAAGCCCCAATCAAACAGGTCTAAAGTCTCATACATAGGAATGAATATGGTGACAGTGATAGGAGCTGACTATTTCATCACAAGCCAGAAGGACTTCAAGTGCAAGGAACCTAAAGGAGGGTGCAGTGATGGAGACAAGATTCTTTTTCCCTTTGTGAAATCTGCAAAGAGATTTAAAATATCCTGGCAGACCACACATGAAAAAGTTACACAGTGGCATTATTCATGGAGCCACAGGTTATGTAATATGGATATTGCAGGTTGAACATTTCCCATCTAAAGGAATGCATGAGCTGGCAGCTATAAAAGGATCCATGGTAAGTTTACAGATGTAAGATCCTCTGATACAAAGGAGCGATAGGAAGCGTATCTAGAAATCAGCATCACAAGATTATTCAGTGATCCAAGATGAATTCAATTACATATTACAGCATGAATACATGATGATACAGGAAGAATAGGATTTTTACTTCAAGAAATTCACTTTTCTCGTTTTGAGGCTTAAATACATCCACTTCAAACCTCAGTAGCAGCTAGGACTTGTAAGAGACAACTGATAAAATTAGTTGCCTGAAACAAGAAAATATTCAGATTGTGTTTCAATTGTTTCAATCTTTTTTGTATTTATAGCATGCTTCAAAATTACACAGTTAATTTTGTTTCTCATTTCTGAAGTTATCAAGCCCCAGTAGACAGGTTGAAAAGTTAGCACTTGTATTTTACTGTAGCTGTCTGCTGGCAGTGTGGATAAGCAAACAATTACATGAGATTTGAAGCAGACAAAAAGAGAGTTATGAGCAGCTTAAGAAACTTTATTCCAAACTTAATCATAGTAACTCTGAAGTTTCTTGCCCAGGCAGGCACAGAAATGTATTTGTTTACAAGCAAGAGCTGCCTTGTTTAGCAACTAACTGGTAAACAGTATCAGAGGTCCAACTGCATACTTTTGAATCAGCCCATTATCACTTAATCAACTTTTGGTCAAAGTTGAAAGATTTGTACTTTGAGGAAAGCTGCATCATTGTGGTTTTGTGAATAAAGGTAGCAACTTCAGCCTGCAATCTAATAATGCTTCTAAGATTTTCACCGCAACAAAGACTAAACTGACCTGAAGAATTTTCTAAAACATGTTTGAGACCTTCCTTGACAACCAGCACTATGTTTTTTTCCCTAAACATCCCAAACAAAGATCTAATTTAAGATGCCGCCTGCCTGGAATGCCGACATGCTCCTCAAGATTGCAAGATGCCAGCCACAAAACATAAGAAACTAAAAATGGAATTAAGCCTCTGAATACTAGTAGAGTGGAATCCAAGGAAAGTACAAGGTATGTGATTAATGAAAGAACAAACCAGCCTGTGTCCTTGGTATCAATACCGGAATATTGGTAAACAAGTGGAAGTTCAGTATTTCTTTAAAGCAAGCCTAATTCCTACCACATACAGTTTGCATGTGCTTTAGAAAAAGACACAGTCACTTAAGGCTTTTAGGAATTTGTGCAAGATCAAATCTAAACAAGCAGCTTAACCAAACCATTATTCACAAGACAAGCATTTTCAAAATGAGTACACTGCAAGTTCATAAACCATGGTTGTACCCTTCTTGGATGGAGCAAAAATCTATCCTTTAGGAGATCTTCCACTGAAGACTAAATCTAAACTGAAATCATCATTTATATAACGATTCAAGAAAGAAATAAATATTTAAGCTTAGGTCTTAAGGACCTCCAACTATGTTTGCTGAAGAAACTGTTTTGTCAGGTCTAATATACTGTTGGTTTCAAATAATGAGGTATCTGAACTTGAGGCTTTTAATAATTTAGTATTTACATTTTCATTTCTCCCCTTACACACTACTTCTCCTCTTCCCTAAGCACACCAACTGTTTCCAAACAGCCATTATTGCTATTTCTTCTTAGAACTGATTAGTTTGTATGCACACTTTAATTGATTATGAGGTCTTCTGTTTCAAAATATCACTTACAAGATTCATCTAATGGTAGGTGTAGCTTGAAGTTGTATGGAGAAAGAATTATCAGTTTCTTAATTCATATAGGTGAGACTCAACATACATTCAATGCAGTATATTTAGATAGTTTTCTGGAACCTAGTTTAGAAGTCCTGTTGGTCCATTCTCTGTATCACAGAGACTGAAACTTCACTGAAAGCTGATCTCCCTCTGAACTCATACAGTATCTGTACAGAGTAATGATGGCATTTTTTTGGGTTTTTTGTGTGTTTTTTCTTGTACTCCTTTTGAAAAGAGTAGGGAGGTTCAAGCAAGACTGTGCCAAGAGAGGTACATGGAACTGCTCGTGTAGAGCAAAGCTTTCACCTTCTGCACTATGGCATTCAGTCTTCTATTAAAGGCAACCACACAATCCCTTTCACTGAGTGATCCCACTCCATCCTGAAGTGATTCAAAGCATTAGAAGTCTATCCTGCAAACTCACTCCTAATACTATGTCAAAGCTTATACAGGAAGAGCTTATATCCATTTGTTCCTCTGCCAATCTTGTTCCTCATTTGATTTTTCTCTTTGGTGTTTATCCCCCTTCCCAGCCCCTGCAGGATGTTTTCACACATGGAATGTTTACACACTCCTCCTTGCCTTTCCTTTTACTAAGCTAAATTAGAAAAACTTTAGTTTCCTCCTTTAAAGGAAGTTCTATACGCGTCACAAGAATGGCCCTTTTCTACACCTATCCCACCTTTCTCCCTTCACCACCAGCTCAGGTATCTTCCTCCCCTGTCTGCATCAGTAGAAATTAAAACTAAGCAGCAGAAAAGAATACCAGAGTGTAAGGTAATAGTATGAATAAAGGAAGTCTGATTCTGTTTCTTAAAACTGTCAAGTGTCAGAACTAAATAATCAGTCACAATACACAGAGAAAAACAAAGTAATATTGTCAAAGACCACCCCAACACCTAGAAAACAAAAAACAACCCAAACCCACAACCTACTGGTCTACAGTGCATGAAAACAGCTTTTACACAAAACAGAGAAGCATCGTTTAACTTCTGCTACAGTCAAAATCAGCAGCTTTACACAAAACAGCAAAATCCATACAAAATTCAGCAATGGATGAAAGAATCTAAAACCAAGTTAGATTTATTCAAACTGTATTTGAAAACCACCTTGAAGACATCCACATAGCATTCAAAAACTTCTTAGATGTGGTTCACTCCTAGGTGGTTAGGGTTATTTAAGCTTTCCAAGCCCCAACTAGATGCCAGACTGGACACCTACAAGTCAAATTCAACTTTGTTCCAACTTGTTATGCTTATGGGTTTTTTTTGTTTGTTTTTTTTGTTTTTGTTTTTTTGTTTTTTTTTTTTTTTTTGCTTTGGCTAGATGTTAATCCTAGTCATTGGTGCAACTCCTGCACAGAACACTGTTCCTCTAAATTCTCACATTTTCCTTTTGTCAGTCTTCTCTACTTAAAGAGCAACAGTAATGCCTACCACAACAGGCAAACAATCTCAAGTATGGAGAGGTACATTGTGATGCAAGAAATGGTATGAAAAACAGTACCATCAACTCCTGTAACTCTGTTGGACATGCTACGCTCCTTAGAACGTTTCAGACTTATCTACTTCCCCCTCAAACCCATGTAATGCCAAGTATATTATTTTGACTTCCAGAACTTTAAACTGAAGTAACCAACAATAGCTTAAGTGCTATCCAAAGAGCAAGATCCCAGGAAGAAGCAATGCTGATGTAAGAGACCTGACTTGAAGACAGACTCCACAAAGCATGAACGTCCACCCTCAGGTTATCGACAGCACAGTACACATTACAAAGTCCTATCTTAAAGGACAGTTACATCTGTTGCAGATGATTAGTAAGCAGAAATAACATCTTATGATTGTTTAGCAACAGTTAGATTGAGCCAACTTATGCAAACGCTCTGCTATCATTATTGTCCCATTATCATTACTTCAGTTTAAACCAAGTCACCTTCATGTAGTCATGCCCCAAGGCACTGTTGAGTTGATCATGACAAGCAAATTTAACAGCTGAGGTATTAAGCTACCAAGACAATAACGCTGTTTCATCTATACTGTCCTCCCCGCATATGCAAGACATTGGAAAGAACATCGCAGAACCACCACCCAGGAAGTTTCTTGAGGAAAGGATCTAATCTAGTCACTCTATTCAATTCTGGTAACATTTGAAGCAGTCACAGGCAAGTAACATCATCTTGTAGTAATTTGTAAGGCAACACTGATATTGTCACATCTTCCATGTCTACCATTACTCAAGCACGCAATGCTGTAAACTCAATAGCTCTAAAGCTACTGTTCTCAGGATACTTGGAATTTGATATGATATTGTCCAAACCCTTCAACTTTATATCAAGCAGCTGTTTACCAACAGTGATAGCCCACTATCAAAGAAACAGCTTCATAATTTCTTGCATTAACTACTAAAGCTGAATATTTGAATACTCTGGATGGTATTCTTTAACAGCTCTGGAAAGTACATCACAGGAATGTCCATCCCGTCGATATTTTTTGTTGCAAAATGAGAGCAAAATATAAACAGAGTAAATTCAGTGGAACAAGCAGTTGTCCAGAGTTTCAGATGCAAGTGTTCAAGATTACTTCAGATCAGATAGCCAGGTCAAAAGCACCAAGATTTTTTTTTTTTCCAAACAATCTGCTATTGTGCCTCTTGCATCACACCACAAAGTGAGTCTAAAGCAGGAAGAGAAAATCCCCAAATCTATGACCATATGAGGCCTGTTAATACAAATTATCATCTCTGCTTAGTAATTTCTTGCTGTGTCCCCTAAGATTCTAATCTGCTGTGGAAAACTTAATGATAGTGGTAGGGGAGGTTTTACATGATGTACCCTGATATTTCAAAAGCACGTCTTGTGGGCAAAATGGGAGGGATATACTCCAGAGTGCATCACCTTCATCAATCACATAATGAATATTTACTAGAAATTAATTACAGTTGCAAAGCAATGCCTTATCTTTAATATTTCCTAACCTCAATACTTGATCCTTCAGTCTTTAAGACTTAAACAAAATCCAATAGGCACCTTAACATGCATTTTATTACAAGCTTCTTTTAGCTATTTTTGGTCCCAAAGTGATGTCTCTTTTCATACCTTGTTTCAGATATTCTGTTGACAGCACGAGGTTGGCAGACAGGAAGAGCTCAATTAGAAACTATTTTTAACAAGAAACAATATGAAAAATCTGCAGAGCAGGGAAGGAACGGCTTCAAACACAACAATTTGTTAAGAGGAGATGCAATTACTGGTGAAAGTCTATTTCAGGAGACAGCAAAAGTTAGCACGCGACAGAAGAGATGGATGAAGCAGGAGGAGCAAGATGAAGGCCAGAGCATTACTAGGAGATTCCACTCTAATGCAAATTGTTTATCAAATGACTGTCTGAACAGTGCTTTGTGCAACAATCCAGAAGCAGAGCATTCAAGAGCAAGCACATCAGTCCCATGATGCTGACGCTGCATGCACTTTGCAGAATTCTTTTTTCTGGAGTCAGAATTGAGCGCAGATACAGATAATTGGGCCTACAGGAAGGCTGGGGAGGGACTATTTACAAGGTCTTGAAATGACAGGACTAGGGGCAATGGGTTTAAACTGGCAGAGGGGAGATTTAGACTGGATGTTAGGAGGAAGTTCTTTACAGTGAGGGTGGTGAGGCACTGGCACAGGTTGCCCAGGGAGGTTGTGGTTGCTCCCTCCCTGGAGGTGTTCAAGGCCAGGTTGGACGAGGCCTTGAGTAACCTGTGCTAGTAGGAGGTGTCCCTGCCTATGGCAGGGGGTTGGAACTAGATGATCCTTGAGGTCCCTTCCAACCTTACCATTCCATGATTCTATACAGGAGAACTCTGCAATTAACTTTGTCTGCAGAAAACATCTTGGAAACACTCCCCGAGTTATCAGATGCTACAGAAAAGTAGTTAATTCTGCTTTCAGTAGCTACTACTTTATTACACAAGCTGAGCAAATGGAAGACATTAACATGGATGAGAGCCAACCAAAATAACATCCTAAAAGTACACCAATTAAATCAATTTAAGTGACAGCCACGCCCCTGCTATACTCTAATCCACTTTCTCTCTCACTACAGGTAGCTGTTGGGACACAACCATTTCTGGAACTCCACACTAACAAATTAAAGCTAGTAATTGTTAACTAAACCCCTTCTTGATATTAGATCTTCAGAATAACTTCTCCTTGCTCTTTTCCAAGCTCACTATATGCTCCATGAAAAAAAAACCTGCAGCTACTCTTAACACTGATCAGAAGAAAAACCAAACTTGATACAGAAACATGATTACACAGAGCTGGACAAGAAAACCCGTTACACATGTGCAGATAAATGGATTTTGATCATTTATGTAAACTCATGGGAGGTCTCATCTATTTTAGGCTACAATCGTGAAGGGCGAGCTTTCATGCTTTTTGAGGAGTCATAGACAGGTCATTCTTACCCAAGGAATACTGAGCAGGATGTATTCAGAATATTTTACTGTATTAAGTTTTCAGTTTATTTTTTGAACAGAACATCTCCTTTTCCTGCTCTGATCACCACTGGGAAAAAGGTTCTATAGGAAGTCCTAAATCAAATAAATACCCACTGGTCTATCCAGTCCTCCACATAATCAGCATACAGCCTGTCCTATTTCAGCAGCATTGCAGCTGATGTGGTTTAACATCATCTTACCAAGATCTGCTTTTACACATCACAAAAGCAGTACTGTTACACCAATGCTAGACAGAACTAGTAATTCACCAACAGAGAGCTGCAATGATCCTGCAGAACCCAGCCAGGTATATGAAGAAAGACATTTTAAACCAAAAAGATGTTCAGCACTTTTGTGACAATGACCTCATATCCTATACCATCCACACTAATTATGCACAAAATAGTTTATACACATTCCTTGTCTATAGTGCATATAATGACAAAAAAAATTGTTCTTCAACTGACAGTATCTGTTTATTTAGAAATCACATCATCAGGCTAGACTGAACGTTTCATTACAATACTACTTAGACTATAAATCTTTCTAGTACTATTTTTTTCAATTTAACCTTCTTAATTAGAATCCAAATTAAATTAATGCCTTCTATGCTTTCACATTCTCACTTGAGAATGAGAGGAGAGCGACAAACAAAAATTCATTTCAACATACCAGATGGCATTCGGAGCACACATTGAGCCTCATTTTTCAGCTCTTTTTATTAAGCTCTCTGTTTCAAGGAAACCACAGAATAATTTGATACACAAGATAGTTAACAACTGTTGATGGATACTGGAACCCTAGCACGGGCAAATACTCAAAAGTAAAGGCAGTGAGGAAAGCGGTTTCAAAGTAAGTTTCAAATTTCTCATTTAACTCACAATTTAAGGTGTCAGCGGAGACAGCTGGATGAAAGATCATCAGTTACAGTGTGGCTAGAGCCATTTATTGAAATCTTACAAAGATTTCATGTAAGTTTCTCAACTTCTGAGCACTTGGTACTAGCCATCCAACAACAATAAAAAAAAAAGGCAGATGTCATTTTACTCTCCCATCTCCAATGTTAGCATAAATACAGCCAAGGGAATCAATGCAAAAAAATTAGGTCATAAAACACGTACAGATGAAAATGAAGCAGCTTAGTTGCAGTATCTCAATCTTTGATTTTCCTTCTATAGGCCTCCTCATACAGAAGCATTCGGGACAGTTAAGTTTCAGTCTGACATTCACACTTGCATTTTACCTTCTGAACACAGCATTCTACATCCTTTCCACTTGGCTTTAAAACTAGGCATAAAACTAAGCCTTTCATTAAGCCTGAAAGGCCAGTAAGGCCAATGTTTCTTTCCATAATGCACATGCTACTTTAAACTGGTCACAGGTTTGCTACTGGGCATTATCTTTAAACAGATGCCTAAACTGCTCTCACCTACCCAGGCTAAGTCCCACAGACAAAGCCTTAGTTTTTAAAGCTATGTGAATTAAAAGACAATGCAAAACAGAAGCTGGAAAACTAGGAAACAAACCCTTTCTTTAAATTACCAAGCTTGCAATAAGATAACCTGAGTTCCTCAGAAGTGTTTTAGAAGACACATACAGATATTCAATCCAACTAAGTGTCTCTAAATAATACCATGTTACACTGTTAAAATTGTAAAGGCATTGCAAAACTGAGCTTGGTGGGTTCTTTAACCAATGTGCTTTTCAGATATCTACATTTTTAAGGGTTTTAAAATAGCTTTTTAAATGGCTTAACTATTAGTGATTCAGCAGGTTTTAGGATCTCCTATCCAGCTTTATGTAAAAAGAATCACTTAAGTCATTAATTTTCTAACTCTCCATAAAGGTAAAATGAAGGTTTAAACCAAAATAGCTATAACAGTGTGAGGGGAAAAAGAGCTACAAGTTCGCAAAAAATTCCTTATACCAAATACTCATGTTTAATCACGTTTAAGATTCACAAAGGCACAAGTATGTCATTGCCATTCAAAGTCTGTCCAGACTCCTAAAAAAAAAAAAATTAAAAAATTAAAGAGCCCAATTGTTAAGAGCTTCCTTTTCTCACATACAGAAAGCTTAAAATAAAAGGTGTTACTTTTTCAGACCAGTCCCACAACAGTAGAGAGCATGGTAGTAATCAAGAAGCTAGCTTATTAGCATACTGGCTTAGCTATTTCTTTTCACGCAATGACTCAGCCTACTATTTTTCAAAGTTTTCCTTAAATATTTGTCCTACATTTCACAATGGCAGTTACCAACTAGAGAAAAACACATCACATGAAGTCTTAGCAACTTCACAATTGCTGAACATTGAGATTAGTTATGCATCCACATTTGCATCCACTAATCTAATCCTTTCTGAAAAAGAAAGCTCCAGATATTCAATACAGATCTTGCAGAGGTAAGCGAATGCTTTGTGCAAGTTGGAGGAAAAAAAAAAGTCATGCTTCTCCATTAGCAGGGTTTAGTTACTTGGCAAGATACAAAAATCTGCCAGGAGTTCTCCTATCGAAAACAGCATATTCCATTGAAACTGCAGCCCTTAATAGGATAGCGAAAGAATAACGCAAGGGGCAGCCACATAAGGAAAATTTAGTTTACAGTTGTGCACTTGAAGCTGATGTATGAACATCTATAAGGAGTAGAAGCTTGAGTTGAAAAAACCTTCCATCACTGTCCGCGCCACGCTTCCCAAGTCTATATTTGGTATCGCAGACGTATTCGAGGAGAATGAGTGTTTTACAGGGAGGAGGAGGGGATGCCATGAAGGTTGCCTTCCCCTCAGTGGCAGGGATCCTGGCTAACTGGAACTGCAAAGGAAAAGCTCACACCGTCGAGGAGGCTGCGGCCCCAGAGGCGCGGGCATGTGCTGCCATCAGCTAGGAGGCGGCGTGCAAGTAGGGCTGCAGCCACCGGGACAAAAGCACGGCAAAGTGACCGGGCCGGGGGAGGAGGAGGACAGGTTGGAGGAGAGAGGTTACAACTCGCCCCACAAGGACACGGGCAGCGCAGACGGCAGTACAGCGGCTGTCCCGGGCATGGCGCAACCCCCTTCCCGAGACGGGCGATACCCCCTCCTCCCTCCTCTCTGCCCAGACACCGCTGGGTGCGTGGGTGTCCGCCGACCCGCCCCTGCCCCCCTCCCCGTTCCTTGATTTTCTTTTTACCTTCATCTTCGAGCTCTAGTTTCTCCAGCATCCCTTCGGAGGCGGCCGGGAGCTGAGAGGGAGCCGGAGCCGCTGCCGCCGCCGCCGCCTGCGGGAGGGAAGAGAGGAGAAGGAGATGAGCATCCAGGCGCGGACTCACCGGCCCCGCGGCAGCATCGGCACAGCCCGGCGCGGCAGAGGGGAGTGGCAGCGTTCAGAGGGCAGCTGGCGCGGCTCCCGCCGAGCGCTGAGGGGAGAGAAGGCGGGACGGCGCTCAGGCCGGGCGGCGGCGGCAGCTGCCCCTCGGCCTCTCACACGCGCACGGCTCGATGTGCGCTGTTTCTCACACACACTCCGCACACACTGAGGGGGGAGGAACCGGGACTCGCCCTTCCTCCCCCCTTCGCGGCGGCTGCGCCCAGCCCATTAACCCTATGGCCCCCAGGCTCTCCGCAGTCGTGCCTCCTGCAGGCGCCGCCTCCCCCCGACAGGGAGGGAGCGGTTGCCGACGGCTCTTCAGCGCACGGGGAAGACGGGCGCCTTTTGCCAGGATCGCGCTTCCCGCTACACCTCATCGCCGCCTCTCTCCCGCCCTCCTGTTCCCCTCCGTTCTGACGGCCGGATTGGTACGTTCCATTTTGCTGCAGTCAAGCCCGTTGGTCAGCGGCGGGAGGGGAAGGTAACTACCACTTCCGCGCGCCACAGGGAAAGGAAGGCGGGAGAGGTTCGCTGCCCCAGGGGCTCTGCCGAGCCAGCCGCCCTTCGCAGCCTGTTCGGCAGGCCCGGCTCTTCGCTTTGGACTAGAGCGATGCCAGAGGAGACGGAGGGGAGCTCTACGCTCCCCCCGCGAGACGGAGTTGGTATAGTCCCGCGCCTTCACCTGCGAGGCAGCGCCGGGGAAACCGACGGTTCCACTGCCCTGTGGGTAGGGGGTCTTGAGGGGGTTTCCCTTGTGCGTGACAGGGAGTTCCCACACTGGGCCGAGCCGCCGTGCCGGGGTACCCGCTCTGGGAACAGACGCACTCGTTTCCATTTAAAACATTCGAGAAGTTACAATTCAAGATAAGCTCGAATGTCAGCGTCTTCCATGTAAGTCGCCTGTATCAAAGCTGATCGCTAAGCCTCGGAGCAGTCCCAGAGGAGAAGGGAGGCGGCCTTGGGGTTCAGCACCCTCCTCACTGGGCTTCAGCTGGGCAAGCCGTTAGGAGGAACTTGACCCAGGCATTAGTGAGTGACATTGTAGTTTACATTGTGCAGCAGTTCAGTCTAGATGATCCTACTTTAAATAAATCTTTAAAAAGCAAAAAACAAGTGTGACTGCCCTGCCATTGCTGTCGCTTACAGACAGCAGTGGCTGAAAAGCTCTTCTGAGCCGCACCGGGTGTGAGATGGTGAAACGCCCCGAGCTCGCCCTCAAGTATCTGAGCGCTGACAAGTATCTGAGTATGCTGACAGCCCAAACCACTTAGTGTTAACAGTGGCTGAAGGATGGAGTTTGCTCTATGGGAGGCCTCCTGTTAGAGTGGAATTTATTGCACCTAAGCTTGTAAGCCAGGCTAGAGCAGAATCAACAGAAATAAGGAAATACTTGAAATGGATTCAACACTTAGATTTATGTAGACAGCGAGACATGGTAAGTTATAGCTAGGCTTCCTTAACTATAATGAATAGGTCCTCACAGACTGTTGAGGAAGGAAGGACAGGAGGCCCGGCTCAGACATGGGTGCTGTAAAGATAGATAAACACATCAGTTCTTTGGCAATGGCAACCTATCGTGGGCAGAGACTGTGCATGGTGCTCCAAAGAAGTCACTGGAGCCATTAGAAGACATTTGAAATCTATTGGGCTCTAAGGAGGGACTCAAGCTTCAAAATTTCAGCTGGTCCCTCAAGGAGAGAAGGCTGAATCAATCAAGGACAGCACAGTAATGTGGATGTAACATAGGAAAGTAAGAAAGTAATTGTGGAATTAAAGTTATGATGCAAGGAGAGCCAAAAATAATGGGGAATCAGAAAGCTAGCTGTCATTTTTAACATGAAAGATTGCACGAGAATACGTTTGTGACAAAAATCTTAATATTTTCCCTAATGTATAAGCCTATTTTCCAACCTAGCATTACATTACTATAGCAACATTTCTTTGAGGAGCTGGGATTTAATGTTAATATATTGTTAAGCACTGAGCTGTTTGAGTCTACTTTAAGTCTTAGATTTTTCATGGCTCTGAAGTAACGACAAAAAATCTTCCATTGGATTATCTTCTGGAACATGTACATTATTAAGTCACCATTTCAGTAGTTTAGAACTTAGTTTTACTAGGAATTTTGCCTTGAAAACAATCTTATTGCCCTATGTAACAATGCATATTTTGCTTCCATTCTTAGAACCTAGCATGATATTGATTAAATACTGTACCTATTAACCACTGGTCTTTCTCAGTTGCTACTAGAATAACTTTTTTTTTTTTCGCCCTGCTGAGGAATGAGATCCTTTTAAACTAACAAGTTACTTGACTGAAATAAGGCCAAGTTGGATGGGGCTTTTAGCAACTTAATTTGGTGGCAGGTATCTCTGCCCTTGACAGGGGGTTGGAATTACATGATATTTAGGGTCACTTCCATCCCAAACCATTGTTTGATTCTATGATTTCTCAAGTCCAGAGATGCTTCAAGCAAGGAAGCTAACTACTGGTGACAGATTCTTTTTTCTCAGAAGCACTTTTAAAGATAGACAAGGAAGTTAACAATATCCAATTCTTTCTCACCATAAAGGTCCTTTTGAAAGAAAATTTGAAAATATTTAATTCCTAGTTGTATTTTTAAAAAGACTTCTAGGATTTCAGTAAATACTTTGACCAGCCCAGAAGATACCAAAGCAATTCATAGTAATGTATAATATTTTCAGCCTAGTAATTAATATGCTTTGGAAACTTTTAATTATCTCTGGGACCTATATTTGAGAAATCTAAAGAATTTATCTTCTTTATCAGCTACTTTGATATAGATAATATCCCTAACCAAAAGAAGAGGGTGATGTATCTGATTGGAAATAACCCTCATAGGTTGGTTGTTGTTGTTTTTGGGGTTTTTTTAACAAATATTTACTCTCCATAATTATCTGTTAAGCACCAGCCATGAGGAAATAAAATGCCAAGGTTGTTTGTAGTTGTAAGTGACACTGAGCTTCAAAGGTGGGCATTGCATTTCAGCTGCTACAAAGCACAGATATGTTTATAAGAAGTCAGGTAAGCCTATGTTATCTAATGAGCTACACTGCCCTGAGAACCTCAGAGCATACTGCAAGATCCGAGTTTTTCAGTGACAGTCTACATCCAGACCAAAAGTACTGTGAGAAACTCAAGATAATATAAAGGCAGTAATTTAATATTTAACAGACACCTGTAATGGAAACATTATAGCTGTGTTGTAACATCCATACTGCTCAAAAAACCCCAAAGGAAATAGAGAACTAAAGGCTGAAACTCCATCCTCATGCCTGCAGTCTCACCATTTGTTTAAACCAATTTTGGGATGAGCTTCTGATCGTGGTGTTCATTTTGCTCCTCACTTTGCACTCTAGCTCCTTTTGGCTTGTAAGCAACTCAATGAGTCAGAACAGGAAACTGGTGCAGCTGAAAACCAAAGGGACTAAAAGAAAAGACTGGGCTTTATCCAGTTCCTGATCCGAGTCACTGTGCAGTTTTACTAGCTAGTACTGGCACAAGGAGTGCCAAGGGCAAGAGTGACAGTGGGGCCACACCTGGAAACAGCCCACTCTGAAGTCAGCTTAAAGCAATGGTGAAAACACTGTCTTGCTCATTGTGAACTACTACAGCATTAAAGCAACTAGCAGATATTTTAACAGTCTTAGGTATTACTTTTATTTACAAACTCTGCCTGCCATTTTACAAAAGGTTTACTGGTTAAAGATAAGGAAAAGATCTGTCATCCAAAGCACCTGTAATTCCCACCAAGATGATGCTATTTTATCATATCATTTCAATATCTGTTTGTTGTGATTGTTTGTTCTAATGCCACAGGAGGTTTCGATTAACTATAACCAAGGCATTTGTCTAGATTGTGGTTTAAATGTTTGCTATTGTTTGCTGTTTGAGGTACCCCATGTTGCAAAACAGTAAATACTTTGTATAGTAAATGCTGCTAAATGAAATAAATTTTACATACAAACATTTAGAAGGGAAATAAACGCAAAACTGGAAACATTTCTTCTCTGCCAGGTTTCAATTCTGTCTTTACAGGGGCATTACTGGTGCCAAAATCCAGGGAGCTATGACATAGTGCTAATACAGAAGCTTAATACTGCAGTGGCAGCAGTCTTTGAAGAGGCAAAGTAAAACAGCTCAAGGTTGATACAACAGCAAAAGTCATTAAAACGTGGATGTAAACAAAATGTAATAGGTAACTACTTACTTTTTCTCTGCCTGTTTTCTTTAGCTTTCTAGGGTAAAGGGAATGCTCCATAGAAGTGCAAGTCCTGAAAATTATATCTGCACTTAAAATGAATGTGTTAAAACTACCTGGTAATCTCAGAGTCCTTTTAGTCCTGTGTTCTACTGAAGGAATCTCATTATGTTCATAAGAACACACTGAGTATTTAAATTGTAGGGAAGTTTAAGGATGTGACCAGCAGTTAATATCATTTATTTTGATGTAGTTTCCTGCCATCGTGCCTCCCTGAATTAGCAGGAATGCATCCATTGGGATAGGGATCTGTTAATGCAGTCCTCAGACTAACCATATCAAAATGCTTTGAACAACACCTGCTGTGTAGCTTTTCATTTTGAACAAGTTACCCCGGGGTGCTGCTTCTGCAACCAGTGGAGAAACAAACATTTCTAGGACATCCTTCACATGGCCTATTTTAGACAACTGCTCAGGATAAATGGATCTGCAGTCACTGTACTGACTGGATCTCTGCATCTCCATTTGGTCAGGTTCATAGTTGTCCATAAGGGAAGGGAGCAGGAGTGAGCCAAGAACCTATAAACTACTGAGTGGAACTTTGATTCCAAGATGGATAAGGAAACAAATACACCAATTTTAAGTAGTTAGAGGAAAGAAACATCATCAGTAACAGCCAAAGTGTATAAACAATCACAGTCACTCTAATAAAAGGCAAGAAGTCTTGTGGTGAGCAGATGCAGCACAAGTTAACAGGACTTTTGACACTGTCTTCATGACGGTCATGCAAGCAAGGCAGATAGTCTAGATGAAATGGCTGCTGAAGGTTACAAGAATATTCTAAAGGAAGGTAGTAAGATTTCTTTATCTTAACTGGAAGAGTTTAAGAGAGAGTTCCACAGAGGTCTGTGTTCTAATCATTCAGTGTTTTCACTGATGATGAAGGAATAATAACCTGATTACATTTTCAAATAACTCAGTAGTAAGAGATGCTGCTCTTTCAGAACCTAAAATTATCTTGAGGACTGCTGCAGTGTTTTGGAAAGCAGGATACATTTTGATATGGGTAAGTAGAGCACATTACACAACAATCAAATGCAAAAATAAAATGGGAAAGGATCAGCTTGCAGCAGTCATTCAAGGGAAAAAGTTGAGAATGAAAATAAATGTCAGATAACAATCTCAGATTCTTGGGGAAAAAAATCACACTATACACAAATGTGTTATAGGTAAGACATGGAGAATCTGTTTTACACGTTCCCTGGTTAGATGCCAGCTGGGCTACTGCATTCAGTTTTGGGCATCAAACTGAACAATAAACTAAGGGAGTACAAAAAAAAAAAAGCAGCAACAATTCTCTGGGAGTTCAGAAAACAACCTCGTCGAGAAGGAAAACTTAGTGATTTGTTAGTCTATGGGGGAAAAAAAAAGTGAAGGAAAAGACAACAACAGTCCCCAGTTATACCTCCAGGTATAACATAGTTTTGAAAGAAAGAAAGTGCTACACTATCTTCTGGGTCCAGTGGTTATGGAATCTAACTTACTTAGCTTTTATCAAGGAAGTCTTAAGATGGATTTTGGGAGAACTTTATGAATCCAGCAACAAGGACCTGCCAACACACTTTGCTGAAAAATACTATATTGCTCATACAGGAAGTTTTTAGAAACAGGGTTTAAAAAAACCTCATTTGATGGGAATTAGTTACATATAGTTGATCGTCCTATGGGGAAAAATTAAGTTTTAATGTCCTTTCCACACTTATTTTCTTTTGTTTCTATTTTTGTCCAATCTTTAGAAAAGTGTATAGAGCTTTATATAGTTCAATGAGAAGTCCTTATATGTATGTTTTGTACAAAAGCCAGTTTATTAACAATCTAGTACAAATGTAAATTTGCTTTGCCTCCCCTCCTCCCTTCCAAGTAGCCTTATTCTAAATTAGAAAAATTCTAAAGCAAATATTAAAGAATAATAATAAAGATTACATATTAGTCTTTGACTGGGTAGGAATAGAACAACCTAAAAAAAGAAATGCTGCAAATCAGAAGTCTGCGTGGGACAGACTTATTCAAGCATTGCAACAAAGATGTTACCTGTGCTTTATTTAGAAACGGGCATTTGCAAGAAATTCAGGGCTGCCTCACTCAGAGCTTTTCCTGACAGTTCTCCCTCTCATGCTGATCAATGAAGGCTTAATACCAAAATGCTGGGGGTGCCACCTGCACAGAAGTAAAACTGAACACCCTTTCAAGTACTTCAGGAGAGGGAAAAACAAACCAACTACTTACCTTATAAAACCTAATGGATTGAAGAGCAACAAGAAGGAATTCCCATCTAAATGCAAATTAGGCAAACCCATTCTGAATGCAAGAGTAAACTACAAATGGTAATTTTCCCACCACTTGCTAGAGCTCCTTACTACAATTACAGTTCTATACAACTCAAGTAGTTAACAGCTCTTCTCCTGATAAGGTGTCAATGAACAAGGTAGAATTTTTCCACATGCATGTCATAGATATGCTTACTCTGTTGCAATGTTTGTACAAAATTGATTTTAAATACTTTTTTTTTTAATTTAGTCTGGTTCATGAAGCGGAAAAAGAATTGATTGGGGGAAAAAAGGCTTCGTCTGCTGGTTAAACTGTAAATTAAACTACTCCTTGTTTTCTGATGGAGAGTGATAACTGATACCAGTGGTTTACAACATTGACATCTGAGAACACTAGAATCAGTGGGGCTGAGATTAGGATCCCATCTTGGATCCCTTCTGTATTTAAAAATGCTAAGTGCATGATGAAAAGACTGCCAGTGAGGCGGCAGTCCATGAGTCTGTTAGGTGATTGAGAGCACCTAGGGAAGAGCTCTGTTCCTGCTTTGGATACAAACTCCTCCTTACCTTGAAAAGCTCTCAGTGAACAGAGCAGCTGTGCAGGAATTGTAGTTTCTACCATTTATTCTACAGAACCTCTGTTCCAGCACCAAACAAGCTAGTAAGGAAGGGGATGCCTCATACAAAATACTGGACTGAAGGTTTTTCTTCCTGTACCTGGAAAGAATGCAATAAAATTCGCTCTAGTCTTAAAGGGCTTTGGAGATAATCAAATGACATAGCCCTGTGGTGGTAACAACTTGGAGATTACAAATTTGTTCAGAACAAAGTGACCACATCTTATCACCAAACCTGCCATTGAAAATGCACTGTATCAGCATTGTACATTCTCCACTGGATCCTTACAGTGGTCAGTTAGGTGCTCTGTCCCTACTCTGAACTAGCAACACAGCTATACTGCATCAGATGTGAAAGGGATGGAGCAAGGGTTGGTGTTCTGTACAGAATTCTAATACTCTATGGTGAAGATGAAGATGGCTCTAATAATTTCGTTTGAAAACAGCTCTAATAGAGTTTGCCATTGGATAAGAACTATATCCCACAAGCCTTTGAGGTTTTTTGTCTTTGCAGTATCATCAGACTGTAACTTGCCCAGTGGTCCTAAGCAGCAGTCTTTTGGCAGGGAATACCAAGCAACTATGTATCACTTTTACATTTTATAAGTAGTTAACTAGCCTCCCACTGCAGGCATGCTTCCACATAGCAGTAGCTATAATATTAATCACTTTATGGAGTTTATTATTAGTGATATGCAGTCACAATTGGGGATCTTTAGCATGTTAAATGGGTAACATAAATGGACTAACAATCAAAGTTAGCTGAATCCTAAAAGCCAAAAAGAAATCTGTAAGAGTGCATCCAGCACTAGGGAAGATGATGAAATGGCCAACTTGCATTTGTAGTAAATCTTCCTGCAATTACAGTACTGAGTGTTGAAATCTGTTTCCCCTGAAGACATGTGAACTGAATGTGCAGAGCAATTTCACATTTTTAGTGGAGAGCCTTTCCTAAATATTTCTGCATGGAAATGAACTCGCAGCTTAATCCCAGTGAATTCTGTCACTGATTTAACTGAGAAACAGGAGAGCTTTACAAAAGTTACTTTGATCTAACACCAGAAACAAAGAACCAATCTTGTGCACCAACAGTGTCCTGCAGCACCTCACTTGGAGAAAAAAAGTAACAGCGTACCAGTGACAAAAGTTAAGCACTTCTGAGAAATAAGCTTCAAAGACAGTAAAAGAACAAGGAATAGTTGAGATATGCTCAGCTAAATTCTTCCAAGAGAAGTGGAGAAGCAGTAGGATTTGTTTAACTGCTAATCTCTAGCTGTATCGCTCTGCAACTCAGACAAGGCAGAATTTTGGGTCACGAATATCAAAGACATCAGCCTTTGTGACCAATATTTATTCCTAAGATAACTCACGCAGAATACAGGTGGAGTCTTAATCAATATTATCAGTGTGGCACATTATTAATCAAACAGCCCAGCATCTAAATTCTGTCCTTCCAAACTCGAAAAGTCAAGTTTTTGTGAGGAACTAACCTGAGCTTATTGACTACTGCTGTTACAATGTGCTACCTGATTCCGCAAATACAGGAATGCTACTCTTAGTTTTAGTCTATGCAGAGTTTTTGAGTGTTCTTGTCTTAAATGTTTGTTACTATATATGTTTGAAAAGATACACTTTAGCTGTTTGCACACATGTGCTAGAATGCTCCTTAAGTGGGACTTGCCTCTTACCACACTGAGGGGTACAGTTAAAGACAAGGGGAAATTATTACTGGAGAGAGCTGCAGTAATCAGGTAATAAACATGATTACAGTAGATATTTTATTGTGACAAATGTACATTAAAAAAAAAAACAACAAAAAACAAAACAAAAAAAAACCCCACCAAAGAGCAGAGTAAGGTAATACTAATGGTAAAAAACAGTTAAGATTCCACTAATTTGGAGTCAGTGGAAGAGTGAGCCCACATTTACATGGATTATCGTTCACTGGCATTGAATACAGAATTATTTGTGTTAGTTAAAGTTAAGCACTTACTTAAGCACTTTAGCTGGATTGAGGCCAGAGTACTGATGAGTAATCTGTGGAACAGAAGCCACAGAGAATAACAATTGAAAAAAAAATACTCGGAGCCAATCTGATTTAAATAAATACATTTACTGTAGAAGATTTTGCTTTCTCCATCTTAATGTTCTGTTTCACAGCCTTAGTCACGTAGAGTGACTTCACTGTGCAAGCACTTGTTACAGCAGCTTTCAGTGATGGTATTTTTGAAACTTAAAATGAAACACCTTTTTCCCAAGAAAGCCTGAAGTTAACTGATGCCACACTTCGGGCTTGAGTCAACTGCAAAACTCTAGTAATCTATTAGTAACATATTGTTAATATGTAATTTTCATGATCCTCTGCAGTTTTGAAAGGCTGGAAGCAGATCTCCCGAGCCTAGATGTTAGCAGGGTGATGCAGGTCAGGATGACAAGGGTGGTTTACTGAAAATAGAGACAACCTTCATCTTAGAGCTGAATCACCCACAACAACAAAACCTCTTCCAAGAAATTCACGTAGGCCTAGTCTGAACAAATAATTCACTCCATGGCACTAAGAAGCAGGTAACTGCAGGCTGAACATGGAGCAGGTGACCTGCAGTCAAAGTGGCTACTTTCTGCAGATCTTATCATGACTGAGGATCTCAATACTCAATAGGAGTATTTGAAGGCTATCTCAAAGAGGCAGATGAAGATAGTGAAGAATTTTTCAGTGCAGTCCTAGGAAGACTTTAAACACCCAAGGACTTCCCCATAGCACTTGAGACTTCCATGTTTGCATTAGATTTCAAGCCGATCCCAGAAGTGACAAAACTCTAAGCATGAGTGCTGTCAGTGGCCCCACTAAAGCTTGTGAAGTCTGTTATCTTAGAGTAGCTACTATTATGTGTAGACAAAACAATGTATTAATTAACTGCCTTCAACACAGAGTCTACAGCTGACCTGTAATCTCAGGTCAAAAACCTGGTTTTCAGATGGCATTGGATCAGTGTAGCTTAAGGAACCTAACCTTCTCCCTGAATTAGTCCCAGATCTAGTGCTGATCACTCCAGCCCTGATTTTTGTGTGCAGCTTTGTTTTTATTGTTATGCACAAAAGAAACTGCAATGACAGCAACGTGCAATGGATATCTTCCTTCTCTCATGCATGCTTTTTTTCCCTTTTGGACAGACTCTTAACTATATCCTTCCATCATTTCAGGGACAGTGCAGGTGAAACCAGATCATCCTCTGCATTGGTTTTGTGGTTTGACACTGTCCAGACAGACTGAAACAAGGACTATGCTAAGCAAAAAACATATCAAGAGTCAAAGCTAAATGTTTTATGACTACAAATAATACCATAAAGAGACATGAAAATACTGACAGGGCATATCCCTGTATTCCAGGAACTAGAAGAGAAAAAGTTGAAATCAACTCCAGAGTAAGAACCAGGGATACACCTCCAGCAAGCCCGCCACCATGCTCATGTTACTGCAGCACTCACAGAGATGTGGATACCAAAGTGTGTTCATGGGCAGTGGGTGATTACAGTGCAGCTGTGGCAAACACTGGGTTCACAAGCATGTAAGCTTAGATGCAGACTGAGTCTATAGTTAAATAATTTTCCACTTTCCATGGAAACTATTCCTCACAGTTCTCACTAAGAAATCAGCTTTGGCAGCATTCTGTGCCTGTGTGCAACAGGTCTGACTGGAAGTGCTCTTGTGTGGTTGTTAGCATGTTTAAGGGAAAGCAGCAGGAGAGAAATTTGTTGACTTCTTTCATAAGCCATATCCTCATCAATAGCTGTTTCCATTTATGTAAGGAGCTGGATCCAAAGGTAGTACACACCACCAGTGTTTCCAAGTAAATACAGTCTCAACACCAAAAGCTCGAAAGGCCAAACACACAACAGCAGGCAGATAGCAATCTTGCAGCTGTTGCTGTCCCTGCTACGCAGCGATGAACTATTTTCCATTGTCACCAGCAGTTCTCTTCTGATTTCCGAGCTCTTTCCCTCAATCTTTTCTGAACTTTAAATGTTTTCCACAACTTTTTTCCCCATCCTCCATTTGTCCATCAGCTTCCTTTCTCATTTTCAGTACTTGTGCTAGTCATTTGTGAGTGTTTTAATAGACAAACTTGTACAAAGACCCTGATGCAGCAAAGTCAGTTGGCGTGCACATCACTTTAAGTGCCCTAGTACTATTTGCTCCAACAGAATTACCAACGTGCTTAAAAGGAAGCACACATTTAAGTGTTTTTCTGGATGAAGGCCACCAGCACATTGATATTAACCAAAACAGCACCTGAGATTCAGCAACATAAATACATAGCAACCCTAAGGTAACCTCAGTGCTGTAACCTTCAGGATACCTTTCTTCAGTGCCTCCTCTCATTGTGAGCTATGTTATGGCTACACTTAAAGTCTGTTCTGCAAGTATATGCTGGAAGTAGTATGTAAGAACAATCCTGTTTAAGCCAATGCTTTCTTATGGTTTTAGAATTTGCCTGGCCTGTTTTGCTAGATCAGGCTCTTGGACAATAAGGTCCTCAGGGCAAGAATCATGTTTATTTTTCTGCTTGTGCTCACATACCACAAAACAGCAATTAGTAACTTTTTGTTCTGTGGTACAAGGAAGATGACTTTCTACATACCGCAGATTCTGTGGCTTGTGGAGCTGTGAGAAAGTGTGACAGATGAAAATGTCAAAAGTCTAACTAAGGTACTAACCTTATCACTGGCAATTCATTGCAACTAAGCATGCAAAAACACTAAATTAAAACCTCCCTTCTTGAATTATGCCCTCTCCCTTTCTTTTGCCAACCCTTTTCCTCTATTACCTTTTCTCTTTTATCCTGTGTAGATTACTTCACGGGTTTACACTTCAATTTATAAGGCTCATATGGTAGGAGCCTTGTCCTTTGTTAATCATAAGATTATGCGTACCTTGGGCACTGTGCAAACCATTATTGTCTTCCTACAAATGTCTTCCACATGGCCCCACCCTCAGTTCCAGCTGAGAATGCTGTTGTGAACAAGCTCAGAGAATAAATATTTTGCATTCATTTCACCAGCACAATGGAAACATTTTTCCAAGCTGCTGCCAAGATGGTATCTAGTCCTCTTCTGAGTCAGCAGCCCATGCAGCTGACTTTCAAATGGCCAGACTTGCTTGATTGTAATCTTGAAATAAAAAAAAAGCACAGACACAAGTTGTGTTTTTACAGAGCTGTGGTGCTCTCCTCATGCACAAGCAGGTAGTGACACTATAAAACATGAAAGCTGGGAGACAGAAGCTGTGCAGAGCTGAGTGTTGTTTGTGGTGTTCCCCTTATTTCCCCCAACTTCAACAGCTTATTTCATCCTGACACTGGAATGCTGTGGGGAAGTGAGAAAGGAGCATCACTGCTTTATTAAGTAGTCTGTTTCTTTCTGCTTTTTACATTCTTTAAGGCTCTATTGCCATTAAAGACAGTGTGTCTAAAAATACGACATAGACAAAATGGGGCTAAGAGAGATGAAGATGGCAAGGAATCCATAGAGGTCCCTTCCACACTTAGCTGTGTTTTCCCTCTAGTCCAATATATCAGCAGGCATTGTGCAACAGAACATGTTCAAAATTGTGTGTCTTTCCTCCATTCTCACGGAAAGACTTTGATCTGTAATCCCTACTGCTTTGGGAATAAACAGCCTAGATGGTAAACAACTTTTGTGTTCCAAAATAGTCCAGATAGAGCTGGTAAGAAACTGTCAGCAATCCTATATTAAATTGTGGGTTTACGTCACATTAAATTAAATACCTGGTTTCTAATCACCAACAGAGCTTACTCTCACGAGAAGTTCCAACCTGGCTAAATAACAGATTGCTTTGTACACTATCAAGTATAAAATTCAGAAATAAACAATGCCATGAGAAATCAGTTCAGTGGGTAAACCCAGGCTGTCAATCTTCAAGCACCCTCATCTGTCATGTTACTTATTCACAAGATATCTATTTTATATAGACACATGAGGCCAGATCTTTAGGTTTAGCCTTTTTATGCCATGCATACTTCAGGGTTTCGGGTAATCAAAGTAATTTAGCTTTAAGCCACCAATTCTGTCTTAAGGATACTGTGGTCATGATTTTGGTTCCAATCTGCATCTTAAGAAAGACATAAATGCTCCAGTTTTAATTGCCCTAGCTACTTAGAGCTTTATGAGAGCTGTCAAAGCACCTGGGAATTGATTGAACTCAGCATTCTGGTGATTCATCCTTTCCACCTGGCATTTCTCCTTTTGATCTAGGACTAGGAGGAACAGGAATTGTAGGACTTTATGCCATCAAAATAAGTTCTCTGCTGTGTGAATCCATAGACGGTTGATTAAATTATCTGTATGACTGCAGAAAAAGCCACAAGCTGACACAGACACACATTTCCTTAGGACAGAAAAAAATCATCTTTATGCAATACAATTTTTCTGCATCCTAAGATTGATTGCCATGAATCTGAACACTGCAACCAGAATACAAATCAATTAGGAAACCAGTGTTTCAGGAGGTTGTGACTGGAGGTTTTCTTCTTCTAAACCAAGCAAGCAGCTTTTTAAAAAAGGAAATTATCCAGTAGAAAATTAATAGTAAGGTGTTTCTTGCATATTTAAATATTAAGAGGGGAGGAAAACACAAATGTGATATAAAAAAATACAGCTAATGGGGAAATGTAAAATGGGAAATCAGAATATTAATTAAATGGGAGCTGCAATTAAAAAACAAAACAACAAAAAGTAGTGTGGTATAGCTTTCTGTTTTTTTAATGTACCAAGTGAGTTTGCTGGTTCATTTGTTCCTTATGTCTCACTGAATACCACTAGGACTCTCTAACCACATGAAATAATTCTCTTGTGAGCCTATATTCACTTCAGTGGAGCTATGGTGATCCTCTGTCAAAAGTGACGGAAAGCAGACCAAGTGGACTCAAAGTATTTTCCCGTGAATATTTCATGTCATTGTCACATAGTTCATCAAAAAGTTATCCCTTTACTAGCTTTGCAAGTAATCAGTTACATGCTAGACAAATATATCCCATTTTTAATTAAACACACTTGCAGGTGGAGAGCAACCATTTCATTAAGGAGAAATATTTATAAAGTGATAGCTTCTTACAGTCTGTAGGATGTATTAGAGATCAGAAGCATCTCCCAAAAGGAGTGCTGGTATTAAGGCACTTAAAACTGGTTTGGACACAAAGCTGTAAGAGCTTTCCTCACTGGTAGATGACAGCCTTTCTGGGTCTAACTTCTGTGATCCTTTTACTGTGGTGTAAATCAAAGGTGAATCACAGTAATGTCTCAGCACTAATAGATTGCCTTAGATCACATGAATGCTGAAATACAGAGTTCTTGTGCATTTGCAGTCTGAATTCCCTTTTTTCCCCCCTAGCCTGTGCATTTATCTATTTATTTATTTTAAATCAACATCAGAATCAAAGAACACTTTTCATCAGATTTAAATATCTTCAATAAGTCAGCTACATTATGGAGCTCTGATAGGTGGCATGGCTTTTTGGAGAGAGCCAAAGTGAAGGACCTGCTGCGCATATCCCGGTTCCCAGGCTCCTTGCCAGCAGCAGGGTGTGATGTAATGGCCTTTCATGCTGAACAAGTTAACAGCCCTGGTTTTGAGCTTACTACATTCTGGCTAAGAAACTACATTTTGGCTATGAATAGCCTTGCAGAGAAATGCTACTGTTTAGCAAGCAGGTAGCTTCAGAGACCATCTTGTTTTCCTCTGTGACTGGAAGGGAGTCCCAGCTGCATGTTACATCTCTTCTCTTTCATTTGCTGGAGCAGCCTGGACTGCGTAAAGTGAATACAGACCAGACATTCTCAATGCCTCCAGTGTGCTGTATCTGTAGTTTTAACAGGGCTTGCTCACACAAGCCTAGACTAAGTGTCAGACTACTCCTGTGTGAGATAGCCTCTTTTTAAGACATTCTGGGAAATTCCTTGGCTCAGAAGTTATTTGGAGAACTGTGGTTAACTACATATTCATATGGGAAGTGCCATTTCAAAGGCATGTTCTGCCTTTGTCAGTTCTTCTGAGCAGAGGAAGCCCCAACTCTGTTTTTCACCAAAAGAAAGGTCAAAGGCAACTCCTCAGTTTGGAGTTAGCTGGCCTGGACTCCTCTCACGCTGGGAAAAGGGAAGCCCTTAAAAGCCAGGAAATTATGTACACAAAAGTGCAGGGAGACAGAGAATACTGCTATTTTCACAGTGCCTTATGCATCAATGAAAGAAAAAAGGATGAAATGAAAAGGATAGGACTACATTAAGCTCAACACATTACATTCCTCATTAAAATACAAGCAAAGCAGAAGCAAGGCAAACATTCATTACTGAGTTTGCAGCCTCTCTACATTCCTTTCATGTCAGTAATGTCACATTAGAGAGGAGTTATCTTTTACTACTTATTGCCTGAAGGTTACACAGTCCAAACAACGTGTGGCCAAAGTACAGAGTCATGAACTGTATTGTGAAAACCCAAATTGCTCCTTCCCCATTTAATGCAATGCACAGTAAGCTTTTAGTGAAGCTTTGATCTCTTTATCAGCTGAATTTCTGATTGTAATATTTTACCTCAACCACTAGGAACACCTGCCCACCCAGAGGAAAGCCTGCAAAAACTGCTGCAGCACTGTGTCACAGCCTCATCACTTCTATTTTGGGCACCTAACAGAAGTGTCTCAGTTAGAAATGCAACACCTGAAGTCACTCCCTTTACAAGGGGTGCAAAAGGCTGTCCAACCCACTGAGGAGCTGATTCATCCCCTGCAACTGCCTCTCTCTGGGACACAGAGACAGCCAGAACTACTATACTCTGAACTTAAGCAGCTCAGATAGGTTTCTAAAGTTAGGTGGGATAAATCCAGACCTTAGTGATTATCACAGATATCCATTTAGCATGAGGTTAATTGCTTAGGTTTGTACACTGCATTGAGATGATACTTGTTGAAGAAGGATCTTCCTCTGTCAGAAGCTGTCTTCCACTTTTTATTCCCCTTGCCCAGAATCTCAGGCTTAAAAGCACATCAAAATACACACTCTTCTAAGTGAGCCTAAAACATAAAAGGTTGTGATTACACCTGCTGAGAAATAAATATTTTTATTCTTTCCTGCATGCCTTCTCTTTTACTGAATAGATGTAACCATTCTGCACCACAGTCTCAGACAATAAAAAACAAGAACACAAACAGCTTCAGATGCAGTTAATTATAAAAATGGCCTAAGATTAGTTCCGAGTCCAGATACTGCACCTTCCTCTTGTTATCTGCTGTTCATTGGGGGTTTTGACAATAATTGCAGGTCTGGGTCCAAGGGTTCCTCTTTACTAGTGCAGTACTTATAGCAATCATTTATCATTTATAATAGTTCTGGGATCTCACACATTACCATCACTAGCTACACAAGGCAGTAAGTAAATGAGATTTAAGTTGACAGGTGCAGATAAGGGTCAGCTTCCCATTTCAAAGTTAACATATAAGCTTCCCTGTCATTAAACTAAAAGTATGGCCACTATGAAACCATTTATCATGTAATTTATGGTGTGTTTTTAAGATAATTTGAATTGTTATGTTATGGTGATCTAAGTAAACAAGAAACTGAGTTTGCCTTTTACAGATTGTTTACAGCATGAGGATTGTGAAAGCTGGTATTTGTTAAGACACAGCTGAGAATAAATTAAAAATAAGTAAGAGTGTTGGTCCACTGCTGTCAAGCTTGTAAAGGAATGCCAGGTAAACAACTTAACATGGACTGAAATACACAACAGTCCTGAGTGAACACCCTGAGTCCTGAGGGTTCAGAGGACTGAAATCTGAATCAGCCTCAGATTCTTGCCCTTCTGCAGAAACTAATGGTTCACTGGCAGACCTGCACACTCACTGAGTAAAGAGGATACCAAGCAAAGATAATCAGGTGCTATACGTCTTGTGTATTTTAAATATACATATATATATTTCTGCATCTTCTGAACAGGAGACAAATAAGTCCAACACACTGAGTTTCCATCTAGACTCTGTTGTGTACAACCACAATAGCCAATAAATACTTGCAAAGAATTCTGTTTCTTTATCCTGGCATCTTCTACTCAAATTCATACTGTCTGAATGAGCAAATGATTCAAAACAAAACAAACTTTTCAGTCTTTCAGGCAGCAGAATGTGCTAAGATTATGCTGTTTCCCCATTTCTGTTCTAACAGGTACAGAAGACTCCTCTCTAGCTGCATAACACAGATAAACACATTAATATACAAATAATATGACTGATGACTGAAACTTATAAAAAATATTTTTGTGTCCTAAAAGCCTTTGACTTTCATAATTTATGTTTTCTAGAACTACTACTTACACAGAAAGGCAAGAACTTGGCTGAAGAAAAGTTACTGCTGGAGTTCCTTAACTATAAATGTAGGTTTAATTTTATTTAATACTTGAATTATTTACTTTTTCATAGCAAGAGAACAGAAAGTCTGTATTTTGTAGGGAGAGTTTGGCTTGCTCAATCTAGAAAAACAAAGGTTGGCTACAGGTACAACAGGATGTAACAAACAATGAAGGAAAATGGCTATTCATTATAAGAGCAAATGGTCATAACCTGTCCATGGAAAAAATTAGGTTGAAAATTAAAGACTTCCTAACCATCACAGAAGGGGTCCCCAAAACAGGGCATGTGTTTTACTGGATGTGTCTGAACAACTTGAAAGCAGTATGTGAACAATGATCCTGTACCTAAACACTTTCAGAATATCAACAGCTACTGCTACTGTGGAGGTACCTGACACAAAACCCAAAGGGCTTGGGGATTGCTGGGTTAGTATGTTCAGATTCTGCAACAGCTTTCCCATGGGCAAGTGGGAGGGAACTTCCTGCTTTTAAATGAATTACTAAGAGCTCATAGTCCATCAACAGGGAAACAGACCTCATAAAGCTTCATGTCCTTTACAGGTACAGACTTCTACATAAAGAAAATGTCAAAGATTTTATATGCTGAGTGAAAAAAAAAAGAAAAGCTGGGAAAGCCAGATGCAGGGCAGTTAACTGTGATGACAGATCAGTCTGCTAGTTACATGAAGCAGGAGAAAGGTTAATGGAAAGACACAGTTAAGGCAAAGGAATTAACACCAAAAAAAAACCAAAGAAGGAGCAAAACGGCTGAGAGGCTTCACTTTTCTCCACTCCTCTGACTCAGGCAGGCCAAGGGAGAAGCGAGGAGGACAAGGGCAAGCAGTGTGGTTGTTGTGGCAGAGAGTATCAGAGGCTGGAATTCATGCATTCCCAGGAACTGCTGAGTTCATGCATTCCCAGGAGCTGAAGAAACCACTCTTATGAAATACAGGCACCTCTACTGCGTGGCGGGGGGGCTGGATAAATACCCTGGTGGCGCTGCCCTTCCTCCTCTGCTCTCTGAGCTGCGGCAGGAGTGCGATAGCAACTACTGCCGTTAGCCACCAGCTGTCCCAGTCATCTCGGACTCTAGAGGCAGCAGAACTCTGAACTCCTGCTGCTCACACCGTGAATTTCTTTTTGATCTTTTCTTCTTGGCTGCTATTTCTCTCATCAGCAATTCCCAAGAGAGACAAAAGGCCATCCTAAATAAAACTGTATCCTTCTTTCAAGTGGCATCTCGGCAGCATATGCTGGGATCTACAGCCACTGCAAAACTCAGTTGAGAATAGTGCAAAAATCAGTTGCTTTCTGGGTAAATCAGAAAGGGAGCCACCACCTTTGGATTCCTGGTGTCTTGCCAGACAAATACTGGGAAAGCTGAGACAAGTCTGAAGTCAAAGGCCCATGACATTGTTCTTGTTCTGTTCTATAGTATGGACACACTCTAGCCTATCAGTCATAATACAAAAACCAGTTAGCACACAACCCTGTCCATTTCCCAGTGGAAAACTGGACACATGCTTTACTTACTGTTTTTGAGGTAGCACAGGGAGCTGGCGTCATGATAGGAGGCTTGGCTGCACTTTGAGAGGGAGGCAAAGAAAATCTCTGCCCTGTATCCGGAGGTGAAGAACAGTGAATTCGTGTTTCTAGTCTTTCAGGCTCATGCTTATAGGATTCAAGAGGAAACGTGGGCTGCTTGGTCACTTGCGTTGGGGTAGATGGAGAAGAGGAGAGGCCAGAGGCTGTAAACGAGAATAATTACCATAGATTAGTTGAGAAGAGCAGACAGAAGTCTCAGCTTTCCAGTGAACCTGGGTTTTTTTGTTTGTTTTTTTTGGTTTTTGGTTTTTTTTTCCCATCACATTTCCCCAGACTGAAGCATGTATCTCATTCCCTGCTTCATGAGAGGGAATTTCTCTGTCCTGCCATTAAAACCTTTGGACCATTCAGCTGGTCGAACTGTCTGATCCCTTCACAAGGAGGCAGAGTGGTGAGGAAGGAGTGCAGGAGGTTGTGTTGTAGTAACCTCCTGCTTGACTCCTTATTTCTGAAATGATCCTCAGCACTGGTATTACTTTGTTATTATTTAATACTTCTGTGAGTCTCAGGATTACCTCCATCTCATACCAAACAGCTCAAGAGCTTTAATGGTAGCTTTTTCTTCTCTCTCCCTACGCCCCCCCCCCCGCCCCACCCCCAATAATTTTAACAGTATCTTAGCCAACAGTTAGAATAAAACTAGGAGCAGAAGGAAAAAGAAACAGGGCATAGTTCCCATAAGCCTCAGTCTGCTTTCTATAAGGCTCTTGGCAATACAAAGTAGAATTGTTTACAGCAGCCTTTGAAGAGAAAGATTATTTGCATCTTTTGTTGAAACTCAGTATCAGCAGATCATTTCTCCTGTGAGCATCTTGGTTTTATTTAACATGTGTGTCTACTCCAGCTGTATTTTTGGTTATATTCTTTGGGCAGTTCTGAATTGTGATCAAACAGGTCATTTAAGCTGTATTTATTATCCATTTGAGAACCAGCAGACATCCACCACCAATTAGAAAACTCAAGTTACAACATCTGTGTTTCTTGTTACATCTGTATGTACGTCAGCAAACAAAGGATGACTCTCTTATGCCAGTGTAAGTCAGGACAGGCTTAAATGACTAAAAACTGAGCCAGAACAGAGCAATGCATTTCTAAGTGGGCTATATGAGCTCTGTATTTAGATCAGTTCTTGTACTTCCAGAGATTTTTGCAGATGATCAGTTATTCGAAGCCATTCAAACAAGTGTTTTGGAACATGACAGTTCATCTTTATGGAAAGTCTAGCTTGTCTTTGCACTGGTGCAGGTGTAGCCTCCACTGGTCCTTCCTTTTAACCTGGGAAAAGTACATTAGTATAACTCACTTTGTATAGATTTCCTGCGTCATGTTTTACCTTGCAGACAGCATTTGTCAAGAAAACTTTGTATTGATGAAAAAAAACCAAAACCAAACAAAAACCAAACAAAAATATCAATGTACTGATAACTAAGATGATAGAATTAAAAAAAAAAAAAAAAGAAATCAAACAACTCAGGGAGGGATGTATTAATGCAAAAACTACTACTTCTAACATATCTGGGGAAGAGTTACCCTATCTTATGATCAAAGGAACTGATGAGGAATTCAGTCCCTCTCTTCAATCCTTTCCCAAAAGTACAGCTTCCCTCTGAAGACTTCCATTTAATTTCATAAAGAGACCTGCAGCTCTGCCAGTCAAGCAGCAATAACCACAGATCCAGCAAGGACTGGGTGTTGTAAGAAGGTATAAATATTGGCTAATGAGACATGTCACAGGGTGAGGCAAGAAGGATAACCCTGGTCCTTTGAATGTCCTCAACTTCCACTGATTTCACTGAGACTGGAAAGCATTTCACATCCTGAAGGACTGAAAGGACACCTAACTTGCCTGTTCAGTTTTTGCTTACAGACAAATTAGATAAGGAGTTCTGTGGAAATTGCTCTTCTGTGTTTTTATGGATGTACAATTGTTTCCTGAGCACTCAGACTGGGGTTTGAAGTGGATGGTAGCTGTAATTGATACAAATGTTAAACCACTAAAAGGAAAGAAAACACCATTACATCTTGAAGTCTGCACTGTGCTAATGTATTCAGCAAGTCTACAAAAACCATTTCCAGAATCAACATGCTCTGCCAAAAGAGCTATTACCAGGCATAAGGAAACCACGTACTCACCATCCTAACAAGGGTAGCCTGCTAAGTGTAGAGGACATCTAAAGGACACAGGAAGATATGGATGAAAAGAGAACAGGACAGTAACATCTCTTACATCCTGTGAAAACTCTTGCCCGGTTTACTGTGTAACATTAAAGCCAGGACAGATAGTGTGGTTTCTATTTTATAAGATTCACTGGTGGTGAATCTGCTTTTAAATGCCTTGGACACTTGGCATGATTTTTATGGATAAAGAGCATTGGTGACTCCAGCAACTTTATTCGGAGTACTCTGAGCCTTAAAACATACTCATCATGAGGCACACCCTAAGACATTTGAGAAGTAACTTTTCTGTGACAGTTTCCACAGAGCAGAGGAGGGGAAAATTATAATTATTTTGCAGGATATTTGACTAAATTATGTAATTTGGTATTTGAAAGCCTACCTCATAGCATTATTGTGATATCTATGTTACTTACATTTGTTCAGTACTGAGATTGAAGGAGTAATCCTAATAGGAAATGTTAAATGTTATTATGATTATTAAAAGATTTTTGGCTGCTGTGATACAGCTCAATACCCTAAACCCTACAAAGGATTTTATAAAAGCCTGGTACGTAAAAGAATGGAAATCTGTAACATATCTCCAGGCCAAAATCAGGAGTAACAGAACTCTGTTTTAACTTTAATCCTACTAGACCGCCACCTGAAGAGGCAGCACTGGTATAAATATATGGTTATCTGTATGTGCAGTAGTTGCCCTATTCTACTATGAATGAAGCCCATTGAAAAGACAAGATAGAGCTGCAACCCATGGCTGAAAAGTTAACTTTGGACAAAGTAGTAATAGAACAACCCAGCAGTGCAAATTAGCCAGCAATTCTAGAGTCTTCTGTAATGAAGCTGGAAAAATTCAGTACGTAGGCAGGATTTTGTAGAAAAACAATCTTTGAGATGGTTTGCAAACTCTACTGGTTCTGCTAACAACAGCAAGTAATTCTCTGTTATGCTAATGTTTCTTTCATCAGAAAATGAAACATGTAATGAAATCATGTTAAGAAACTAAATAGCTCTTTCTTTTCCCAAAACAAGGATTTCCAAAATTACGAATTTTAGGGAAGAAAAAAAAAGAAAAAAAAAAGGGAGAGAAAGAAAAAAATCTAGCAGATCAGTTACTCTGTCACTAACACAAGGTTTTGTTCTGTGATTTCTATTGGTCATCCCTGTCCAGTTTCAAAACAGTCCAAGATTTCTGCCATGTTCCGATTCATCCTGACATTTCCTTTCTGGCAACAAAACAAGGGCAAAATAACAGAGCAGCTTTGTCATCTCCATATTGATGAATCATAAATCCTAACACTTGCTTGACTGAATATGCATGTGAATAAGAATATCCATAAAAATCCAGGACTTCGTGGTGCAAAATTGCGTTAATGTAAAGAAACAACTTTTGTGTTATAGTCTAATTTTACTCAGAATATCTGAAAGATTCTAACAGAACTAAATATCACCAGTCTGAATTTAGAACAAAACAGGTCTATCTCCAGTTAGTTGTCTTCTCCCTGGGACAGTGTTGTCCCTGACAGCACACAGTCATGGCTCAGCATTCAGTTATGTGCTTGTATCTGAGCAACTTCAGCTGGGACTAGCCACACATCACAAATTGGATGCAGGAGCCCCAGGAAAGTATTGCTGTAACAGCAGGGTCCACAACTTTGGCCCAAGACAGCACAGAACAGCAGCTGCTATTTGGTTGGTCACAAACATACCTGTATGAAGTTGCTACCTTCACTTGCTTCTCTAGGTACTTGCAACTATTTCTTTTAAATAACCCCCTTATTTTGCATGCCATGAAGTTCTCCACCCACCTCCTTGGGCATTGTGATTCAAACCAGGCCTCCACTGATAGGTAACAGGAAAGGAGAAAGCACTACGTTGTCATTTGTGTACTCCCAAGGGAAGAAGGCTGGCTGCCCTCCTGCATTTCCTACTACGTTCCCCGGGTGACACCTACAATTAGTTCTGTCACCTACATTTCATGCCTGACCTGGCAGGATGCATCTGGTGGTTTTTTGCTCACAGCTCAGTGATTCCTGCCAAAGCCTCTCTTTTATATCAACTCTTTTCCAGAAAGAAAACAGCCCATGCCCCCATTAACTTTTAGAGCCATCTCCCCATGAACCATGCTCCTAGGGACTTCAGGGATGTGTCACTGCTCCCGTACAAAAGGCTTTGGGCAGTTTGCGATTGAGTCAGCTTCCCTCTGGAGGACTCAAAGACATAGCCAGCAGTGTGCTTTCAGATTTTACTTTTGAATTTAGGCATTTAAGATGAAGTTGCTAAAACTGGCAAGAGTTACTGGCCATGAAAAATAAATTACTTCTGCAATTTCCTCTCTTCCTAGGAATCACACATCAGTACTCTCTCATCCTTTACCTGATCAAGCAGGTAATGCCACTGCTAACATATACAGCTATTGCTAAAATAGCTTTCCAAGTTTATATGTAGGCATATATTCATTTCACATTTAGGCTGAATCTTCTCAGAAAGAAAGAATAAAAGGAATTTCCATTTGCAGTGGCTCCATGTGACACTTTTTGTCTGATTCCTTCCCAGGACAACACTGTCCTTTAATTTCCATTCTTCAGCTGGCAGCAAAACAGAGAAGGCGACAGGCTGCGGCTGCTGAATTTTAAGTAGTTAGGAGCACAAGTGAATGCGAGCTGAGCTGGCTGTTCATTAAGCTGATTCACTCTTCAGACACAATACTATGTTAATTTTGACACATAAGCAAATTGATGCAAATTGTATGAAATTAAGTTTAATACCACTTAATAGTGCTAAAATTATGAACCATAAGCAGGTTATTGGCTACTGGCTGATTCTATTCAAATAGTACTGGTGATATTGACACGACGTAAAATATCTGTTAGTTAAAAAAAAGTAAATAAAATAAAGCCTGAGAAATAATCCTCCCAGGGAATTTCTTACCTTATCTAGCACTTCCACTTCCACATCAGTTCAGGATGCCTCCCACCCTACAAGAGCTAGAACCACACAGCCTGAGTCTATGCCTGACAGTGCTTCACTTGCACAATGGCCAGGCCTGCCAGGCCTTCATCTCATCTCCCTGGTCCCAGCTGAGCAGCGCCTATCCTGCCTGCGTTAGAAAGCACATGTGTTTCAGTCTTACTGAAGCAACTCCATGTCTTTGGGGCTTTGGACTAAAGCGTTCTATGATTCCATGGCTTTTCCTGTGGCTGGTACACTGTTCAATGGGAAGCTTGTTTCCAAAAATATCTCCCACATATTTTTTATTAGTTAAGGGAAGAAAAAACCACACCCTTTAAATCATTAAAATATCATATACTGTCTGAACAGTTTCTCGGGCAAATGTATATTTTTGCAGTAAAAATCTAGTTTCTTTATATTAATTTGAATATAGTAAAGCTAACCACTCCTGAAGTGATCTCAGCCACAGAAATATCCGAACCTGAAAGCTCCAACTTTAGCCTTAGAAGCTATTTCACTTCATAAAACCAAAGACAAAGCTGTATCAGTTTCCAGATTTCAGCCCATTCTCCTCTGCTGCTGGCATATGTATCCAGGGAATCCGGAATGTAACTCCTGAGAAAATTGGAAGCTGAAGAATTCAATTAGAGAAGTTTTGTGAACTGTTCTTTTTCTGAAGATCTTGAGGCCTCTTTATGAAGAAAGGCTGCTCCCAGTACCATGTCCTGTAAGGGCTTACTGCAGATTTCTCCTGCACTGTTGGGTAGACAGAGGATCTCTCACCTTGCCCAGGATTGTACACTGGTTATCTTAAACTTGCTGTAAGTGCTTGATAAATGTGAGAAGACTTGGCATGCTATGTCAGTGTGGCTTACAGGACATAACTGAAATAGTATTTCCTTCACTTAAGGCAGCTTTTCAAATACAATCTGGGAACAGCAAGCAGGTGTAGCACACCTCCACTCTCAGATAAAAAGGGGCTTTTGCAAGGCCTTGGGAGATCTCATCTTTGTGGTGTTTTGCCTTTTCAGAGTGGACTGCGAGGTTCTGATAGGTTTCCAGAGCAGTCATCACCTCTGTGCTATTGGGCTGGATCCATCTGACATGCTCCCAGCCATCAGAGATCTACCCTGCTGAACTGCCCTGGTCCCACTGTGCAAGCACCCTTGCAGCTGGTTTCTGTTCTGTCCTCTCCCAGGCTTAGCATAGTTTTGAGACTGAAACCTCCACAGTGAGTCTGCATTTTCTTAGTTCCTAATAGTAGTTATTTACAACTACATGAGCTTCATCCCTTTTGGTTCTGCACTGCCTATTTTCAACAGACTTACATTTTTCCTTTAATCAGCAGACAAATTTCTGTCAGAGCACATGAGTTGACTGAGGGCTTGACTGTCAGGAAATAGGTGGTTGTCAAGAGCTGAACTTGAGCTCTTGGGATATAGGCAAGCTACAGGAAGTAGTATATAGGATCGGGAAATATTTACAATTATCAGTGTATTGCTTTTAAAGCAACAAATATATGGAATCCAAACACAGCAGGCAGAGACTAAAAATTCTGGTACAGAGCATCCCTGTCAATAGGATTTTTCCAGTTCTCCTTGGCAGGAAGGTTCCAGCCTGGCTTCTAAAGCCCAATTTTCTGCCACTTCTTCTCCTTTGTCTCATAAATACTGGAGAGAATATCATAGCCAAGTAATTCACAGCAAAGAAACAGAGATCACTCCCAAGTGTGATGGCAAAGAATGGCTTTGGTGGGTTTTTTTGTTGTTTTGTTTTGTTTGAGATGACCAAATGTAGTATGTTCCACTGCTGTTTGACAGCCTGACAGGTGGTAAATGAAGAGGTCCTGGTAACAGCTGAGGTGGCCCCGGAGTAAGTGCCTGAGCCAGGCACGAGCAATCGGCTCAGCATGGTAATTATATTGGGAGACATCACCAAGACTTTACCGCACACCATATGGCTGTGACCAGCACTCTGTGAGAAACACAAGCAACGTGCACCTTGCCAGCACAAGTGCTAGTAAAGTGTCAACAGTGATCAGATAACAGCATGATGGGGACCCCATCTGGAGTACTGTGTNCAGAAGGATGAGGTTTGGGCCTGCATCTCAGAGAGGCACACATGAGCAATGAGTCCTTTAGCCTCCAGTGGGTCCATCACCCTCAGGGCATAGGCTCACGAAGCTTGACAGCAGCAGCAGCAGCTCTTCACTTTCTGAATTGCCTGGCTAGCTTTTCAATCTTGCCACTGACAGCAGAGCAAGAGGAATTTCAGGGTGCCACCTTCCCAATGGTTCCTGCTGTACACAAACCCAGAACTGCTGATAATGGGATGTGACATTCTGCAACCGCTGCCTGGGGGTAGCTGCTGGGCTATGACAAAAGCTAGCTCTGCAGTACTGTGATACCGATCTGAGAAGTGACTGAAATGAAAATCCATCAATCCTCTTCATTCAAACTGTGCTGGAATGACAGATGACATCTGTGCAAACCCCGAGTTTCTGTTTCTGATCCAGAGCAGATGACTACTGCGCATAAGCCAACCCATGCAAATAAGCCACGTGCAACAGTTGACCCTTATCAACACACTGATAACTGCTGAAAGAAAAATCTCCCCTGACTTCCTAGCCCCGTATCAGCACGTTAGCCAGGCACAGCACTGCATCACATGGCAGAGATTCACATGGTCACTGTACTATGCGCTGGTTACAGCCGGCTGCTGTGAGGAACAATGCCTACAGCAGGGCTCCTTTATTTACTTAATACACCACCTGGCATTTAAACTTTCACAGAGTACTTTGTGTTCAGAGGCTTTAATGAAATAACTTTTGTTTTCTGTTTCAGCAAAGACGTTTGGCTGCTACAGCTAACATTTAACAGCTCTTTCACATTAACCTCCCTGTCTTATCTAGGCTTTCTTTGCAGTTTCGAGCCAAGCTGAGCTAAATGCTCCCCTGCTGTCAGAGAAAGCTGCAAATTATCTGTCTTTGTTTGACGATTCAGTGGCCAGCACTGCCTGTCTCTCCATCACCCTGTCCTCTGCTAGAGACTGCTGTAACTTCTTTCTGCCCCAGCACCTCCTCCCTGGTTTTGCACAGCGAAGCTTCCAAGCCACGGTCCCCATCCTCACTGTTGGTGTTTCGCTATTAGCAGCACCCGTTGGGTGCAATTCGCTTCACAAACAGAGGTAAAACAGGCCCCAACTCGAAGGGTTTACATTTTGACAAAGGAAGAGGGGAGGGAAATTAGGGAGGAGAGGTGGGAAGGGGAATGCTGTAAGAACAACATAATAAAGACAAGTTTGGAAGTAATTACTTGTTTGTTCCGATGCTTAATTTCACACTTAGGGATTTCATACTTAATCACTGCAGCAAATGTCAGCTTTTCAGAGGAGCTGCTTGGGGGGGGTGAGGGTGTTGCAAACTACGGTAAGCTGTTTCTCCTGTGATTTATGATATGCTCATCCCATGTAAATTTGCAAAATGGGGGAACTGAGGCAAAGATTTTCTTAAGCTTGCTTGCTCTAAATCAGTGCCTTTACCATGGACCTTATTTCTGTAACAGGCTAAAGCAGGAGGAAACTGAAAAAACCCAGACATCTTACAAATATGTAATTAGAGGTCCAAGCTGATGAACAGCAGTCTAAATCTGAGCTTGCAGAACCCCACTGAAATCACTGCGGGCAATCTCATCTGCATAGTACATCTACTCTGTGTGTGACCAAGAGACAGAACTTTACTGCACATCCAAACTGTAGGATCTCCATTTACAGTGCAGGCAGAAAAGCACCAGGGGAAGAGATCCTTCAAGTGATGATGATGAAGATGAAGTGCTGCCTGCAGCCATGATGCCCAAGGCAAGATTTGAGGACATGCTGATTTGAGGGGCACAACAGCAACTCATAAGGCTTCAGGACTCAGGTCCTGGGAGCTGCTCTCTAATTAACCAGTTTATATTGCGCTCGGTTTCCTACTCCTACAATGAAGAAAATAGCTCTAGAGGTGCTAGTGAAGGTGTCAGAGTTCCAGCTGGATTGCAAGTCTCACAGCGCAGTTTAGTCTTGTTTGTTTCCAGCAATGCTTACAAGGGCACGGAGGTGAGAGTAATTAAATATTTGTAAAGTGCTCCAAATCCTCAGGAAAGCTCTAGCTAGAGTATGAAGCTGCAATTTGTGATTTCTTCGCTTCTGAATTTCATGTTTGCAAACCCTCTGTTCTTCTCTTATTAAAAGAACAACAAAGAAATCCCCCTAGTTGTAGATCTTTTCAAAACTCAACAGGAGTTCAAGCACTGCTTCAGCCTGTGGCATCTGTCTCTCCCCACTGTGTCTGACTCAGACTCCTGTCTCATCATTATTCCTATCTTGCTAACCTGGGAATTAATCCTTTTGTGCACATATGGCACCGTGGGGCTAGCACAGGACTCCCCAGCACACCTCCCAAAGCCTTCTGAACATACAATAATACAACTAATGACTTCGTGACTCGTTTGCTGAAAATAAATGCTATGGGATGGCTCCTGCTCCTTCTGCCACATGGTGGGATAATTTCCATACCTTCACTGGTTCATGCTTTTAGTTGAACATTAGTGCAGTGAATAGCTGCGTTTTTCTAGACACTATCCTTCTCAGAGACTAACCATCTCCTTCCCATGGGGAGACCCACACACCACTAGTTTTTTTCTGCCTTCCACAATTAGATCTTGAAGTGATGCAGGTTACAACTAACCTCAGATCTCTGTCCTTCAGGTTAGATCTGATCCAGACTGGTTTCCTGATGCAGTGCAAACATCCTGGCCCAAGTATCAGGATGGGGGAAAGGGGCCATCAGAGTAAGTTACAGGAATTCCTCATACACGTCCCTTATCCTTACTTCACCCGTTTGCAGGCTGATCTAAACCTTTCTCTCCCCCTAGCCCACTCACCAGAGCAGCTGTAAGATCAGCCCCCAGAAATATGCCACAGAGTGGCTTCCTTTGCTTGGTTGCACCTGATACCTCCTCTCAACACCCAGCTCTGTGGTGCTGCAGGCTTCTGGCAGGAGGGAGCATAAGTGCCCTTCAGCAGGGCATGCTTACATTTTTCCAAACGGCTGGCCAGGCAACTTTCCTCTACAGGAAATCCTTTCCCTCCCTTGTCATCCAACCCCAGCTTCACCCCCCAGCCTGTCCTAGGTCACTACTACAGCATGCCTCCAGCATATGACAGTGGTCACATACCTGGCTTGTTTTACTCCTCAGAGCTGTCATCCTGTTATAAAATGTATGAAAATGGTAGGAGTCAGAAGGACTCAACATGTTGAGAGGGAGTCTGGAAACAACAGACTCTTTGAAGCAGGAGACACCTTCATGCCAGAGATTTCCATCACTCAGTGAGGAAATATGATCTATTTAAGGAGATCTACCTTTGCCCCATCATTCTTCCTTTCCTTCCCATGACACTCATCCTTTTATAGGTGTCTCCCTAAGTCCCCAGAGACTTTGGTCTATCGGCTGTGAACAGGCAGTTCATGCTGACACTCTTGATTATCCTTTCATAATGAAGTTAATACTCTGAAACAGGGTAGGGATTTCACAGCCACTGCTTTGGTCTTCAGATTCGGGAAGGCTGAACCATGTCTGCTCACGTACAAGACAGCTAAGTGACAAACCAGAGGACTAGCATACTTCAAGCTGCAGAAGCTAAGCAAATCCAGCAGCCATAGAAATTGCATAAGGCAAACAGAGTAACTGGTGCCTTCTTTGCATCAGGCTCAGTGTATCTCCAAGCAGGTACATTTGAAAAGGCCTTTTCTGCAAGCCTGCTACCTCTCTGGCTAGGACAAGGCAATATCTGAAAGCTCAAACATAAGATCAACAAAGTCTATGAGACAAACATCATGCTTCACGGGGAAAACAACAGAAACAATTCTAACAGGCTAACATGCCAGAGAAGTAAAGCATGGACAGGTCCTAAGTATCTGTTCTCACTATGTCCTTCCCTAGGTGGATCAGTAAGATAGCTACAGCCATTGCTAGAAGATGACCTGCATTAGAGAACAATTTGTGGGCAGTGATCTGTCTGTCCGTCCTATTGTTTTCTGTAAATATACCAGGAAATTCCCAGAAGACACCTATGCCCTTTTATTTAATGCCTTAATCCCTCAGATATCTGTGCACACAGGCAGACTGTGGAGAGGAGCTTCAGAAGAAGTTGCTAGGAGGGAACTTGAGGGCAGGACCAGACCTCTCAGGTTAAGGATGATTCCAGCAGCCATGACCAGTTTGAGCAATTGGTGAAACTGCTGCAATAGCCCTTGCAGATTTACTCTAACACTGTTCTTCATCTTGGAGCAGGTGATTGCTACAGTCTCCACCCCACCACCCTGCCCACTGACACAGCCAGACATAGACTGGGCCTCAAACTAGGAAGGAAAAAGGTCCAACCTAAAACCTTCTGAAGAGCGGGAGGCCTCTTCACAGGACAAGTGTGATGCTGGCAAGAGGAGTGGGTGCTCTCTGCTAACCTGTGCGGGCGCCTGTGCAGGTCCCTGCGATGCAGATGCAGCTGATCAGGGTGCTGGTTACGCAAGTACTGACTCATGTCATGGAGCAAAGCCAGCGCTGCAAAGGCCACGGTGAACAACTGTCAAACGATAAAAGATTTCAGTCACTGCTGACTGAAGCTGGATTTAACCTAGCAAGGAAAGGCTTTGTATCTCATTACCAACCTGCTGTGCCAGTCACTTCCCTCCCCAGCTGCAGTATTTTGCCCTCATTTCTGAAAATAAATGATGAAGTCTTTTCTCCTTGTAACAAATAACTGCACTGGAAAGCTGGTTGTTTTCCGCTGTTAAGCAAGGTAGTGCTGCAACCTGTTCCTCGAAGCACGGGCAGATCTAGACAAGAACATCACTACCCTGATCCCTGCATATAACCTGGATACCCAGCACTCCCACTCAGAAAGCCATTTAGATTGAATTTGCCTCCACAAACAGATCATGACAAGTTTTCAGGCACTCCTGCAGGTAGTTAGAGCACTAGATATTGCCCCAGTTTACTGAACGTTGGCAAAAATGTGTTTGATGCTGAGAGTCACCTGCTGCTGCTCAACACAAATGAATCGGTCAGATGGAAAAGACCATCTGGCTTTCAAGAGCCATCTAGGTAAGAGTTTGTGGCTGATAGCTCATTAGCTGACCAGGTCTTGCAAAAACTAGTTGAGATAGGGCATTGGCGTCTAGTTCTTCCAGCCCAGATTCAGAGGACACAAGATGAGTAGACTGTACTTGCCAAGAAAATCACATCCTTGGCTTTTCTGAGCCTCTGTTTTCAGTCTGACAACTGATTATGTTCCTGACACCTTCAGAAAAATAGAAGATGACACTGCAGAGACAGCATGAACATACAATCCTTAATTCCTACCAACCAAGAATTTAGGGATTGACCTCAAAAAGCATCAGGAAGTTCTGCAACATTCTCCTTTGAAGAGAGAACAGGATGGTACTGAATAATGCTCATGGCTCTCCAAATGTTTCCCAAAGACTTATCCTTATAGGCTCATGTCCCATTAGGGAGGCTTCAGCAGTTAATTTGCACCATGTGTTTTATCACACTGTAAAGCCGTGGCACCAAGAAGCTGAGTTTTTTCTCTCTTTTTAATTAAAAAAAAAAAGGAAACCCTTGCATTAATTAAACACATACACTGTGCCAAAGTTTCACCACTGTTTTGTGAGAGGTAGCTGGTATTTAGCTGACACTTTTTTCTTGATGGAGGATTGAACATGAAGAATCACCCTGAAGTTGTGTCGAATGGGATCCAGTTGGAACAGCTCGGCTGTGTCAGTGTTGGGCCGTGGCTGGTACAAGCTGAACATCAGCCCAAGCCAGCTGAGACCTCTGGACCATCATGCGGCTGGCCACTAGCCTTGCAGGGCTTATGTCCCAGGTATCCACACTACATGGAGGCAAGTGTGGGATCTCTAACAGCATTTACCTTAGCCCTGTCTATTCCAATGATGCAAAAGGAGCATTTAGCCCTATTCCAAGCACAAATTGTGCCAGGTTCTGCTGTTCTACAAAATCCTAGAGTTTGAGTGAAAGCTACTTCCTAGCACAGACTTGAAACTTTCCAAGGTTAAGACAGGAAATCACAGCTTTTGGAGAAGGCACTGACTTCTGTTCAACTGTGGTAGCAGCAAGAGTGGTTTAGACCAAGATGAGATGGGAGCTTCATGATACCACTGGTACTGAGCAGGCAGAGCACAAAAGATCAAGCTCCCCCAGGAGCTGAGGGAGGCAGTTTCACTAAAACTATGATTATTCATGTTACTCTGTGCTGAGTGCATTGCTTCATCTTGGAAAACAAAGCTGCAATGGAATTAAAGGGCTCTGACAGCGAATCAAAACTATTTACTGTGAAGGAAAATAACCAGACCTGGGCAGGGGGCTTGGGCCCAGCTGGCCACAAAAGGAGGGGTGAGCGCTACAGAAACAAAAAGGATATCAACCAAAGTGGGCTTAGCCACTAAAATGGCCAAGGTAAACAAGCCACAATCTGTGCTAGGCCCTCAGCAATACGCAATTAGAAAAAGAATCCCTGACAGACATAATTATGTAACTTTGTCATTGCTGAGACACAGTGGTGCTAATCAATGACCTTGCTTTCTCATGCCCTGTGTCCTAGGAGTGGTGATGGTGCTCCCACCCACTGCACACCTATGTACCACAGCAGAGTGCAAGAAAAGGGTACAAATAAATCCATGCAGGAACAACACAGCACATTACTAACTATAATTTGTTTCATTCCTCTGATCTGTCACCTGATATCAAGCAAAAAATATCTCAAACCTGTGCTTAAAAATATATACATCTCACATTGTTTCATCCACATTGAGAAATCCTTTTCCATTATTCTCTTGTTGATGTCTAGAGCTGGAGTTTTAAGGACATTTTGCTCTGGCTGTTTTCAACACCACTGATGATAAATAAATGCCAGCAGCTGGCCGAAGCAACAGTTGCTGCAGATCCAGTGTCAGAGTGTGACAGACATGTGGATGGCTGCTGTAGATGGGAGGACACTTAACTGGGGACCCTGTGATTCCTGTCACGGGCCACAATGTGATCAAGGAAAACACTCAGTCCTTTCCCTGGATCTCCTTCCTCTCCTCCTCCCCCTCCCTAAGGAGCTGTTGGCTTTCCTCCCTTGCACTTGGAGCCATTCAGTTTGGCTGATACTAGGGATTTACCTCAACTGAACTGAACCAAGACAGGAGAAATGTGTGCTAAACACATGAAAAAGACCCATCAGCAATATATATGTAGCCTCAATATTCACAGCCACCCACAGCCACTTCATCCCTCATTTCCTCAGCTCTGGGGTCTCCCAGTGACTTTTAAGTTAGATCTAAAAATCTTTAGCCAGAAGGATTTCCTTCATGTTTCCTGTGCAATGATGACAAGGGTGCCCTTTCCTGCTGCTTGCAGGCTTTTCTTTACTGTTCCCACCCTCTTCAGAGTAGTGCTCTGTCCAGTTCTTTTCTTCTCCCCACCCCAGCACTCAATGAACAGGTCTCAAATTCAGGATTACGTTTGGAAATAATCATGCAATTGCACTGGCAGAAATGCCTTTGATAGCAGTAGCAGCAGAGACAGGCACCTTGCTGGCAGCCAGGTGCTGTCCTTGGAGGGATTTCATTCCCTTGTGAAGATGTGAAAATGCTGACTTTGTTATGTCCTGTATCCTTGTGGGGATTACAGGACTCTACTAACAAATGTCCTCCTTCCCCTCCTCTGCACAATTTCAGCTCATTTCCTCTTCTTCTATCAACTGATACTAGGGAGAAAAGACTGATCCCCATCTTACTAGAACCTCCAAAATAACTGCCTTAAAATGTGTAGCAATGTGTGTTTTAGCTCTTAAAAGTGATGATATGTTTGCATAGAACATGGATTTTTAAAGACCAAAGCCAGCATTTGGTGGTGGAGGCTTTCCTAAAGCAACATGGAGTCATGATTCAGCACTGAGAGGTTTTTCTAGGTAAAGCTCTCCAGCCACAGAACTACTTAAAATGTCAATTTAATGCAATAAATTTGTTTATACCTGTACCACGCTGCATCTCAGTTGATCAAACTGTGACTTCAAAAGGGTCCCAAGTGTTTGGAAGCAGTAGTATGGTTCATTAATAATGTAAAAGAAATCCAATAGAGGCAAGCCGTCAGTAGTGGAGTATATGGGGTGCTGCGGATATTAGCTTCCATTAGACTTAATCAGAGCAGCATCTCTCATTCCTCTGAGAACACAGAAGTCGTTTATCCCTTGATCTACACATACACTTTTGGCTTCAAACCCATCCTATCATTTACATCAAATGTGTAGAGTATTATCAGCAATAAGATGCAGACCAAAATAACAACCTACACATCTCGCTTTATCAAACCACAATTTCTATGCTCTTCTGAAGGGGCAGAAGCAGAAACTAGCCCTTTACCTTCGCTTTCCAAGAGCACCCAGCAGTGCCATCAGCACCTCCCTGTTCCTCAGCACAGCCATGCATTAATTCATGACTTTTCCTGGGCAGCCAGGGCTGGCGGAGTTCCCACCCTGCCAAGCTGGAATTTGAAGCTGCCCCTTGCTGGCAGGCTGCAGGGGTCAGCCTCTGCCATTGACTCAGCTGACCCTGTTTGCACTTCAGTTGCTAATCAGACCCCTCTAACACCATGGAGATGACTCTTGCTCAGATATTTGGCTTCACAAGAAGCCAGCTTGTGGATAACATGGAAAATAGAATGCAGCACAGAAATTCATGGGAAAAGCACATGCTTATCATGATGGCAACACATGGGATGTCTCTAGTCTGTAATGTGGCTAGTCCTAGCTTTGCTTGCTTGTTTTAATTTTAAAGAGAAGCTTTCTCACTTTAGGGACCTGTCAGCTCTGAATTTTATGGAATTTCATGAAACTTTCTTTCTTATGTTAGCATCTGTAAACCATAAACATTTCAAACATAAAATGTGCATGCCATTTCCTTTTCCCCCTGCTCCAGTCCTACCCCTATCAGGGGATCTTTCTGGCTTGCCTCTGACATAGACCTTATCCTTTCTGGTTCAGGATGCTGGGGTCTGTCTCCATTTCTGTGAAGAGGCCAAAAAGTCTCCCCAGTCATTCTGCTTGAGATGAGGGTGGGTTTGTTTTTTTTTTAATTTCCAAACTGTTTGCCCTTGTTCAACACTTCTCAAAAGAAATTCACAAGGTGTCATTTGTACATTCATCAGTCAAGGCAGCTAATCTGGGCTTGGATTCCTAGGCTGCGTGGATCTCCTACAGGCAGAAGGGAAGACTGTAATTTCTGAGTACTGTAGCTTCTGCTGGCCATAACATCACGTAAAGTAGCCAAGCTGAACTTGCTCCCAAATGCCTTGTTTTGCTCAGAGTATGTTAAGATTTGCTGGCACAGATGCTGCATCACTCACTCTGAGCAGAGTATGGCAACACCAACAAACCATTCCCCCTCTAGAATGTAAACACAGCCCAGTATTTCAATGGCTGTGTTATTATCAGTGGCCCTGATATGGCCACAGGAGAGCTACCAAAATGCTGGATTAGCCGTACATGTTTTGCAAGCTGATCCAATTTTAACTCATTCGTTTATTGGCATCACACACAGTCAGCCACCTTGCTTGAGGGTTGCACAACCAAGAACAAGAGCCAATAAAGCACCATGCCTAAAGCTATGCGTGTAAAGGCAATGTAAGGCAGCTCTGATAGTGAAGCTAACTTCTGATTTTGATGCTTGATTTTGGATTCATATGTCCCAGGATTAAATAAACTAAATAGATGAGGTTTAGAAGTAGAAATACTTTTGCAGTCATATAACTCTACATATCTGCATAACTAAAACTAACCAAGGATGAGCTGTGAAATATCTGCCCACCTGGAGGCATTGAGATAAGGAAACAACGACTCTTACAGAGACCCTGAGAGCTAGAGACATCAAGATAAGGAAGTGAAGATGCCTACGGAGACCCTGAAACTGGCCAGAACCAACCTAGCAGTTTGGGCTCAATGATAAGCACATTTTGTAACCAAGAGGTCAGTGCAAGGAAGGCTGTCGCCTTCATCCCTAGGACCCCAGAGAACACCACCAGGGTAGCGCTGGCCTGCATAAAAGATAAGGACCGTGGGTGGGCAGACGTAAAATTCCTCTCTGAAGTATTTTGTATATGCAAAAACTTTCCCTGGATCTCTCATGAATATGTAATAAGTAACAACATATAAATTGCAAGGTGGGGACCTGGGGTGGGCACGTTCTTTGGTGGAGAGATCGCCTGTGCACCAGCATACCTGCTTTAGAACCTTTTGTGGGCAGACGTAAAATTCCTCTCTGAAGTATTTTGTATATGCAAAAACTTTCCCTGGATCTCTCATGAATATGTAATAAGTAACAACATATAAATTGCAAGGTGGGGACCTGGGGTGGGCACGTTCTTTGGTGGAGAGATCGCCTGTGCACCAGCATACCTGCTTTAGAACCTTTTGGGCTATAAGGACTTTTTCCTCCATGTGTCAAAACGACATTGCAACCATATAGCTATTTCAATGCATGTTGTCCTGCTGTAATGAACATATGTATGCATGTATTCTATTCATTAGTAATACTGTTTTCGAATCATGGAATGGCACTCAAAAACAAAAAGAAAATCACCAGCTAAACCCTCAAAGTGTAAAGGTAATTTTCTTTTTTTGAGACATTAGGTCTTCACAATATTTCTCTGAACCCAGAAGGAGCCATAAAATTCCAAGAAAACAAAATAAAACAAAACGCTTTTAATTTCCTTAAAAAAACCCCAAACAAACAAACAAAGAAAATGAAAGCTTTTATGAAGTAATGACTCTGGAAGCTAGGGACATTAGTGACTTCAGATTCAATAAGCTGCAATAAATGTAGATGTGGTAATTTCAAATCATAAATTGCTTTTGATTACTTTTCTCATGTATAGATGGATATGAACAAGAAATCTCTCCATTTGCTCCTGATTTGTACCTCTTTATGAAGCAATATTCAGACTTACATTTTACATGATATGATCTTAAACCCAGGGATCACAAAAGAGATTGATCACAAATATCTGTGAATGTTTAATTGAAATGATGGCATAGATGATAAAAAGGAGGGGAATTTGAGATGATTCCACTCAAGCAAATAAATTGATTCCCTGGATTCCATTTTCCTTTCTGTGAATGCTGGGGACATTTCTTACCTACTACACAGTAGTTATCTATGACTTGCTGTGTGATGCTACGAATTCATATGAAACTTCTTGAATATGACACAAAAAAAGATTTGTGAAATGTGAACCAGACTATGATATCATCTTAGCAACACTGAAATACGTGCTGCACATTTTCAAAACTGGTGTAAGAAGTGGCAATAAGCTAATGTGTTTAGTCATTGTTGTTCATAACTGATGCTGTACTTCAGGAGAGGGGAAATGGTTTGTGATTGATTCTTTCTCTCATTTCACTCACAAGCAAAGGCCTTGATCTAACCCTCAATAAAAATCAATAAGGAGACTTTCTGTGAACCTTGCCTAGACTCCAAATAAGTTAGCAACTTATTCTTTGTGTCTGCACAGGCAGTTCCTGCCTCAGAGTAACTTCTAAGGAAAGTTGTTCAGATCTGACTTGCACAGTCTTTGACACTTTTATTACCCAGTAATTTAAAATTCAAAAGAACTTAAACGGCTGTGTTCAAGGTTGGGTTTTCTTCCCCTCCTTAAGTATAATTGGTCTTTCCCATGCACGCATGAGGTTTCTATGGCAATGTGTGTTGTTACCTAGGTTATGGCAAGGGATAGCATTTTCATTTGGCTGTGACATTTGATTAATTACCAGACTTACTGGCCAGCTTCCAGCTGCCTGTACCTGTATTTGTACATGTGCACACATGTATATAAGCAAATTAGGGGGGGAGAAATTAAGAACTTGGGTTTTTAGAGCCCAGATTTGCACCACGACATGTAAAAGCCCAGGCTGGACACCCTTCTGACTTCCTATCAGTAAAACTACACAGCATCTTAGAAGAGTTAATTCTGGGGACTCCAGTATAAGGCCATATCCAAGAAAAAGAAGAAATTAAAGCCATTCCCTGTGATGTCCCATAAGGCGTATTTAAGAAACTGAAGTAGAAAGGCAGATTTCATGCCTGTGGTATTAAAAACCCCCAAACCATTAGCAGCAGTAATGGAAGCATTTATACATCAATAATGTGGAGAATGACAAGATACTGTTGCAGTCCCACCAGCTAATACAAAGAGTGTTAGTGGAAGGACTATGGAATTCAGTTCTGTAAGAAGTCAGCAGGAGGAATCCTATAAACATTGGAAATACTTTTGAATCCCTACAGTATTTACCTCATCAGTTGCCACTGTGTGTAACAGCACTGTTCTAAATCCTGACCATTACAGAATGGGGCTGTCAAGGCAGTTCACTCGTGTCACAGTTACACTGAGATGCCTTTCCGTGATTCCTCCGTATTTGATTTTACATCCTCACAAAACTCCCAAACTCGTCCTAATTCTATTTAATTGATTGCAGTCACTCTGGCAGCCTGAGATTGGAAACCAGACATTGTAATCTTTTCTTCTTTAAATCAAGATTATTTCAAATGTGGGCAAACATGATGCCTGCTAGGTGTGCCTCTCTCAATAAGTCCAGGAATAATCCACGTGCATGACTGAATGCCAATCCATGTGGCTTGGCAGCCTTGCTGCAGTGGGATAAATATTGTGCTGTTCAATAGCAAAGAGACACCTGGGCTTAGAACACACCTGAGTGAAGCACCCTGAGGTTAAAGCTCTGATTTTTACATTTTGTCCTCTATGCTGAGGACTTAGCATATACTTTCTTGCTACAGCCAAATCTGCCAGATGCAGAGGTGAAAGGTTTCCAAAAAACTGGGCAAATACAGTTTGGGAAGGGCAGGCCACAGAGAGGCTCTACAAGAGACATCGGTGCCCTCTGCAGCAGTGAGGACAGCAGCAGAAGTGGGCTAAACCAAAGGGTGGCTAAAGGCCAGAGAGGTGAATTGAAACCCTCTCCTTCCTCAGCAAGAGCCATGGGTGCTCATGCTCTTGGGAAGGACAGCAGCTTTGCTTTGGAAAACCTTTTTCACTTTCCATCAACTTGATGACTGCAGTGGGTCCATGCTAGTGGACTACAGATCCTCTCATGAAGGGGCAAAGACAACCACAGCCACCAAAACGCTTGCCATGGCCCTGGATCAACTCTGCTGCTGCTGCTCCACAGCCCACAGAGGAGATTCCCCACTTTGATCCCTTGAGACAGCCTGGGTGCAAGCCTGGTTTACAAGTCATGGGGATATGGACAGAGACTGATAATATATTCTTAGATCTAAGTGGCTGCCAATAAAACCCCTTACAAGCAGCTGAAGACAAGTTAGTGTTTGTCAGACATCTATGCATAACTGCCGAGCTTGAATACTCCAAACAGTACCAAGAATGTAACATCTAGCATGAAAAATGCTGAAACCCAGCCTGATAGACTGCCAAACCCTGTGTTTTCCACAAAGATTAAAAAAAAAAGAAAAAGTTAAAGTAACTCTGCTGTAGGAGAGGAAAAGTATGGAGAGATGCCTTGTAAGCAGGGAAGTAAATTCAGCTCCATTACATCCTCTCTGGGGAAAAAAACGTAAGAGCAATCCCAGGCAAATGTGATTCTGGAGGAAGGAATAGCTGTATGTTTCTGTTCTGAAGTCCTTCTGCCAGTTGTCATCTCTGACTCCTCCATACCCATGCCTATATTTCAATATTACCCCCTAAAAATGTTGAATTCTTAATGTTATTAGTATATCTGCTTTGCTCCTTGTTCTGTCTTCATGGCAAGGTTTATGCAAAACAGAATAGAAATCCTTAGAGCTGACAGAAGCAGATATTGCTATGAATAGTCCCTTAGTGAGTTATTCACTTACAGTGCTTGGAAAACCAAGCCCAGAAATTCTGCTGTGATTTTTAAAATAATGAAAACCTACATTTACTTACAGAATTAGTAATGCATACATACAACATAACTCACAGAAAAGCACAATGGGTATGCCTGGTCTACCACCAGCAACTTGTACAGCCACATTGCTTCAGACTACGGCGAGTTGCCAGTTACAGCACTGCTTCTGGAACCCTTCTAAGGTGCCTAATCTGATGTGTTATTGGGGTTTAAATCATACGACAGCCTAATCACATCTATTTTGCATATGAAATAAACCCATAGGAACTTGAAAACCTACAAGTTTGTGATCCATAGGTCATGTATTTCAGGTTCCCACCAGTGCTCAAGGATCATATGAGCTTGATTCACACTGAATCTGCTTTTGGAAGAGCATGCTTGGCACGTGCCAAAAAAGAGAACAGGAAACCAACCCAAAGGCTCCACCTGGGAACTTCTTCTATTGAGATATGAAAGACTGAAATGAAGGAAGGTGTATGTCAGCTAATGAACACTGATAGGACCAGTTAAGATTTCTATAGGTGGATTAGAGGGTGAATTCTCACCCACGTACCTTCCACAACCCATTAAATCATTAGTATGAAATATAGGGAAATAGAACATAATTCCCCTCCAAATTTCGAAGTTTCTGCTCCTTTCTTTGTAGTTCTGGGACTCTGACATTCCCTCTTCTTTCTAGAAAATTGTCAGAAACCTGCTTTCTGGGGAAGAAAACCTGGTTTTGTTTATTTGTTTAGTGGGTTTTGGTTGTTTTGTTTAAGGAGGGTTTGTGCTTTTTGTTGCTGTTGGGTTTTGTCTGGTTGTTTTTTGTTTAGTGACACACTGCATTATTACTTGTGCTACCAACACCTTTCTGGAAGTGTCAGCACACCTCTGACTTTTGGACTCTAGGTCGTGTGCCACAGTGACACATTGGTAAAATAAAAGCCATGAGCTCCAGCACAGCCACCTGTTGCTAAAGGAATACCTATGGCAGAAGACACTGTGTCTCCAGACTCATTCCTAGAACTGAGGGGTGACGCAAACATTACAGGGAATGCAGCAAAGATTTACATGACAGAACATACACCAGCTGCTTTTCTGAAAGTCTTAGAATGTGTCATCTAGTATTCCATAATCACCTCATTAATGAATCTTCAAGTCATCATCCTGTGTTAATGTGCCTCAGGTGGTGATAGTGAGATTGTTGCAAAGCAAAGTTTCCCCTCCACATTCTGTGCTCCTACAAAACACAGCCTTATAGGAGGGAGCTCAGACTTCCATGGGTTTTGCCAGCTGGGTAAACAGAGAGGTTAAGGCAAGAACTGTAAACCTGACCTGACACCCAAATCCATAGAATTAATTGCAATAATTGCTCAAGTGTCATAGCTAAGGCACTGAACACTCACTAGATTCACAGGTTGCTGAGGACACCCTGTGCCTCTGAAGATTGTTCTGGCATCTCTGTGGCCTTCAGGAAGTGAACTGCCAGCATCTGAATGGGAATATTTTTTATCTGACTTATCCAAGATCACTCAGCAAAGTTCTGATAAGGAACAAAATCTAAACCCATCATTTCTCCTCTTTCTAGTTCTAAGCAGTACATGCATTAACACCTTGATCTGATATGGCAGTCATACTCACCTGAAATTTAGCAGCATACTTGAGTATCCTTTTAAACCTCCTAATAGGAAGAAATGTAGGCAAACAACATGCTGAGCACAGTGAAGAGCACGTCTGTATCACAGCTGAGAGATGTGAAACTGCAGCCAGGCAGCCAGCACCTGCCAGCACCTTGGGGTGTTTATGCAGGTGGCTGAAAGCTCCTTGCCACAGGGTTACCTGATTTAACTAAATTGAAGCCTACTCTGTACAGCTGCAGAGTGGCTGTATCACAACATGTCAGAGACAGACACACTCACACATTCCATCAGATTTCCTCCAAGGGGGCCACCAAAGTGCATTACAGATGTGCTGGTTTCCTCTCTGTGTGCTCAGCAATGTCTGCCATTGCTATGAAATGTCCGTTTAGTTTTCCCCAAGCCAAAATATAATCACCAAACCCACAAAAATCCCATTCTGCCTGAATTTCTCTGCTTGCTGTTACTTACCTCACTACCCTTATGACACAACCAAAAGCTGGTACAGAGAAATAGGCTTTGTGAGTTTGCTTAATCTGGATTTTCTTCTCATTCCCCAAGTATAATTCTGCTGGGTTCCCACTGTGCTTGTATGGACTCATTAAAAGCTGGGTGTGTTGATAGACACCTGTCTGAACATGAGCCAGCAGTGTGCCCAGGTGGCCAAGAAGGTCAACAGCACCCTGGCCTGCATCAGAAATAGTATGACCAGGGAAGTGATTGTTCCCCTGTACACTAGTGAGGCTGCACCTTGAGCACTGGGTTCACTCACTACAAGGACATGGAGGTGCTGGAGCACGTCCGGAGAAGGGCTCCCCTTGGTGGAGGGTCTGGAGAACACATCTTGAGAGGAATGGCTGAGGGAACTGGAGTTGCTCAGCCTGAAGAAAAGGAAGTTGAAGGGAAACATTCTCACTCTCTACAACTACCTGAAAGGAGGTTTCAGCGAGGTGGGGGTCAGTCTCTTCTCCCTAGTAGCAAGTGATAGGACAAGACAAAATGGCCTAAAGCTGCAGCAGGGAAGGTTTAGGTTGGATGTTAGAAGAAACTTCTTCACTGAAAGGGTACTCAAACACTGGAATAGGCTCCATGGGAAGATGGTTGAATCACCATCCCTGGAGGTATTTAACACAGGAAAGATTTGATGCTAAGGAACAAGATTTAGCACCAGACTTGGTAGAGTTAGATAATAGTTGGGCTTGATGATTTTAAAGTTCTTTTGCAAGCAAAACAATTCTGTGGTTTGATTTATTTGCTGTGAATGAGAGTAAAAAAGACCTAACTTTAGCAGCAGCAGCACCCCTGTGATTGAGCTGCATCTTCCCTGCTACCATTTGCATGTTAGCAGCAACCCACTCCTTGCTGAGAAAAGCAGCTCAGCCTTAAAGCATCTCTTAATCTAACTCAGAAACCCCTCTGTTTGAGTAGGAGTCAGCTGGGGGAAAACTCAAGCTACCAATGTAGTGGAGGCAGCTCTGATTTTCATCTGCTACAGCCTCTCCTAGGGGTTTTAAAATCACATCAGGATCAAGGAGGGAATCAGTCTGCAGCATCATGTCAGTTTCCTGCAAAATATTGCATCTGAATACAATTCAGCTATTTTGTTCTTACGACCTTCACAACACCCCAGTAAACAACCCAGAGCTGAGACTTGCTACTTTTCAGTGCATTACTATATTTGTCATCTCTTATTTCTATTTATCAAGAAGGCATCTCCTCAGTATTGCTGATGAAAGATATTATTACAAAGAACTTAATCAGCTTCCCCTGCATCTTCGTGTCCTGAAATGTTCCTTTTGCTACTAGATAATGGAATAAATCCAAGATTTCCATGTGAGTTCCTGTTTCCAATCCATCAGCAAACAGTATGTTTTCATGTCTTAACTATGTGCTCTTCACTCTGTCTCCTAGACTGCAGGCATTGAAGCTCCCTTTGTATTTCCTGTTCTTCAAGATGCCGGTTGAGCTGGGATGAGCTCTGACACCTGCCACAGCATTTTCTACAGTGTAGCAGTGAGTAGGTTTGGGCTGGGATAAAGAGCCTGAATTTCAGAAACCAAAAAAAAGAGATGCACACCTAACCCATGTACATCCCACAGGACTTTCTTCCTTCTCACTCTGTAAAGTTGTAACCCTGAGAACTTAAGCATCCAGGTTTTCAGAGCAGGAGAGTCTATGTGTTGGGTTGTGGAACCCAACATGGGACGGAAGTCTGCTCATTGCAGGGAATCTGGCACTTAATTCAATTTTTAGTTATCTGAAACATTAAAAAATACAAAACTTGGGCCAGCTCCATTTAGCTGATTAACAGCTTTTGGGAGGAGAATGCTCTAAATGTATAGAGCAATATCAATTTACAAATATAGATAACTCTGTGTATGTTGGGACAGCTATTGTCACAAAAAAACATTAAAGTGAAGAAGCTATACATTTCAAGTCTCACTTATCTCAAGCCTCGTTTTCTTGCCACAGAAAGATAGGACACTGAGTATAGACAGGGGCTGAATACAGGGACTGAACTGCAACACAGCAGTGGCATACCCATGCCTTTCTCCTCCTCCAAACAGGAAAGGTGTGGTAGTCATACAGGGCAGACATCAAATTTAGGATCAGATTTTACTGAACTTGTCCTACACATCACTTCTAGCCTTGCTTTTATCTGCTCAGCACTTCACACCTTCCCTCTGCAACATCAGCCTTTTACTTTCGGTCTCACCTTATACCTTGATAGTCATGATGCTAATCAGAATATAGTAGGATATGAGTCAAGGAGGATTTAGACAGGAACCCCTGAGGCTGGCCAGAAGAATAACCAGGTAACAAGCATATTGCTTACACAAGGAATCAATAACAATTCAGGACACTGACGCAGTAGGAGGATCACAAAGAGAGGCTCCCTTTGCAGTTATTAGCTACTTTCACAACATCTCAATGGGATGGACCAATATTATCAGAATTGTACAGATGAGAAAATATGTTTTCTAATCCTAGTTGTGGTGTCTCCATCAGAAGACTGTGGGCCTACCTATACATCAGCGATTTTTTTCCACGGCATATGGAGAACTAGATCTGCCACATCACCTCACCTACTAACTGGATATGGAATAGCTGTCACCCCCATACTGGAACAGGTCTAACCAGGCGTGGAGGAGCTACAGCGTGAACTGGCATGCTGCCGCGGAAGCACTGCGCTGAGAGCAGTTTGCCCATGGTTATAACAAACCAGGAAGAAAAATAAACCCCAACAACTCATTTGCACATATAAGGTTTTTCTCCTCAGCTAGAGGAATGCAAATGTCATGCAGCCTTTACATTGTCTCCAACGGTTTGGCTGATTACCACATCTCTAATTCCAGTTCACACAATTCACACAGCACTTTCTTATTATGGATGTGCTGCTGACATGTACAAAGACTGATTAGATAGTTAGACACAAGCCAAGGAAACAATAAATACACAACTCCACTTTGCAGAGAATTATTTTGCTATAGGCTCTTCTGTGCACAGCTGAATTTGTCTTCATAGTTTGATCTCTGCCCTTTCTTAGCAAAAAACTTTCAGCTATTGAGTTAAATTTTCCAGACAGATATAACACATCATAATATTTTCCAGGTTTATCATTTTCCCATCTGTTAGACAGTGAACTATTCTTGACTATTCATACTACAGCTCTTACAAAGCTACCTCCCTAGTCCTATCAGTGGGCCAAGAAGTGCTTTTCCCCTTATGTACATGTGCCAGCTTGCAAAAGTATCCATTCATTGAAATCAGTATAGGAGAAAACTACACCAGAAAGGCCAAGCACACTTCCTCACTTCCTTTCAGGTAAGCAGTAACCTGGCTGGCTGAGAGATGTCTTTTGGTTGCATGTCATTCACATCTATGTGGTCATCCAGGGTTGAGGCAGTGCTGTGAAGCTGCCTTGGCAGCTGTTCAGCTTCAGTGACGCTCATGCTATTCCCCATCCCTGCAGAGAAAAACCCCTCCAGTATTATGATTTCTTCAGTCTAATTCTTTTCTAGTTTATGATGAGTCTCCCCTCCATGTACATAGCCTCATAGCTGAGAGCAAGAACCAGCCCTGTCCTTCCAGGTCCTGACCAGCCACCAGCAGAAGCAGAATCTCTCAATTTCCCAGACTCTTCTGTAGTAAGATTTTAAAGAGTGTTGCTCACTCATGAGTGTTTGTAACAAGCTTTCATTTCAGATGGAAGTTGACTCCCATAACATAATAATTTCTCAGCCAGCCTTCTCAGTTAGGATTAGATTTGTCAATGTTGAGTATGATAGGTTTTCTGGTTTAGTTTCTGTATTAGTCTCCCATGTCTCAAGGTTAGTTTGCACTGTTGGGTTTTCTTGCAGGGAACTTGCTGCTTCTCTTTGTGCTCTGTATCATACTGCTGTTTACTTTGGGAAACAACTGCAGAGATTTACAACAGGACCCTTGTTTTACAACCCTTCAGTTTTTAAGTTCAGATAGACTTCACATAGTCTCTAGTTCTTGCATTACTGCTACCGTGAAGGATCTCCATAAAGTTTTAAAGAAGGACCTGGCTGACAGAAAAAGATAGTTATGGTATCCTTTAAGGAAGGAAGAAAATAACCCAAATAAAAAGTTGTCACCTGCTGTGGGCTAAGATTTTATTTGTGCAACTCACAAGAAGCAGCAGACTCTTTAGAGACAGAAAAAACACTTCTAACTCTCCTGCCAGCTAAGTGAGGGAAAAGATACTTTACTGTCATGAAAATATCATATGGGAAGAATACAGTACTGGGAACTCTGCTCTCTCCTACAGCAAATTTTGTATCCATGCTGACAGGCTGAAGCTGGGAATAAAGGCACTAAACAGGACATTTACTGACAATAACTCTTGGAATTTGGGGGAATTTTTGCCTTTTGGTGTACACAGAGCTATCACCTCCAGTAATGGCAACTAACATCTCCAGAAGACTTGGTTGACTGTGAATGCACAACTCTTTGAATGAGCATGAACAGTCACCAAGGTTCATTTGCTCTCATCTGCCTCTCATTAATGGCTGTGTATTGAAGACATTAATCCGAACACGCACGCTGACGGAGCTCTTGCTCCCCAAAATACAGTGACAAAAGGCCAGACTCATGTCTAGGGTAGGTTATGGGCTTTACATCACAGGACCTTTTCAATTAACAAATTTCTTCTGTTTAAAATCCCTATATTCCTATTTTCACACCTGCCTTTTGTATGAGAATGTCCTTACAACATCTAATTACTTTGCAGTGCAGTTCCTTCACAGTTCCAAACCTGATTAAAAAGAGCACCCAGTGAAGAGGTGAAGAATGTGGGTCAGATCCCTAGATGGTGTCACAGCAATGGCTCTGAGGCGACGTCAAAAAATGTAACAAGAACTAATTCTACCTTTTTGCCTTGTAAAAATATGCTTTAAGCCTGAAAAGAATGGTGACAGTTGAGAGTTCCTGCTATTTCTCCCTCTCCATACAGGTATCCTCCTGAGGTGGTGCCTGTCACCACTGAAAGCTGCTCATCTTAGTCCTTGGAAGATGAACTCAATGCAAATAGTACAACTCATAATACTAAACAAAAAGTAAGAATCAGAAAATATTGGGCAGGCAATTAAGTGCCTACACATTTCAACATCAGCTAGGTCTGCAAGCTGTCAGCCCAAAAAGGTCATTAAAATAATCCGTCCTTTTATCAAGAGCAAACTCTTGCTGACTGATAATGCTGAAAATGCGATGCTAATTCCAGCCACCTCTGGAAGCTAATTTAACCCTTTCCTGCACATCATACATACTGCCTGTGATATATGCATTATCTTTATGAATTTTTTTCCCCATCAAAGGCCTTTTCAGTTCATTCTGTAGCCCTTTAACAAATTTTTAATCTTGTTGCTAATTTGCCTTCACACCTTATCTTCATGAGGATTTATTTGTGCCCTTCAGATGTAAGCACTAGCTGAGTTTTGAGTAAAAATAAGATCAAGTTTCATTTGCACTTCCCTTACAGAAGACCTTGCTCCTATCAGGTGCCAAAACACTCAGGTCCCATTAACTTCAGTGCGAGAGCAGTGACTTCACTGCATTCAGCTTTTTGCAGGTTTGGTTCCCTCACAGATTTCTGCAAATATCAGTAACAATTTAATAAATGAGTAAGGATTTTGATGACACACATGCAAGAGCATAGATGGCTATGAGGTCTAATGGCAGAGCTTCATATCTGCTTACTTGGAAGATAAGATTGCTTACATGTCTTAACCAAGCAACATCCCACGGGGTTTTCAGCATTCCCTGTGTGTTGAATGATAACTGCAAACAAATCCCTCTGATAAAAAATAATGCACATCCTTTGGTAAAGCTTCAAATGCACTGACACGGTGGGGTTTATGGATAACTGGATTCTCCTCAAATATTTGTTTCACAAGAGATCCTTTATATGAGGTTTAAAGTGCTATATGAGGTTTAAAGTGCTCCAGCCCTCAATCAGTAGCTGACTCTACAGCTTCCGCTATCACTGCCCCTTTTGATTTCCTTTGGTTTTCTTTCCTTAAGATCAAGGTGATCTATTTTTAGTGCAGGGACTGGGTAAGTGAGGAGTTGCTATAGTGACAGATAGCTGATACAAACCCAACCCCACTGCAATTCCTCTGGCTGGTAGATTAACACTACCCAATGTGGGGCAGTGGCCAGGGGTGCCCAGACATTGCTCAGCTGCAGGGTGGGGCATTAATAACTGCCCAGGACTCTCCACATGACATTGAATGTACATGAAATAGCCAGAAGCAGCCTGGGTGCTTTCTGTAGGAAACAAAGGTCTTGCTGCTTTGGATGGCCCAATAAATGAGTCGGTATTGGTCTTGGTTTTCATTCTGCTGGTCGATCGACAAATTAATCAGTGCCTCCGCCCAAGAAGTCATTCTCTTCTTGAATATCCATCCTAACAGGAACAACTTTTATGCCAGGATTGAAAATTGGGAGAAAAAAAAATGCAGTCAGGCTATTTAGCTCTCCTCGCAACTGAACAATTGAGGACCACAGAAATGTGGGAGGACTGGAAATGTTGTATGGAAAGGAATCTGGTGGCCTCTTCTCCAATGTCCTACTCAAAGTAGGTTTGGTATCAGCCAAGAGCAGGTCAGCTTTGACTGAGTCTTGAAATTCAGTAATGGAGAAGCCACAGCCTCTTAGGTACCTGTGCCAGTGCCATACCACCCTCTTGAGGGAGTTTTTGCTAACATCCCATCTGACCCTCTTCAGTTGCAAACTCTTACCTTTTACTCCTTCTTTTACCGTCTGCCACTACCAAAAAGAGTTTGCTCTATTACCTTTGAAATTGCCCTGCAGGTATCTGCAGGCTGCTATTAAACTACTCTTTACCCTTCTCTCTGCTGAACAAAGAAAGATGAGTTTCCTCAGCCTCTCCTCACAGATCCCAAAACATCTGCTCTAGGTCCCAAAATATCTTGGTAGTTCTCTGAGGAAACCTTCTCCAATTTCTCATCATTTTACTGATAGAGGACCAGAACTTGGACACCCTGCTCCAGGCATGGTCCACCAGCCACAGATGGAGGGAGAGAATAATCTCCCTTGACTAGATTGCCCATTCTCTCCTAACATAGCCGAGTGTGTGGTTCACCCTATTGATACTGACAGCACATTTTTGCTTGTATCTTTTTCCAAATCCAGATCCAGATCCACCACAACCCCCAAGTCCTTCTCAGTGTGAGTCAGTCATCAGTGCCTAGTGTGTATTGGGCTCCAACTATCCAGGTCACTAATGAACATTATCAGTCCCTGGATGGTGATCATCTCTAAATTCAGGTATGTCCCTTGGAAAATGTCAACACTATTCTAGCTCCTCATCTTTTCAGCTCAGCCCTTCTCTCAAGGAGGCTGGCACAATCCTCATGTCTGAACACCCATCTGACTTTCATGGCCACTATTGGAGGAAAAACATCTCCACTGCAAACTTTCTGTCTGTCTTATGTCTCTAGCTGACTTTCCATCTCATTTCTCCCTCACCAACAGTCCTGCATTTCTTGTCCTATTTTTGTTCATTATCTCTAATTATGGTATATACAAGCAGCAGAGATGCCACAAATCATCTGTTCCTCTCCAGGAGTATCATCCTGTAGGAAAGGCAGGACTGCTGTAATAATCCTGTGCATGCCAGAGGAGTTCTTGCACCAAGTGAAATAAAACCGCACGGCCAGATGGGCAGGATCTGTTAAACAATTCCAAGCCTGCAGCTCCGAGCATGTCAAAAGGCTCCTTGTTACCCCACAGAGAGCTCAGTACTGGGAAGCAGCTGTTTTCCAATGCCTGGAAAAAACTCTGAAGAAACAACAGGATGCTCTTAATTCATGTCAGCTCGTCTTGCCATCCTCCTCCAGCTAAATCACCCCAACTTTATCAAAGGAGGAGCAGAAAAAGGATAGGACAGAAACTCTTCAGAGCAAATGTTTCAATGCAGAGCTGGGTTCTGTCCTTAAACCAAGTAAAGCTCTGTGACCTTTCCAGCAAGGAGAATTCCAGCCTCTAAGCCAAGCCTGCCAGCCGCACAATGATATCTTACAGAGCAGCCTTTCATCTCTTGAGACCTAAGCCTTCACATTTTGGTACGACTCTGTAACAACAATAAAATAGCTAAAACAATTTTCAGGCCTTAAGTCCCACAGCTCCAAGCACTTTCAAGTCCTTGAACTGCTTTTAGATTGGACAAGAATAAAGGTGAAAGCAAGAAACAGCTGAATCCTGATAATTCCTGGGATTTGCTGATCCAATAAATCTGACAAACTGCCTTATCAACATCTTTGAAATTGCACTCTTGGGCATTTCACTGAAACTTTGAGCAAGGAGTCAATAGTCCAAAAAACATTGATTTCTAATTAAACACAAGCACCCACCTACTTAAATGCTACTGTCAAGTGGAATTCTAGGCTGTGAAACAGATCTGGGCTTGACTTTTACTTGAAAAATCTGGCGACAGCATTTGTAGCATAGACACATGGGAATATGAATAAATTGTCTAACTTAGCACATTCAAGTCAAGTAGAAAGTCAGACTAGGGTAACAGCTTCTCATACAGATATTCTTCTGAAAGTCAGAGCTCTTGAAAAACACAAGTGAAAGGAGGAAAAAAAAAAACTGGTGCAATAAGGATGAGAGTGCAATTTTGACCGTGCATAGAAATAAGTAATTCCAGTGATTTTCCATACATAAGTTGTGACCCTCCTGCATTAAGCATGAAGACATTGCAGGTTACACTCTTTAAGCAGAGATGTGTGTGAAAGTCTTATCTACACTTTTTTTTTTTCACCTAAAAAATTAATCAGATGATAATTAATTACACCACAGAGTAACTGAGATAGTTTTCCATTCTTATATGCATTATCAGAAGTGACCTGGCACCTGAAGGATGGAAAAAAGAAATCCTGATAAATACATCAATATCACCTACTTTCAGAAACAGGGTTTCACCTGCACACAGTGTCCAGCTTCCTTCTCTCTTGATTTCTCCTTTAGCACCTCAGCGAACCCCTTCTTATCCTTTAAAAATGCTGAAGTGTCTGTGAGGCTGCTGTGCCCGAGGGGAGAAATACCTGCACCCACAAGCACCAACAAGCACTACCATCACACTGAGTCCCTCAGATGGGAGCTCTTCCTGCTCAAAACTCACCCTACCAAAAGGAGGCTGGCCCTGCTGGTCTCACCCACCACGTTGTTGACAGCAGCACATCAGTGCTGAGTAGTTCAGTCGTTTATAGAAATATGGATATTTTTGATTTGCAATGAGATGCACAGAGCTGCCTGGAGCAGGACTGAGAAGAGGTGCCAGTAGGCAGGTTAATTTGGTCTGTGAATTTGTGCCTCGAGAGAACATGCTGTATTTTCACATGTATAATCTGCCCTTCAGACTAAAATACCTTTCTCTGAAAATAAATTTCTTGGAAAATTTATGTTCTTGGACAGATCACTGTGAGGGCAAAAGGTCTACAGCTTCTTTAAGCCCACAAAGGGCTGCAGAGGAAGAATGCTGCAAGGCTCTGGGCCATGGAGGATGCAAGGCAAAAATCTGAGGCAAAGCACTCTGCTCAAAATATCTTCATTTCAATTTTCACCACTGGAGGTTTTCTGGAGTTTTTTACTATCTGAATTTACCAGTACCTGCTTGAAAATATCTTACTGATTTGAATGCTTCACGGTCACAATCCTTTTCCTCCCTTTTGAAATGCTTCAAAACTCTGAACAAAGCTGGGATGTGCCAGAAAGCAGCAGCGCACTGACTAAAAAGGAAGCAACAATAAAAAGTCTGAAACGTTTCAGCAGGCTCATCACTGTTTTTTTTGTCTTCCTCACAAGCAAGTGCAGAAATTTCACAGCTTCCAGGTCTCAGAGCTCTCTGTAGTACAAGATTAATTGGTACTGATCAGCCAGAGCTGCCCATTTTCTAAAGTCACTGTCAGTTCAACAGAGCATGAAAACCAGGAGAGAAAATCATTAACAAACCAAAGTGTTCTCGGTTTCTCATACTCAATCTCTGATGTTGATGGTTTTAAGCTGCTTTTCAGGAGCAACAGGATTTTGCTCTTTCAGTTTGTTTATGGCAGCTGCTGGGATGTGCAATGATCCCTTCACTCTCATTGGTTTCTGCAGATTTTTTTTTTTCTCGCTGTGCCTTCTTTCCCACTGCCTCAGAACAGAAAGATCCCACCAGAATGAGAAAAATAAATATCTCAGCTCCAGTTCTCCCACAGGCAGCATCACACACTCTGGGGCAAAGCAGGGAATGAGCTGCAGCATCCCAGGCTGAAGAAGCAGGAAATCAAGTCCTGTCTGCCTTTGCAATTGTTTCTCTGTCCTCTTCCCACGTTTTATGTCCCCGTTCTTGGTGCAACTGTCCACAACACAGCTCATGCTGATAAATGTTGATGAAGAATCCCTTAGGTTTCCATTTGCACTTGGTGAGGTTGTGAACCACCTTCTCTTGCACACTGACTTGCCCATAGACTGCAGTCTGAGCTGGTTGCATCCTATGGCACATTAACTACACATTTTGATCACGGATGCAGTCACTACACCCCAATTGTCAAGAAAGAAGAGTATGATGTCTCCGCTTGACACATAATCCACACTTACCCCAGCTCCAGGGGTCTGGAAAGGATGATGGCAAGCAATGGAAGAAGCCTCTTGAGTTTCTGACTGAGAGAGGAAAACATTTCCACTTGGATCAAGTATTTAGATATTTGTCGCAGTTTTTTTTTTTTTTTTTTT
>WBNM01028416.1:937169-1049989 GCA_013399055.1 Ramphastos sulfuratus
TTTTTTTTTTTTTTTTTTAAGAGCATGACAGACTGAGATTATTCTACTTTCCTCTTTTTAAGGAAAAAAAAGTTCAGTAAAGTAATAACGCTCTTGCTGAACTGGAGAGGAATACAGAAAGGTTGTATCTAAAGATGTGCAGGAGAAAATATGGCATACACGAAACCTTAACACCTAACACAGATACAGGAGACATAAGAATTCCCCCAAAACCTTCCCTCCAAGCAAACCAAACCCACCAAAACCCCAGTGCTCGTTTTCTCCCCCACCCCACACTGTCCTCCATTTTAGGCCCCAAGCAGGTTGGATTCACTGCGGATGTGGCCTTGTACAGTACAGGATACTCCTATATGTTACCTAGAATGCCTCTGGAGAGCTGAAAGGAAAAGGGAGAACAGAGAAGGAATTGAGCTTGCTGCCCACTTACAAATGTATGCAGGATTGTGGGACAGAATAACAAACATTATGATACCCGTCGGCGACCAGTTCATCCCCTGGGATGGATCTTGGTTTTAGGAAATCTGGGATAACCTGGAACCACTCAAACCACAATATTCTACAATACAACACCTCCCTGATCTGCTCTAGAGTCTCAGCAACCCTCCATCCCATGGCAGTTAGCAGGAACATGGGATAAAACATGTGTACTGGGTGTAACAAGTGTGGCTTCAGCCCTTCACACTGTAACTGCCTGATTCATGTGGATGGAGGGGCCAAAGGTGTTTGCATGTGTATGATTGTGGGCTGAGTCATTCAGTAGCTTCACTTCTAATCAAGTCCTAATCCACACCTGGATTATAACAGCTGGTAGGGAAATTGTCTTTCAGAGTATTGTTGAGGTGGGACAGGTCTGGGGCCAAGGGGCAACCCTAAAGTGTGCTTGGAGCACCTCAGAACCAGCTTGTCAGGGCTCAGCCTCAGGTCCTGCCAATTACAGCCCAGATCAACAAAATGCCCAATGCATGGGCAAAGAGAAGCTCCTGGACAACCCATGTGGCTGAAAGCCCCATGGCTTTCATGAGCAGTTTGAGGCTAAATGCCTAGGCAGAAGGTACTGTCAGGGGTCAAGACAAACACAAGTGCTGGGCACTATTAATGTTACACCTTTTGCATGTGTCATTCAATCCTTCACCAAATGGATGGTGTCCTTTAAAGGGCAGAGCAATTAGCCTTGTTGGGGCCAAAAAGTTGTCCCCTTCAGAAATGCCACATGACCTATCTATTTACAACACAACAGGCCACAGTAAGACCTGGCAGGTGGAGAAGCTGCCAGCAGCTCTGCACAGGCAAGCAGAAACTGCAATAGTAAAGAAGAAACTCTGCAGTGGTGATACAGATATTGGAGAAATTTTGGATAATCCCAGTCTTCACCCTGCCCAAATTGTATTCCATAAATCAGCTTCCATGCTGTCTGGATAGCTCAAGTTTTGAGATCTCTCAGTTATCTGCTCCTTTTCTGGAGTAAAGCTACTGTGGGCTCTCTGCCTTCACCCCACAGCTCTGCCTGCCCTCATTTGATCCTGGTGCTTGTTCACGCTTTTCTCCTTCCTCTCTGTGTGCTCTCTCCTGTTTGGCCGTGCTCAGGTCTCCTCTTGCTCTTCACTGGCATAAAAAGACTGTAAGGAAGAATAGGGGGCTACAGGTATGACCAACCTCAGCAATACCACCCTTCATTTCTCTGTCAGAAGACAAATCCCATCATCAGAGCACAGGGAAGATGGAGACCCCTTTCTGGGCTGTCAGATGATTTTTTTTTTCTTCTTTTCTTTTCCACTTCTTTTCTGAATATAATCCAAGCGTATTTTGCAACAGGGAGGCTGCTGTGGCAGCACTGGCCACCCTGGGAGCACAGGGTGGAAAACTTAGGTTGGATTGCCATCATACATTTCTCGTCCCTGATGATAGATGGCAACTAAAGGGGATGCACCAGTGCACAACCAAACCTGATTAGACTCCAAGTCTGATTGCTACCAATTCTTGGGCACACCACTAATACTGATCCTACAGCCTGCCCAGTGCCAGTAGTTCCCTTGAGATCTGCTCAGAAAATGTTTAGTAAGACGTAATAGCAATGAGGTACAGATTAAATCCAGCAAGCTTTTGTTTTGACATTTCCCTATAAATAATTAAGGCCATGTAGGAAAAATTATAAAAATTTAAAAAAGAAGGATTTATGAGTGTTAGCCTGTTTCCTAAAAGGAATCCAGACTCCACTGGGATAGAGGGGCAATTCCCACGGCAGTGTGTCTGAGGAAGGCGGAACACCACACATCCTGCTTGCTTTGACTCCTGTGACTTGATAGCTCTCTGTTCCTGATGACAATGCGATGCAGGAAGGTGACCTGGCCACACTCTACGACAATGACATATGCAAAGTCTGGAGAGTAAATTCTGTAGAGAAAACTCTGCCTAAAGCTCACTGTGTGCCACTAGAATGGGCTACAGAGCTGGATTAATGGAATGAAAGTAAGATGGAACACATTTTTTTGACAGCTCTAGCATTACACTTTCAAATGCTTTATAACTCTGTCAGAAACATTACAATTAATATAGGCAGTACTCCTGGTGCAGGACAAATTATTCTGTCTATAGTGGAAGATAAAGATGGTGTTTACAGTTAGACTTTGAGGAAGCAGACTTGCAACCTTGTGTTTGGTGCTTCCAGCAGCAAATTCTTTTGTAGATGTTGGTTATTCTCATCTTACTGATGGAAACACAAGAAGTGGGTGAATAAGTGGCTCAAAGTGCCATTAATCACTCAAATCACACAGGTTTTCCTGCCTAGGCGAGAATTTAGGAGTTTTAATTAAAAATTTGGGAATATATTTTACATCTAGGCAATCTAATTGATTTTTTTTCTTCTTGTAGCAACTGTTACCTGTTTTTGTGATCTTGCTGACATTGAAACAAGAAAGACCTGGGTCCTATCTCATTAACATCATTTTAACCTTAGTCCAGCAGAAGCCCTGGTGAGTTTAGGGGAATGGATAACATGGCACAGAACCTTAGATTTAAAAATACTTAACTGTGCAAAACAGGAACAAAAGAAGAAGCATTTCCAAGAAGGACACCTTAAAAACAACACAAAAGACTACTCAATAAACTGCAAAACACTGAATAATAGAAAACCAAGTTTCTAGGCATACACTCATCCATCAGTTGCAGCTCCCTGTCACTATATCTGTGTATATCTCTCTGCACCACCCATGTGGTCCAACACTACTCAAACTGTCATCATTCTGCTGGGTTTCACGCAGTAACCACTGATCGACAGAGAAGAGGCTTCCCTTCATACAAGCCAGCTTCTAAAGTGATTCAGTGTAACACTAGTTTTAGACTTCTTAGTCACAGCACAGAATCTCTCAGCAGCTCTCACGATCTTCAAGGAACCACTGGGCTACCATTAATCCATATAGGAAATGTATTAAACCTAATGCTCCATTACTATTATGAAAAACAGCTAGACCCTTGTGTTCTGACCAGCTGATCCCTACGTGATATGCAGCTGCTCTCTGGCACACACAGTTCAGCACTTGAAACTGGAGTTAGTACTCAGTGACCAGGAAAAGCTTTTGATTAACAGAGAATGGCCACTAGTTGCATTGCAAACACAATTATATTGGTAACTGCAATATTTGCAGAAAGTTATGTTTTTAAATGCATTATTTAGCAGATTAAAATGCAACTTTTCTCTATTTAAAAATCAGCTTTCAATATACAGTGTTAGCCCTAACTCAGCAGTTAGTTACTATTCTTCAATTAAAGTAACATTAGTCAACACTAATGTGACTTTCAAATGCATTTCACAGTGTTTACTGTAAAGCTTCCTGTACATCACATCAGGTTATACCTGACGTGCTACAGGTACGCTGATGTTCATCTCCAGTGCAAGCCAACAAAGATACCTCCATGTAACAACTGCACGATTCAGTCAATGAAACTGGGTAACACAAAATGGTTTATCAGTTATATGCTATTCCCCACTAGTTGCCCTTTCCCATAGACAAACATCCACCCTTTTTGGAAGGGTAATGCGAAGGGTCCCTACCGAACAGGCCATGAGGATCAGACTGGCATCTCTCCGAGCTTTTGCATTGCTCCTTTTTCTTCTTGTTCCCTCTAAAGCTACCAAAACGCTTCATGAGCTGCAACATGCACTCACGCAGCAGCAGCTGTCGGTCATGCCCAGGACTGAACAAAAATAAAAGCAGCAGAAGAGGCAAGGCCAGGTGTCACACCAGATGCCCAGGTGTGAGAAAATAAAGCTCCAGAAAGACTGTGCGCCTGTGAATAATAAAGTCCAGCTTGCCAGTGGTTTGGCTCCCAGGCACTTAGATGTGGTGTTTGTGGAGAACTGCTCTGCAGCAGGCTGCCAAACCTCACATCCTGAGTGCTTCTAGTCTTAATTCCAGTGTACAGTAACTTGTCTGCAAGTATCCATGGGCATGGGGAGAGGTTCAAAGTCTGCCCAGCTTGCAGCCACTGAGCTCTTATCCGTCAGCCATCAGAAGCTTTGAAGACTGAAGCAACATTTCTCAGCAGATCAGGCCATGTGGAAAAGGTCAGGAACCGCTCGATAAGCTCCCTGGTTCAAGAAACACTAACTATGCAAAGGAGCCACAAGCCCTCTTGAAGGGAATTGTCATGTGCAGCTCTGCATGATGACTCTTTAAAAAGGCTGTAAAAGGAAACTGCCCTGGACAGACAATTCCTGGCAGCGAGTGTCCCAGGCACACTTGCACCATGACATGACATCACTCAGCTATTTTGATTCATGTGTGCTGGGTCTTCGCAAGGACAGCATAGTCCAGCTGCCTGTCGATGAGCTCTGAAATGCCCAGCCCTCCACAACTAAATGACTGAAGGATTAATGGCAATCAGAGTCTGCCAGTTCCTGAAATGAAGGCCAATACTTTCTGGAAGCTGCAGCTGGAGTGATGGGCTGGACTCTCTCTAATGACATGCCTCCTGTGCTGTGCATATCTATATGTTCTGCATAGATTGTGCCATTCAGATTTGCTGCCTGCAAAGCAAAGGCCACTCAAGGCAGCTGTTTGCAACACAGTTGAATTCCACTTTGTGGTCTTTTCAATGAGACAAACATTCACAGGGTTGTTGCTCATCCCGCGTGGCCTGGGTGTATTACGTTAGGCTCTGAGTCTGTACATCCAGCATGGGCTAGATCCTGAGCAGCTGGAAAGGAGTGCAAGCACGAACCAAGGCAAACAATCATAGCCAACCTTCCTAACATTAAAGCAAATGTTCTGTAAACATTTAATTTAAAAGCTTTTCTTTCTTTTTTTTTTTTTTTTAGAGTCACAGAGCATGAGCCCTTCCACTGGACATCACTGGAGCTTGAGGCTCTGATCTTTCACAAGTGAAATCCTGTATGAGTAATAAGAGTTTTACTGTTTTAATTCCTAGGAAGAATTAAAGGTGATCCCACCTTTTTCCTCTGCAAAGAAACATGCCTTTTTCTTTGTGCCCACGATTGCTTCTGGGACTTAATATCATTAGAAAGAAAAAAAAAAAAACCCAAAACCCCAAACCCACAAAAACCTAGCCATGATTATTTCAAAAAATACCTCTATCAACACAGATTCCTTATAACATCTGGTCTTTAAGAAACATGACTGTCTCCAAGGCATCAATGCAACGATGTCCCAGGACTTCAAAGGCCCCCACAAAAGGTACAGAAATGACAACAGTTTCCTCTGCCATCCTTAGCTACCAAGGACTTCTGTTGGTTTACCTTATGAAGAATTTGGAACAAGACAGTATAGAGAGCACCTTTGCTCTTCCACCTAGCAACCAAAACAATCAAATTATTAACAAGACCTCTAATTACCTTCCAGACAAAGTTCTCCCTTATATTCAAGTAAAGAACCATAATAATTAATTTAAGGTTGTTTCTAGATTTCTCCCTTCTGACTTGCCCTCTGCTTTCTTGTATTATCATTTTTGTGGCCCTGTTTCAGCTTTCCAAGTGAAGATTCCAGTGCACTTCACCAAATATTGCCAGCACAGTGCTTTTAGAAAGCCTCTTCTCCTGTCCCTCCCTTGAAGCTCACTGTTCACCCAGCATAGAGGAGAAGCAGGTGGAGCAATGAGAACTGCTGAGGGACTGGCAGAGGAAATGCCAGTGTTACTTAAATACTTATTTTAATGTAGTTGCAGGAAGTGTCAAGCTTTTCACACTCCATTTGGTCCTGTGTGACCACCACATTTGCCTCTGCAATCTTCATCTTCACTGTCCCTTCCTTTCATTCTGCCATGCTCATGCCACCATGCCTAAGACAGTAGCTGTAGTGGGACAAGCTCTGTCCCTCCCCATAAGCATGTTCCATGGGTCACCTCTCAACCTACTTCCACGAAAGTGATGACCTTCACAGTCCTTCCCATTTGCAAACCAGCTCCCCACTAACAAAACTGAATCTCCCTTGCTGCAGTTTACTATTTCTTTTCTATGCACATGGAGAACAGATTGTTCCCTTCTGCTCTGGAGCAGCCCTTGACATACTTGGAAACAATTATCCAGTTCTCTTTCCTACTTGTCCAGTAACACAAGAAGTTCTGCCTACAACATCAATGCAATCTGGACCTCCTCAGAAAAGCATTCCTCATCCTTCAGTGACCAAAGGACTGCTGAGAATGACTTAATGCTATCAGAAACCAAAAAATGTAAATCCCTTTTTAATGAGATAACAATTGGTGTTGCTTCAGCATGGAAGCAGCCCCTTTCTGATAGAGGTCAAGAATAAATAGTCACTGATGACCTTTTCAAGCAGGGCTATTGCACCAGGAGGGCTCATTTTCCCATATTAAAGAAAGAAGCAAGACCCTACTGTTTCTGCATAGGGCTACCAGAAAATGAAACAATGCTGTTGGATAACTGGCTTTTACAGTAATTTGTTTTAAAAAAAAACTAAGGAGTTTTAGTATGATCATTTTGTCTCCCACAGCTAATAGTCTAACAAATACTTGCAAATTTACACCAGATACTACATCTTCTTAACGATTCCAGCAGAAGGACCTTACAAAACAAATAATAAAAAGCTAGGCTTCAAAGAGCACCTTTGGGGCCACCTATGTTCTGGAGATTTAAAACACAAATCTATTTCAAGCAACCATGAAATGGATTCTTGTCAAGCTAGTTTCAAGTCTCTCAAATTAGTTATAGCATATTATCTTTCTTCAGCTGCATAAGGATAACACCATCCCCCTCCAAAGACCATATGCAGTTCACTTTGAGAGTTACCAAGCAGCTTAATAAAATTATTTAAGGGAGAAGAAACAAACATTCGTGTGTGTGAGAAATGCTTCCCTAGTCCTGCTGTATCTGCTAAACTGGCTGAATCTGAGCTGTTCCACTGCGTCAGAGCAGTATCTACGTTGACAACTTGCCAACCTGTCTGCGGTCCCACCACCTTCTTGCCCCCAATCATCTGTTTCTATGGCAGTTTTACTTTGATGATCCAGTGTCAAGTCCAAAAAAAGAGCCTGAAAAGGCTCTCGAGCTAAAAAAAGACCCACACCTGGAAATCTCCCTTACACCAATCCTTGCCTCATTCCCATCAGCTGCCTGTGTGCACAACGTACCCAGCAGTGTCCTTCTCTGCTCATCCCAGCCCTCCATCCCCTTAAATCACTGAGTTTTTTGTTTTATTTTGCTTCATTTTTAAGAGGAAAACTGGAGCACAGAAAGTAGAAAAGATAAATCTCCTTCTGCTGTATTTTTCACTAATTCACACGTCCACATGAGAAGAAGAGTTTTATGGCAGGAGTCAACTTCAAAACTCCAAAAGGCCCCATCTGTGGCTGGACTACCCCTTTTTGATGCTTCTTGCTCTTCTGTTCTCCATCGGGATAAAAGGACCTATTATATATCTCCCCTCCATAATTATTGAGATGATTCTTGAGACACAAACACAGCAAAAATCTTCCTCTCTCTGGACATGATTTGTACTACAGGGTGGAACTGGAGGTTGGGTGTTCAGATTCTGCCACCACATAGGAAATACGGAAAGTGCCACTGACCCAGACGTCAGACTTTCAAAACACAGACTGATTTATCCATCTCACAGAAGTGTATGGTGTACATTCTGTGCCATGGTGAAAATACTTTAAATGCTGATATTTTGAACCATTTCTTCACTTGCCTTTTCAATAGGAGCTTTAAACCTTACAAATGCAGAAGCAGAGTGCAAGGCAGGCAACAGGGACAAGTTAGTCCTGTCAGGGTTTATTCTGCTGGGAGAAAGGGAAAAACAATACTGTCCTCCTTGAAATTTAAGAGCTTGTTTAGCACAAAACAGGAAGGCTAAGAAGAAAAATGTATCCCCTTAGTGACAATTAACGCTTCAATGGGCTTCTCACTGCAAATCAGCAAACCCAAATATTTCCCTTTCCTTGTTGATGAGAATTTCCTTGTTCAAAATTGCCTCTAGTTTTATCACTGCTCGAAGGAACAAAGTTCAGATCCACCCTTAGACAGGTGAAGCATGAATCACATTTGCATTTCTACATGGGTCATGTTTTTTTGCCTTGTCCTTAAAAATTACCCTAAGTTGGAATATTTATAATTTTCTTTGTTAAATTCTACAGACAGTTGTTGGCAAAATGAAACATCTTCTGTCATTGTCAAAGGTGCCAGAGTGTGCTTAACAGGCTCAGGACAACGGATGGATTTGAACTGCAATTGTGTTTCATATAAATAGAAAACGTGGGAAACATTTTGAACTAACACACAACTGAATATTTAAAAGAGATCTCTGCTCTGAGAAACACCCACTCAAGACTACAAGTGATGCAATGCACAGTAACAAAAAGCCTGTTTTGCCAGAACACCATTTGCAGGCTGGTGGAACAGAGCATGCAGCCTGTGTTTTCAAAGGGAAATACAAACTACCACTTTCTCCGTCTGGTCCAAGTCCAGCTCACACCCCATAAAAGAACTGCAAGTTTATGACACCAAGCTGGGCTCAATTACTTCCCATAATCATAACCAAGTGTTTCACTGTAATGAGTTTTTGTCTTTATCCTCTTTTTTATACTGCTTCATGCTGCTTTCACTGTGCTTTAAGAAAGATTTTAATCTTTGAAGCTGTCAGGCTGGCACTAAATTGGTTTTAAAAAATCTGAACGTTGAATTTTAATTCTTTTAGAAGTCCCAAAGGTGCACACTAGATTTCCCAGAACTCTTGGTAAATTACTTATAAATTACATTCTGGCATGTTTGTGATGTTTTCCTATCCTACCTTTCCAGAGCTTATAATATGAGCCAGCAGGAATAGGAGTGACAGCAATGGTAGTGTTGGCATATTGGAGGCTTCTAGGAAGAAAAATACTTTATTTTAGGCTCAGAGAACCTACCCCAAAAGACTGGTAAGTTGGGACTGGTGACTATGATCCCATCCAACTGATATTTTAGCATTTCCCCCCACCATACTGAACTGTGGTGCATGTTTCCAGCACTCACTTCTTCAGCAAGTTCAGTTGGTAATGTGAAGAATGAAGCCATTCTTATAGACACCACAATCTGGCTGTGCTCAAACCAGCAAAACAGTGTTTGATCCAGCAAGCACAGGATGTCTGGTGCAACAACACCACTCTGAAAGTTTAGTAAGCTCTCAGCTAAAGGAAAACATCTCAGCAGTAACTTTTACCAAGAAAACAGCAGAGGCAATAAAGTTCCTTAGAAGCATTTTTCCACTTGTATTTTTCTCATTTCTTCTTGCTTCTCTTTCTTTCTTGTGTCTATCAAAGCCTTTCAATAAAACCTCGAGAAGGAGATAGGATTTACCAAAACATCACAAAACTCTTTTTTGTTCTCTTCTTGCTCTTCTTTCTTTCCTGCTTCCCTGCTTCTCATGCAGGATTGGAACAAATTCAATGATGTTAAAGTTAAAATGGGCATTGTAAGGCTGGACAAAATATCTCCTTCAGTTTAATATGAAAAAGTCTTTCAACCAGCACTGAATGGGTTGAAAAGTTAATGACAGCAAATGAATATAGCCAGAAATTACTCCAAGAAAGTGATACATCAGGGATGGCCAGGACCCGAAGAGTGAAATTTACATCACTCTCTCATAATGAACACCCCAAAACATAGAGGAGACTAAAAATCAGAGCACCATGACTCCACAGAAATACAGTTCCCCACTGATTCTGCCTTAGGCAATTTATGTGGACAGAGGAGGAAAACTCACTGAATTAGCAGCAGTTTGCTCCAATCTTCACCTGTCCTTGAATGTCAACCCTACACAGGCCTAGGAAGCAGCCTGTGTCGCACAGCCCTACATTTGCAGTTCATAAGCTAGAAGGAGCATTAGGAGTAAAACAGCTTCACACTTTTACTGCAGTTTTGACATTCATCCTGTCAGGGTTATCACAAAATACAACTTCCGTGACACTTTGGAAGCAATGTCCTCATCCTAAAATCTACTTGGAATGGTGAGATTTCAAAGTAATTTCAAGGTCTGTATCCTTCTGTTTCCCACAATAATCAGACAAATCTGCAAGCAAAATTCAAGAAATTTGCTTATGCACAAAGTAAGATGACAAAGAGGCTCTTTTCCTGGTTTGGTACCTTGGTATTATTATTATTAGCTATTTTTAGCTGGAAATAATTTCAAGTGTTCCTTAAAAATAAAAAAATGACAATAATGCAGCATAGGGTTTGGCAGTCATTCCACAAATGACCCATTCCTTTGCCACAGTGATGTAACAAAGACATATGTGCTAAATGTGTATTGTACACAGAGTTAGAGACAGTGGTCAGCAGCATCCTATTAGACATGTGGGACTACACAAGAAATGCTGACTGCAGAGAAAATGGAACCACACATTGAAAGGCCAAAAGTTTAGCTAACTTGCATTCCCAGGCTCCAGCAACTTCAGTGACCACTCTCTTGTTCTTCAGTGATAAAGAGAGACCTCCTTTGGTTCAGCTGCAAGAAAGCAGCAATTTCCAGAGGAAGGAATCGTTCCCTATGAACTCCTAACCTCAAGGGTGAAGAAGTTTGCATCCATCTGCCTCTCCTGCTCTTAGCTGCTGTGATGGTGCAGGAGAGCCTAAGGTCTATGTTCAGGTTACCTGTAAGGCTATCTAATGCAGCTGTTTGCACAAAATGGGCATTTCCCATTCATTATTGCAAATGGTAGGTTTTTTTCAGCGAAAGTAGGGTCTTGTAGCATCAGACCAGCAGTGAGCTGAAATGCTCACTGAAATCAAGCTCAAAGCTGAGGTATCCATAGGTAGGGCTTTAGTTACTTGCTATATAGCCATTGACAGTGTGTTTACATGGCTGACTAGGGACATTGCACAGGACTAGATCCCAATCTGATGAACTAAACACAGGTGTAGTGCCAAGTGGAGAAATTCCTAAACGATCACCCAACACTGCATTGTCATTACAAGTGGGACTGCTCCAGCAAGGGGATTATAATAAAAAGGAAGGAATCCACTGTGTGCAGACAGGGACTGCAATGAAATCCAGCCTCCTGCACAGCCTCTTTGCATTGCAGCCAGCTCCCTACATCTACTCATTCAAGCTGTCCCAAGCAAATAAAGTAGGCCTTTGTCTAGTAGTTAAAAAAACAACCAAACAAGGGCCTCTAAAAAAAACCCAACTACATAAAGAAACTCCCAAGACCTGTCTTCACTTTCTACCCCAACTTTTCCTACAAATTAATGATTCTGAAGCATCATTAGTTGTAAGCAAAGGAATAAACCCAAGCACACTGCACACTTGAATGTCATAATAATTGAACACCTGGAAACCAGCTCTGTTAGATTCCCAAGAGGCACATCTTGGGAATCACTGCCATTACCTGGATCTCATATAGCACCTTTTATCACCAGCAGACAGGAGAGAAGTACCATGGTTTGTAGCTCCTTTGCATAGGGAGAATTGACTTTCCAGAAGACTCTGTGCAGCAGGCTGCCATGAGACCAGTGAGGAACAGAACAAGACAGGTCTGCTGGACTCAATGGCTCTGATCCATCCTTTGCAAGAACACGACATACTGTTCACACTTTTAAACCACTGTGTGCTTGAGGTGGTTGTCTCACATGCTGCAGCTCCAAAGAGATCACTAGAATTAGTTGCCCAGATTTCAGATCTGCCAGAGCAGATGGGACTGTAGAGGAGGAAACATTTGTTAGTGCATACATGAAGTCTGGAAGAGAAAAAATTCAAAATCTCTCTGGCTTCTTCTTTTTCTCTTGAATTTTTTTGTGTTTGTTTTTGTGTTGTTGGGTTTTTTTCTGTTTGTTTTGGGGGTTTCGGGTGTGCATGGATTCTTTTTTTGTTTTTAGAGGGGGAGGCAGGGGAAGAAGGGTGTTGAGATTTTTTACACTCAGATCAAACATTACCATTTATTCACCAAAATAAACTTTACTGATTTTTAAAGGGAGACAAGAGCACAGCAAGGAAAACAGACCCTGCAGTTCACTGAGATGGTAGCAGAGGTACCATAGCAATCTGCCAGGGTACAGAAGGGACAGAGACAGTGAACATGTAGAGAAAAGATGGCATTGTTTTGTTATCTACAAGGAACTACAAACAACCCAAGCTCAAATGTTTCCCATTTATTGATAATTTTACCAGTTCATCTAACTATCAGACAGGTAACTTGAAAAAAAGCATCTGGAAACATCCATAGCATCCAGCTGGGAAGCTGCTGCAACTGAAGCAGCCACAAGCTGGGAGTGAAACAAGGGACCATGTGGAACAGCTTGGGTGGCAAAAGGTTCATTCACTGTGCAAGTGAAAAGACCAAGCACTGTGAAGTTTGCAGTTGTTATATTTAGGACTGTATGAAAAATCTCAGTGGGTTGGCTGGGATCAATGCAGACAAGAAGCTAGAGAAAGCTTTTTGAGTCTTTATGCCTACATGACAGAAGGGCTGGAAACCTGGGAGCTAAAAGGCAAGTAAAAGAGTATTCCTGGAAAAGCCAGCCCTGTCAGTCTGCACACGCAATACCTGGCAGGAAGAGAACTAGTCTGAAACCTTTTCACAACAACTAATGATAAAGGAAGACACAGAAAAGTCTGTCAGTTGTGTCCTTGGGGGATTGCTTGAAAGCCAGAGAGAGTGGAGAAGAGGCAACACTTCCTTGGTTATTTAGGTTTTATGGTGCCTTTGTGGATCATAGGGCAGGTGTCAGTGCTCAGGCACACAGTTTACAGCCAGCATCTTCCCCTATTTGCTTCCTCAAAACATATCAGGCCTCAAGCTGAGGGAAGGCTTCTGGAACCATGAAAACTCTTTTAGTCATGACTTAGCTTAATACTGCATTGGGCCAATCACACCATTTGTACCTTGTAAAGGTATTCAAAAATCATGTAAATTATTATCATGGATGAGCAGAACTTGTACAGGTCTCTAATTTCTACCCATAAGCTTTCAACTTGCTCTTGGTTATTCTTTTGGGACATCTCTTCACACTCTATCCATTTCTTAACAAAGAGGGCAAAACCTCCTCTCTTCCTTCCTCTCTTTTCCCTTCTGAACAGCTTGTAGTGATTGACAGGTAAACTCCAGTCATAGGATTCATCCCACCAAGTTTCAGGAAAGGCCACCATGTTGTAGCTTTTCAGCAACACATCCACATCCTCATTTGATTGCTCTTTCTCAACTGTTTGGTCCCCAAGTTCCTTCTTGCCATGGGTTTTGACCAAGTGGAAACCAGAGCTGGGTCCTCTTCTGGTAGAGTTGCCTGTTGTGCATGCCCTGCCTGCACCAACTGCTATGCAAATAGCCATGCCAGACCCTTCTGATGTTCAACACCCTGGTCACTGTACTCCCTGGGGACTGCTCTTGTAGGAGATGGTGTTGGATACCATCACTCTTGTCCCTGTCACACCAAGTCAGAGCTGCCTCTTGCTAAGAACTCACTCTTCCCCCTCTGAGGGGAGAGCTAGGGGACATGCTTTCTCTCTCTGCACTTCTGCCTTTGCAGTTTTGCAGCTTTGGGGAGGTTCTTCTACTGTGATCCTCTACTCTGGAGCTCTCTGCCTGGGTGACTTGGCTTAAATGGCAGGTACATCTGGTATAAAGCTGCTGTCATCACCTTTGTCTCTGCCCATGCTGGCTCTTGGAGTCAAGGTTGCCTAAAACAGCCTGTAAAAACCGATCAGTGTTACTGACTGAATGCTTTTGCTATTATTACATAACACATATTTGTGGGGAAAAAAATACTCCATCATCACCTTGGCAGCTAGCAATAAGGCTTGGCAAGTCTGACAGTCCTCTTATTTGCAAGAGCGTCACTGGAGCAAAAAATATTAAAACCTCTGTGCACAGAAATTATTGCTCCAAGCTACGTATTCATGTCAACCAGATAGGTTGTTTCCAGTCATAATAGAATACCAATAGGGCAGAGAAAGAGAGGAAGGAACGCTGAAATGGGGCTGAATATGGTGTGAGTAGATGTTGGCTTCATTCCTCACTTCTGCTAATGGGCAGACGCACAACCAGGGATGCACAATGTGTATCTGTGTCCAAGGAAGAGGGTAAGAAACTTTGGGGGAAATGGAGTGCCAGCTTTAGAGAGAAAGAAGGAAGCACACACACACCTTCCCAGCTGTGAACTCATCAAAGGCTTTTTCCCCTCTGAATTTTTGCAAGAGATGTGCATGTGCTGTGTGCTGCTCAGCCTCTCATCTGCTGGATGGATGAGAAACTAATTTCTAAGAATTTCAGTGACATCAGGATGTTTGGTTTTTTGTTTTTTTTAATGTAACCATGAAGTGGCAAAACCTGTCAGTGGGGCTGGCAATAGCTGAACAAAAAATGTTGATGTTGTCTGGATACTGAGTCCTGCTCCAGTCTAGGAATTGCCTGCATGTCTGCATTTGACAGTAGTAACTCCTTGGGATTTTAGTTTTCCTTTAAAATTCTGAGAGCCATGAAGTTAAGACTCCTTATTCAGATCCCTCCTCTTCTCTCCTCCCCCGTTTTTTGGCTTTGTAAAATGCAAACTAATTCCCTGACTGTAGTAAAGCTATAAATAAGAAGCTGTAAAAATATTTTTTCTAGCTTTCTTTTTCCAAGGTTAACCTTTTCAGTTATATAAGCACTTTATAAAATAGCATGGAGCAAAGTATATGAGAATCTGTTCATGTGATTAAGACTTGGCTTCTTCTTCACCATGCCCAATGACAGTATTTTGTTCTTTGCAATTGCCACTGATGAGGCTCACTCAGCTGTCTCTCTGTGACCTCCAATGCAGAAGGCAGCAAGACTGAACACTACTTTTCATGGAGTGCTTACAATAAATCATTACTGGTAGGTATCCATGGAGTCTTGGGAAAAAATAAAGAGCATTATTAAGTACTTGCTAATTTTTCATTACACTGAATGCATTCCAGGTTTTCACTGATGGCAACAATCCAGCTACTTAATAGGGAAGCAAATTTTCTTCAGTCTTACCCCTTACTGCTGTCCTGCTCCCAATCTGACTTGTGTCTTAGTGTTTGAAGGAAGAGTTCTGGATGGCATTTAGTGTTTTATTATCTTTTATGGTAAAGAATTTGGAAGGACTTCAGAGAGCACTTCGGGCAGAAACGTTACCAAGTCCAAAGTCCATAGACAAAATACAGCACTAAAATCTTCTTCCTGGCAGCTAGATGACAGAGAAGTTAAAAAATCCATGGCAGCTCATTTTTCCAGTCTGGTCCCTGGTATGGCTCTCAAGCAAGGAACGACACGCAGTTATTCCAGTACTTTGCTGCAGCAGATTTTGCACCCTGCAGGGTTGTTTTCCAAAGGAAATTATGTGCTGTTCAGATACTTTCTTCAGTGTCACTTGTTTTATTTACTTAATAGTATCACAGGCTTTAAATACGCAAGCAGCCACCTATCTCTGTCAGCCACCTCATCCCAAACACCAGTGCCACATTCCTCAATGGAAAACCACACTCTGACCATTTCTCTAGATTCGGAACATCTCTCCTTGCTTGCCTTCTCTCACTACTGAAACTCCATATATTTACCTGCAGACTGGGCTTCTGATTCAACAAAATCTAGACAGCTGTACAAACTGGTTTGTGCTAATACCCACCATTTGCTTGAGAGACTTCTGTGAACATCAGCAAACACGCAAGTTGTCAGATTGGTGATAATCCTCATTACTTACTTTTACATTCTTAAGGAGGGAAGGGTCATAATTAGACTTTTGTCAACGTGAGTGCCTTTGATTGCACTGGAAGTAAAAGATTTCCTCTGGCTTTGAAGGACAAAGTCCCATGCAGCATAACTTAGATCTCCACTTAGGAAACTATTCCTCATTGTCCACCACCTTTGTAAGGGGTGAGGAGAAAATATTGCTGAAAGTAGCCAAAATATTTAAAATATTTCCTTTTTTTAAAAATTATTTTATTGTTAAGAAGGCCTTTTTTTTTTTTTTCTCCTCTCAACTCATCTGGCTTATGTGTCTCACCAAGGATTTATCCTACTACCTTCAGGTACCAAAGTCTGGAAATTGTTCCACTGCGTTCAGAGCCCAGTGGTCCAATCTTCCCTTGCATCGCTCTGAGAAAGCCAGATTAAGTAAATCAGATCTGTTTAAACATACATAATACAGTATTTGATTTCACAGGGGTAGAACCCACATTTTAATTAGCTCCACTGAATGGAACAATACTTTCTTCTAAAACATTAAAAAAATTGTCTAACCACTCATCTAAATGTTCACACTGACTCCCCTTTGAGGTCCACTCTGCTAGAACAGTTTAGGCCACTGCTGCCTTGCTGAGTACTCCTACACCAAAAATCCATTCATACCACCTGGCTACACATTTCAGCTGCTGTTTGTGCTTCTTGTCCTTCAGAAATCTTTTAAGGTGCACCTAACATGGTCGAACTCACCCTTTCTCTAGCAAATATGAAGGAATTTGAACTAGATGATCTTTGAGGTCCCTTCCAACCTTACCATTCTATGAATGAGGCACTTAAAAGAGACTTTAAACAAAGAATAAATAGCAGTGGCACTATCTGCCACCTAAAGCTATTAATTGCATTATCACATCTGCAACTCTTTCACCCTCTCTCCAAAAAGTCTTGCCCTTCATTTTGTTTAGATGTGGATTTTTATTTTGTATGGATTAAAGCCACTTTTGACCTCTGGCTACCCCACGCTATGGGAGGCATATTGGCATGATAGAGGAATTAGATCAACTGCATAACTGCAAACAGCACCATTCTGTTGGACTTACAGCTCAGGTTGCCCAGCACAGTTCTCTCACCATTAAACAGCTCTGTGGAAAGATTGTGAACATGAAGAGCCAGGGAAACCTTATACTGAGGTTAAGCAAACAAATCTGACACCAAACCTTCTGACCAGCTTAGGCAGGTGATGAAGCAGACACATTCACAGCAACCCTGAAACGAAACGTTCAGGATTCCCAAGTAACAGTGACTGCTCAAGAACAGATGATTCATGGCTCACCTTCATATGTCTTCCCCAGCCGAAAATGAGTGGCACTAGGGTCCATGCATCTGTCAATGCAATTAAATGTCTATCTTAATATTGAGGGCCATATCCTGACCTGATGGCAATGGCGAATCCCCTTGGGACAAGGAGAGGAGAAGCTGGTTTCCTGAGCAGCTGCTGAAATTGCTGCTGAAATTGCTGCAGGAGGGAGGGATGCTTTTAGCCTCCACTGTTTGAATGGGCTTAGAAGCAAAAAAACAAAAGAAAGCATAACAAAAGTTCCTTAGCATTTTGCTCAAAACCTAAATCAAAGCTCCTCAGGCAGGCAAGGCAAGCCCCATCTCTCCATACACACAGGAGGAGCAGCAGGATGCCCACAGGAGGGCACCTATGTTTCACAGTCATATAGGAGCTCCCGGGGCGATGCAGTTCGGGCTGGCACAGTTTCTAGCATAGCTACTCACACGCAGTTGTCGCTGCAGTCCTGTGTCACACACCTACACAGGCTGTCAGACCTGCACTTACATTTTGGGCTCTGAGAGCCATAAGCAGCAGGAGACGCTGCAAGAAGAAAACTACAAAGAAACCACATTGCAAATCGCCACAGCTGCCTGCCAATAAATTGTGCTTATAGGAACCCTGGGGCAAGCTTCAAAATAATTTAACTAAGAAATTGAGGTGTTTTGATGGTAGATCATCAAAGACTCCAAGTACTCGTTTTGCATATCAAGTGTGCACAGATTAATATTCTCCATAATAAGACAAGAATTCTGTTACGATAGAGTCTTCAAACACTGGGTGAGCCGTGACAGACAAGGGCAGAGCAGAAAGCCTATAGAGAAATAATGTAATTTCTTTTAAAAAAGTAACAGAACTCCAAGCAATCTACAATCCATTTGTTTGTTTTAGAGCTGAAACAAGAAAATCTAGGTTTCATTAAACAGTGCCCCATGCTAGAATCAGCCATCCCTGCTGGGAGGGGAGGGAAGTTAAGTTTATTGATCCATTCTGGAGATGCCCAGCACAGGGACTGTTGTAAGCTTATGGATGGCTTTAGGCTTGTCATTTGTCAACTACCACTGCTGGTTTTACGATTGCCATAAAACACAGTTGTTGTTGTTTTTTTTTTTTAATGTTGGTAAAGACCTTTAAGATCATCAAGTTCAACCATTAACCTAGCACTGCCAAGTCCACCACTAAACCATGTCCCTAAGCACCACATCTACACATCTATTATTGCTAGTATTTATATATCTCCAAGGAGGGTGACTCCAACACTTCCCTGGGCAGCCTGTTGCAATGATTTACAACCCTTTCAGTGAAGAATTTTTTCCTAACACGCAATCTAACTCTCCCCTGACACCACCAGGTCTCACCAGAGCGGAGTAGAGGGGCAGAATCACCTCTTTCAACTTGCTGGTCATGCTTCCCTTGGTGCAGGCCCAGAATATAGTTGGTTTTCTGGGCTGCAAGAGCGCATTGGCAGCTCATGTCTGGCTTTTCATCCACCAGTACCCCCAAAGTCCTTCTCCATAAGGCTGGTCTCAGAAGCATGTTAATTCACTTGGCTTTACAGTCAATGGGAAAACAAAACATGTAAGTGAATCCAGAGAAGCATCTAGTAATCCACCCAGGTAAGTGGTAGAGCCCATGCAAAGTTTTCAATATCCTCTCAGTCTACTCAGTGGTTATCATCAGGGCTCTCCTTCAAGATGGTTTCAAAGGTTGCATAAAGCAAAGGCTCATTTCCACAAAGCCTGTAAACTGAGATGAGAGCAATCTACACCTTGCTCTACCAACTCTCACAATGCACAGCAATTTATCATTGGGGTTTATTTTCTTTTAAAAAAATCAGTGTTTTCCATCAGTCTGAGCACAGTCAAAACTCACACTGACCTAGCATGGGCTACATAAGGGCTACAGGCTGCGAGATTGAGCTTGAGATTTAACTGTGCTTTACTTATTCTGCTACACATACTATATTCCCTGGTTTTCTGCCTTGTGATCAGGCCCTTTCATTTAATATTTTTCCAGATCAGGAAACCAATTCAACATTTATCACATTTATTCAGCCTATTTTTGAGGCATTTTCCTTGAATTTTATCTAAGAAGCAGAGAACCCATAATATCTATAAAGCTTGGATCTGATACTTTAAGTGATTAATAATACCTCAGACTCTAACCACATATCAAACGAGACTGGATGCACAATGCGTTTGCAATGAGACTGTGACAAGCATTCACTAAGATTCAGAAAAAGCAATGTACTTAACATGAAATGTGTGGACAAATCTATGGAAATAAACAGCCTTTCTGCAGTACTGATAGCCAAGTACTTCCTTAAGAATCAAATTCTGAAATTACTGTTCTAAATGGGAAATAGACACCTAAATATGTTAGAAAATCTGCTTCTTACATGTATTCCTGAACTTTAAAATTACAGATAGTTTAATAAAACACAACCCAAACCCCCAAAAGCGTTGCCCACAAGTTATTTCCAAATTGTTTCCTGTGATTAGACAGCTTGAGAATTCAAAACTCTCTCTTTAGCTTTACTGTTGCTTGCATTACTACCTGTGGGGGAACAGTCACCTGCATATGAGCACTGCCCTGAAGACCTCTCTTATCAAAGGACACAAAGAATACCAGCAGTGAAAAGGCCACCAGGATTCATCAGCTTTCAGAGGCGTTCAGACTGTAGTTTCTATTTCCCCTGCATGATGGCAGCAGTCTCTAAAAGAGCAAATGTAAAACTAAGGTCCTGCCTGTACATCACAAGAAAGAATAACTTGATTGTTATTGAAAAGTCTGATCATTCATAGCATCTTCCATAGCTTAAACCCCAGGATAGATACAGAAGATGGGAATGCATCTGGTCACAGGTCTGCCCCATAGGAACTGGAAACCTTTCCTTTTCTTCTTTTGTCATTCCATTAAAATCGTTAACAATCCGAAGACAATCTGAGAAACTCTTCTTGCCTAGAAGGAGTAGTAAATAATACAAGACCATGCTGGATGCATTCCCTCTATGCAGATAACACTGACCATGGCAAACAAAGGTGGAACAGGAAGCACACTGAAAGATCTCTCCAAATAAACTAAGACCAACCACCACAAGCACATTTAAAGCAGAAAAATCATCTGCTGTTGACAGCAGATGTCAGTAACTGGCAGGAGGAATGGTGCTGAACATGGTTGGTCTCAGGCCACACTAAACTGTGTCGCAGCAGCAGCTCAGCTGCAGCTGTGCTGACAGATGCTGTCTGCAAAAAGTAATTTTTCTAGTGCAGACAAGACTGAAATGAACAATGTCAGTCCCTCTGTCTGCCTCTGCAGTCAAAGCAAGCTTGAAAAATTATTAGATTTTTTTTGCACAGCAATACTGGAAAATAAATCAAGATGAATGGCTCTGCTTCTTTCCTAGGTGTTATGGGATGACCTCCCTCTCAAGGTGAACATGGACCAAGCAGTCCCATCCTTCCCCAATCTGTTTCTCTTTTCCTGCATGGCAAGGGTAATCACAGCCAGAAATCAAATCTGCCTCATGGCCTTTCCCTCTGGCATCTCACTTGCCTGCCCATGCAAAAGGCAGAGGGCCAGTAAACACAAAAGAAAAACTGAAGATGGAAGTGGCCTTAGCCGTTCAGCACCCTGATGCAGGTTATAATTGGTAGTTCTCTACAGCTGTAGTCTAAAGGCTGTGAGGGTCCAAGACGATGGGACAAATATATTGACTTAGCAAAGAAAAATTCCAATACAAACTCTAGCAGCAAGAGAGGAGAGACCATTGTACAGCACTAAGCGTTGTGGAAAGGTATTCCTAAAGAGTAATAGTGGGAAATAGCTTGAGCCAATGGCACACAAAATGCCTGCTCCCAGCTGCCAAACCACCATAGTCCATCTCAGACTAAACTCCACTTCATTGCACGTTGTTATCTAAACGTCACGAATACGGAGGAAAATCTTGGGGAATTAACTTCAGTTTAAAGAAGAAAAGTTTTAGCACAGATGAGTCACTGTCAGAAGGCCCTGAAGGGAGCAGAGCTGAACGTGGCCACATGAAACTGCAGGGGTTTCCCCATTTCTTCCTTGGCCTGTTGCAAATGAGAGCTACTTGCTCCATCTATGGGTAAAAATTAGTACAGTCATAAACTTTTCTTACAGAGGACATGATCTAATCACAAGATGTTCTCAAAGAAAATAATTAGAATGAATAAAATATATGACAGCCTTTCTGTACAGCATCTTACAACCTTCAGAAAAAAAACTACTATGTGGTCCCTCATTATTGGAGCACCAGGAGCCCTCTTTATGAATTGTTTTAGGCACCACAGTTAACAGTATTGAATTTCAAAGGAGAATAATTACTGAGAAGATAGAAAATTAAAACTCTGTATTGAAAAAACTTTTCCTTCCTCAAAACCAGTGCAAATTCACTGTGATTCCAGTCTGGTCAACAGCTTCAAGTTTGAAAGCTGTGTAGTTTTTGATTCAAAGTTCTATAAGCAACCTTTAATTCTGAGGTAGATTTATCTTTTGATCTCATCCACAACAGCCCAAAGCTTTAGCTCAAAGGAAACCTTTTAATTGATTTCCCATGCTGTTAAAACTGGCAGCATCATCAATGTGTCATGAGTACTGCTGTTACTTGAACTGCTGCCTTTGGAAAGGGAAGCAGAACTGGACAACGCCCTGCTGTCCTTCAAATGGGACATTCGGTCCCATGGAAAAAGCTACATTTTAGTGACTTAAATTTCATACAAACATCTACTTCAAATATTCAGGGTACTTGATTTTAGCCTATCTGCAGGAGTAGCTCCCTGATTTCCTTTCACTCATTAAAATAGAGCTCTCATTGTCTGTTTGTATATTGATCGGCTCTGAAGGGAAAGCTCATGCAAGTAAAGCGTAATTTGAATTGTGTTTTTCCCCAGTCTTTCTGTGTTTACTTTGGATCACCTCAGTTTTCTTTATTGTGAGTAAATTCACACTTCCTTCTCTTGGCACTATACCTGCTCACATAAATGTGTCCACAAGAGAAATGCATTTCCTTCACGGGCAAGACTCAGCAACACCTTAGAGTATCAAGCCCCAAGCTGTTCCTCGTGACAGCAGTTCATGCAGTTTTGACCAAACTTTAGACAGAGTGGTTCCACAAAGCCACTTTCGAAGTCACTTTTTACAGCACCTCAAACTGCATGTGGCACCTCTTAATTTGTACTTTATTCCTGCTGTCCCTGATAACCAGCTAGGAAATCAGCATCAGTTCTGTCAGCTACAGGTCATAAGTGCTAGTCTAAAATTAGAAAACTCCAATTTAATACTTTTTTTTTTTTTTTTGGTACTCAGTTGTCTATAAATAATTGAAATGTAATTGTTTAATGTTCTATGGCTGCTCATGTACCTACACTGCTGGTTAAAAGTGGGTACTGAGCTCTACATCTCATAAAGCCAAATCTCTGCTTGTAGAAGGTGCCTGGGTTTGGGAGGTTAAGGCAACAACATCTACCAAGCTTTATAGTGGTGGGAAGTAGGATTAGAAAATCATCTATACCACCTCAAAGCCAAGCTTAATAGAAAGTGGAGCATGGATTTGGGATCAATTATGGGTCTAACTTTGCTTTGCAAAGAAAGTCTCAGATAAAAGAGAAACTGAAAAGCTGAGAATTAAATTTCAAAGCACTTGTACAGAAACCTAACACACAAAGAGGTGTCTTGGATTTTTCTGCAGAGAACTTCCCTAACCAAAGGGGCTGCAACAGTGGCCAAGCACACACCTCACCCAGAAAGGTCTGTGCAGGGCCTGAGGTGGATTTGCTGCCTTTTCCAAGGTGGAACACTGAACATGAAGCTCAAACCAGCAGTTTACTGTTTTGAAGCTCTGCTTCCAAAATACCTGACATGGTTGATATGTTGTGAGAAGCTATTTTTCCTTTCAATGCAAATAATTTGTCATATCAGAGCCATGGGGTTATGATCAGATGATGAAATGGGTTAACCAAAGGGAAAAGACTTCAAAATGAGCTTTTTGCTATTGCCGAAACAAGTGATACAATATTAAAGATGAGCTAAAGCTTTAAATTCCCAGCCTTGAGTGGAAAATGCTTTAAATCTCATGTCTGCAAATCACCTTCTGTTTTAGTAATGTCCTACCCTAACCATTAATGTCCTTTCTAAACTGCATATATTCAAAAGGCAAAATAACTGAGCTGGGAAAAGAGCAACTAGATGGGAAAGCACGCACTGCGAATACCACACGTAGCCTTTAAAATAAAAACAATCTAGGAAGAAGCTGCTTCCAAGAAAAACAAGGAATATGCAGAGTAACAGGTTAGTCTGTGTTTTGAACAATGCGTGGGAGGAGGAAGTGGAGGGAAGATAGAATATGTTATTTAAAATAAACACTGCATATACTTCCCCCACATACTGCTCCACGATGATAGGCAAAGGAGTGCAGCACAAGCTCATTTCAGGTAAACTGGGGGACTAAAAACTCCCAAGCTCCTCTGAACTTTTAATTGGTCTGTGCCTGGATGAAATACAGGTTTGCTATAAACCCCAAAGATAGGTTCCAGTGCAAAGTTTCCCAGAAGAGTCACAGCTGGGAGGCACCTCTGGTCCAATTCTTACTCAAAGCAGGGTTTCAAGTTTAAACTGGGGTGCTCGGAACCTTCTCTTCTCTATTGTTGACTTACTAAACTCTGCAAGGGCAGTAACTGTGCAGTCTCTCTGGACCCCTGCTCCAATGCTGTTTTCACTCCTGTCAAGAACGCTTTTCTTGCACCTACCTGGAGTTTCCACTGCTGTCTCCTGCCCTTTTGCTGGGCATTCCTAAGATGCCTGGTATTGCCTTCTCCACAACCCTGTTAGGTAAACTAAGAGAGCAAAGAGGTCTCCTCCTCCTTTTTCTTCTTCCCTCTACGCCACATGCCCTAGCCCCTGACCAGCGTAGTGGACCTTTGCTATCTCTCTTGTACCGGGGAGCCCTTAACTGGACCCAGCACTGCAGATGTGTCTAACTGGAGCTGAGCAGAGTGGAAGGATGACTTCTGTTGACCTGCTGGTGATGCTTCCCCTGCAGTTCAGCACAGTTAATTTTCATTTTAATACTATTAACCCAGCAGCAGCAGGGCTGTAAAGGCAGGCAAGCATAGCAATTCCATCTGATTTCAATGCACCCACAGTTTCAGAACTGACGAAGTAACTGAAGTTCCATCCTGAGCTGCTTGAGAAAATGAGATTTTAATCATGTACATTGTGACAATTTTGAGCAGTGCAGCATTTATGCACTCTCAGAAATGTGAAGCCACATGCTGATTTAGTTCTCACAGCTCTTCAGCACAGCATCTGTGCAAAGGTCCGAGGAGTGTCTGAGAAGTCCTGTCACTCAGGAAATGCTGTTCAAGCCACAGACTTTGTTTTGAGTGGGATGTAATCAATTAACTTACTGTTTTGCAATACACAGAGAAATACTTCTCTATTTGCAATGTAGCAGAACGAAAAATTTTGCATGTGAAAAACTGCATAATACAGCAGAAATGCTAACTCAAGACATCCCTGAATTCCTCAAAAGATTTTGTTAAATAAAATGTCATTAAATAGAGTAAACCCTAAGAACGTAGTACATTACTGACCTGTTTAGCACACACTGAATGCATCTGCATTTGTCTCCCCATAAAAGAACTAACTGATGTGAAAGCACATGGTAAGAAATGGTCTGTTAAGTAAAAAGCTGCAGAATAGGAATAATTATCAGTTTAGACACCAGTTTTAATCATCATACCTTTCCAAAAAAGCTGTCTCTCCTGCTTGAAAAACAAAAGACTGTGAACACCCCAGCCCAATATAGTTCCAGTAACCCTTTCTGGAGTTGCAGGGTCATGGGGATCTTCTGTTAGCTCAAAAATAGAGTGGCCCTGTTCCAAGCCTGTTCCTGCGACAGTGATGTGACCTTATCAAAAGGATTTTGCTGACTACTGGAAGATGTCTTTATTTAATATGCAGTTGTACCTAGCTAGGACTAATCAGTGCTGTTTGCTTGGATAACTTGCTTTAAAAGTCACAAGATGGCTTTGCTCTGCAGTACACATTGCTGTTATTCACGCAGCAGTGAGCCCTTCTCCTGTACTCAATCTCCAGCATATTGCCTACACAGTGTTTAATCCTATATGGACTAGCAAAAAGAGCTTAAATGGACTTTATTTATTGTGAGCCTTGCAAAAGAGCAGAGCATAAAAAGCATACTTGAGCTTCAAGCAGAGAGGAACAAATGTCCTTGAATAGAAATGATGCTTGGAGTCTACTTGGAGTCTTTCAGAAACACTGATTCTCCTCCTTTCAGTTTCCTGAAGGTCTTTTAGAGAGAGGCAAGAACTGGAAAAGATTCCATTTCAATTAAGCTCCAGAAGAACGTCTGACAAACATAAAGAAAACCTCTCTCTGTGAGTTTCTATAGCTGTGTTGTTGTACTCAAATTCACAATGAAATTACTTGTTCTGATTAAAACAGCTTTTAAAGGAAATTTTTGATAAAGAAAACCAAGAAGGTGTCTCTGCTATTTACAAGTCACTGAAAACTATCGGTACTTTACAGGAGACATAGAGCCAAATGTAGGTGTACACATCACTAATTCTGTACCTGCATTACCACAGAAGGTTTGACAACAATTTCTCACTGAGTTATGTCTTCTCTTCACAGAAGTAAAACTTCTTATGGTCTGACACTCCAGCACACCCAGTGGCAAGATACTGTTCTTCTCTTTCCTCTATAACTCTGTTCCCTTCCTACAGTCACTAACCCCACGGTTAGAGCAGGTTTGGTTTGCAGACCAGCATTTGGAACATTTATTCCACAATAAAGGTTTACAATTGAAGTCTGTTCTGAATCCTGCTCATTTCTGTCCCTTGAAGGTCTGCTAGCCCACAGACTGCTGAAGAGCTAAAATTTGTGTGTGATAAAAAGCAGGCAAGTGCTCTGCACTATGGAGGTCTACGATGCCTTTCAAATTCTGGCCGAGGAGTTCAAACGCTCCTGTAGCGGTTGGAAACACATATCACTTACTTCTGTACAGTAAAGATCTCTTTTCCCTCCTACAACAGGCCAAAGAAATATCAATTTAAAAAAACAGATTAAATTCTCTGTGGACTCTAGAGAAGCAAGTCACCTTTAGCTCCTGAGACGATGTCCTTTCTGTGCTCACCTCCACCCAACTCATGAGCATCTCCATCAATTTTCAAACCCCAGTGCTGACATCCAACCAGCCTCAGTGAAACCACCCAGAAAAGTCCCACCAACACAGATGCAGAATTTCTAAGCAAAGCTTTGAAGCTTGATTTTCCTCTTCAGCCCTGTGTAGGTGTTTGTAGCCCTGCAGAGGTCATAACCTAACGACCAGCATGTCAGAAACCCAGAACACATGGTCAGTGAAAGTGATAACAAACAATTAGCACATGCCTCATCTGCACTTACTTCACTACCGCCGGTAAAGAATGGGCCAAGCCCAGCGGTACCGTCTATCTTCCTGAAATAACATGAGCAATTTCTTACTTTTTCTTGATCTGGAGAAAAACTTGATGCCCCCAGGAGAGGTAGACGGGTTAGAACTGGGGGAGGACTCTTTGGAGGAGGACCTGAAGATCCCACTGAAGCTCATTCGGCGTGGGGAGCGTGGGGGAGACTCCTGGTAGGGGAAGGGGAACACTGTTTTGGGTGAGCCAGGGCTATGTTTGGATCTCACAGGGGCAGAAACAGGACTGGAAGGTCGATTCTGGAGCCCTTTTGAGAAAAAGCCTTTTGAAGGGCTGCCGGTGGAGTAGCTGTCTTCCACCTGAGGAGGAGAGAAAAAGTGAGAAAAAAAAATTTTAAATAACTCAGTTCAGCTTGGGTCATCAGAATCTCTGAAATTGTCTTATGCAGTCAACTTCTATTTACTGAGATGGGAGATTAGCCAGACCTCACCTGTCTGCACGCGCATGTCTGTCTTCACAGGTATGTGTCTGCCACCTCCCTGGGCTCTGTGCTGCCTTTTGCTCTTAAAGATGCCCAGCATTTCACCAAAAACTTCATCATGTGTCCATGCATTTCATTATCACACATATAATGCAGGATTTTCTTTACTGCTTTTATTTGGAACACAACCCTCTGCCTTCCCCTGACAACTGAAATGACATGGAATTTATTTAAGGCAATGAATGACCATCGGTAAGGAAATACAGTGCCCCAAAGTCTTCCTCGTGAATTTAAGCACCCATCTACAGTTCTTACACCTCCATCACAAGGCGAGACATTGCACAGTGCACAAGTTCTCAAGTACCTGACAAGTCTTTACAAAGCTGGCCATAGCTACAATTGTGGGACTGCAACTCCAGTCCCAAAGTAGAGAAGCCATTTTAGAGTGCTGATGTTCCTGCTAATTACCACAGCCTCGGTGTTGGGTGTGACCTTTCTAGCACCTGTATCTGTTCTGGGACCCGTGCTGGTTTTCCAGCTAGGGTGAGTATCTGCACAACACAGCACTGCACTGTGTGGGCTCACCCAGCAAGGGGGCATAAAAATCCAGGAAAACAAACAAACCAAAAAAAGAAGTAGAGATTAAATCCTCCCCACATACAATTAACAGCAGCTGACCTCAAAATCTCTGGTGGATTTGCCTGTGACTGGGCTATACACAGAGTTTATTTCCTTCTGGATGAGCAAAGTACTTCTATACATGAGGCTGCTTTTACAGCTGGGGGCACTGCACATGAATCAAAACCTCTGTTCCTGGCAAAAGGCAGTGGTGGGGTTTGGGTCTCCAGGGGAATGCTTAAGCAATGGTCACAGTGTATGTGCCAACAAGCACAGTGTGCCTCTGAGGTTCAAGCCCTTTGCATGCCTGCTCCTTTCATCCCAATTATGCAACACAAACCAGTAGGTATGGAGCAGACAACAATTTCTGTCTGCAAAGATGCTACTTAATGTGTGTCGGTCTGGTTAGGTAAGGGCATTGTTGCCATTGGAGTAATTGTAGGGAAACCCAGAACCTTTTATTAGGATGACTTAGATGAAAGAAGAGATAAAATAAAGCCTCATAAGTATATCTGCCCTCCTTTGAGTCAGTGGAGGACTTTGTATACATGACTCCAGCCAAAAAGGCAGCTGAGTTTAAAGCACATAGGCAATTAACTCCCTTTTTAAAAGGATGTTTAGTCACTGCTCCAAAATACTTGTAGAAATATGTATGAGCAGCATGATGGCCAAATAACTCCTCTCTCTGTAACACATCATCCTCCTTCTCATATTCTTTCTGTCTTTTACAGAAAGGACTCTGGATTGCATTTTGGACCAGCTCCTCTTTGTACTTGAGATGGGACAGAACTGGAATGGATCCTGCTCCATAGGAATTGCAGAAAGGTTTGCAGATAGCTTGGTCTCTCATTTGGAAATGTTTCTAGCCTAAAAGGCAAGTGGCAGTTGGTCTATGAGATGGACGCAAATAGCATGGGTCACTAGAAGGGGCACGGAGATGTGCCAGCACAGCCCTGGACAGCTGATGAATTCTGCACTGTGCTCCTCTACACAGCATAGAGATGTCTTGCAGGCTGCACAACTGCTTTTTGTACCTGCACATGTATTTTTGACAGCGTGGACAAAAATATCACAAAAATATGCTTGCACTGTTGCAGAAGGAATGAAGAAGAGGAGCTGCCCACAAGGGGAAATTTTTGGAAAGGATAAATCAGTTCTAACTGAAGCACTGGGTACCAAACACTCCAAGAGTATCCTTTAGAGAAGGAAAAAACAGTGTTTCAAGCTTAATGCAGTGGCCTGATGCTCAGGTGTGCCATGGCTTCTGCGTGCACCCTTGAAAACTGATTTCGCATTAGACATCTATTCTGCTGCAAGGACCATATCTCCTTTATTCCCACTCTGAGTCCTCTGGCACACAGACTGTCTCCATTTATCAAGAATAATAGAGCACAATCCCTCTACTGAGACCTGAAATGATAACCACACTGTAAGTAAATTAATAAACAAATTGCACTGCAGTCATGGGCAAAACAGTCCCAAAGTGATAGCTTTTTCATAAAAGCTCATTAACTTTACTAAAATATCAACTGGAAATCATCTGAGACTACTTCTGCATTGTTCTCTTCACAACTACATACTCCAGAAAACAACCAAGTAGCAAAACAGCACCTCCTTTTGCATTGCAATTTAAAATAGGTCTGCTGCCAAATCTTCTGTCTGAAAGTGAGGAGTGAGAATATTTTCAAGTTCATTTTAATCATAATACAAATCTGCCATTACTCCTGTAATTTAGGACCATTTCCAGGAGGGCAATTTCATTATAATTTTTCCTGAAGTGACAAGCCATGACATTTCCAAATCCAGGAGAGGGACCTCATTCTGGTGCCACCCTTACTGTTTCCTGTTCTCTTTTTTGCAGGCTTGTTTGCATATAATGACATAGTGACAGGAGACACTTTTAAAAGACTGTGGTGCCCTCACACGCTAAAGCAATTCTAGAAATGCAAAATGTCAAGCAACAATTTGTCCAAATAGTCAGTTGTCCCTTGTGGTTGCAAGTCAGACTTGAAAGCAAATCACTCACAAATTCCTAGCAGAAGCAGTGGGATGTTTTTATTTATTGCAGTCACAACTGGTTACTTTCTCTCCATCATGCCAGGCAGATGAAGTAGCTAATTGTCGGAGCACCAGGGGCGTGCTGCTTAATAGATATCTACATACTACTAAATTAAAGGGAAACTACCACACAGAATTCTTCCCCAGTCATTCCACACATTAGTCAGACACAAGCTACACCCACCAAAGGGGATAAGTACCTGTGATCCTGCTTTGGGAATTGCAACAGGATTGCTTTCTTAAAATATTATTTGAGACTAATGGATTGCAAGTTTTCAAAGATGGTTAGTTGCTTCTGTGAGTAAAGTCAGCAGCAACAACAGTTAGCGTAGTGTATACAAAAGTCACAAGGCAAAGTTCATTTTCATACTTCAGCTGGGAATGTGGAAGAATCTCTGCTGTGGAATAAACCACCCCATCAGTTTGATGACTCTGGCAGTTGTGCTAGCAGCAAGTTACACAGCTAGATGGATCATCAGCCTGTTCTTTGGGCTTTTTGGACTCATTTCCTTAAGCTATGCCAGGCAGGTGGGCAGAAACTCCCACACATGCTTTGGAACTGTTCCCATAGCTGAGCTGCAGCAGCGGGGAAAAAATAGGCATTGCACCCTGTTTTCTCACATGAATAACCTTTGTACATCAGTTTGTGTTGAGCCAGGACAAGCAGTAAAATGAGAATGAACAGAAAAATTAAGCACACCTAATACATGCACATGGTGAGATGGCTCATTTGACCCTGACTGAATAAGTGGCTGTTTGGAGACAAGGAATCCAAACACACAATGCAAGCAGAATATAAATCAGGGCACAAACAAGGTCTAAGCAAACACGCTGATATTCTTCTCTAAGTAGAAAGACTATTCACTTAATTAAAAAAACCCTAAATCAACCAAGCAATAACAAAACATTTCCTGTGCTGACTTTGTGCAGAGCGTATACAGGATCTTTGAGCTCTGTGCCTAACCTCAGACCTCTTAAACCTTAAAACTGGTTACGCTGGAGAGAAACCTCAGATCATGACTGTACGTCGGCAGAGCACAGTGCAGCAGGAATAGGGCTAAGTGCTGGTATCGGTGCAACCCTACCCTCTGCCTATAGCAATGTGCTCCCTGGTGAGGTTAAGAAACCAAGCACAGTCCCATGCTACATCAGACGTCATATTTCTAGTGACTGACTCTGCTTTTTCAAGGCTAAACTGATTCTCTTACATAGCACTGTAAGCATCCTAAAATGCTGCAAGACACTGTCAGTTTTTATGCTTCAGAGCACAAGGGATCCTCAGCTGGTGACCAGGAAGAGACTTTGCTCTGTTGCCTACACCAAATGATCTCAGGCAAGTTTCTAAAATACATCCAGAACTGGCCACTGTTGAAAATAAAGCACTGAAATGAGACATGTCTTAACAGTCTCTGCATCTAGCAGACTTAATGTTCAATTTAGTGGATGAAAAGTAAAGTGCATAGTGTAGCACTTGCCCCACGTTGAGCAGCTCTAGAAGTTTTCAACAGAAGAAACAGCATCCTGAAAGCTGCCTCTATCATTTTACCTGGATGAGGGAACCTTTCTCTCTTCCTAATCTCTTCTTCCTTTCTTTTATCTACATGTATTAATGGTTTACCCTGTGGTGGATTAGTAGACTCACACTTTCATTTTCAACATAGGAATTCCTACATGACAAATTCCCAACATAAACTACTATCACTCAGTCCCAGACTACCCCATTAGAGTGAATGAATCATTTGGACTTAAAAGCATTGAGCAGTTGTTTGTATGGCTGCCTTGCTCACTCAGCATCTGACGGGGCTCTGATACATTCTGTAAGCATTTCCCAGGTGCCATCTGGGCTCAGCGAGCACACAATCCAGAGACAGTCCTAGGTTACATGTAGCCATGCCACTCTAGTGGGTGGAAGTTTGGCTCTGTAACAGGACTGTGCCCAAGTCCTTCATCTCCAGGCCAAGAGAACACTCTCTGACCTCCTATTTATTGCTCCTGTTGACATATCCCAAGTGAACAACCTCATAACTTGTGTTGTTCTGAATTATTCATGCTGAAGGTCATCCAGGTCTTCCCTATGATGAAAATGCCACCTCTTTGGATCATCAATAAATTTGGTTCATCTCAGCCTCACCAGGGAAGACCAGTCCCAGGACTGATCTTGAGGAAATCCCACCAGTTCTGTCCCCTCCACTCAACAGTCATCCTTTCAATACAAGCCTGACATCTCTCCCTTCATCTATTTTCTACCTGCCTCATAACTCTTCATCCTACTTGAGAAGAAAGATTAAAGTGCACTATACTGAACAATTACCATATGATAATTCCCAAAGCTAATCTGCTAAGAGACCAAAACTACTCATACTTCATCACTTATTAGTGTCTTGTCATCACCACACCATCCAGCTCAGTCCTGCCTCTTCTCACTCACAGGCAGAAATTTTCCCAGCGTTGGCAATCTTTTTCTCATGCTTTCTATTGAAAATCTGATCCCTTAGTTTCACCAAATAAAGTCCTCTCTAGGAAGCCATTTCTGCTCCCAGCCTCAAATTTAAGGACTGGTTAACTGCAGCAAAGAGAAATGTCCTAAAGTGATGTGCCCAGAAAGATGAATGAGGTCTGCTGAGAAGACCCTGATCACACATAGGCAAGAGGCTGTACAGGAGTTCAGGAAACACAGCCATTGCCCATGTCTCTTTGCAGCCGTCTGCTCTGCTTCCCTGCCAGGACACTCCAGCAACAGGTCCTTTCTTGGGCACACAGTCTTCTTAGAAGATGTTCTCCCTGAAAAACCTCTGGGTCTGGTTCAGTTTCTGAATTTATGTGAAAGATACTAAATGCCCCTGAGTCCTGCTACTTTTTTAGAGAATCATAGAATTGTTTTGATTGGAAGAGGCCGTTAAGTTCATCAAGTCCAACTGTTAACTCCAACATTTTTCTCCACCTCTGAATATTTAGGGCATTTATGGAACACTTAAGTTCTTTTTTCTTTTACAACAGTGAGCTACTTGACCTTTATTTTATCTCTTGACTGAAAAAAAAATTTTGAATGGCACCTAACAGAAAAGGAATCACCTCCCACTAGCTTTGACAGGGACAGTAAATACAACTAGAGAGGATACACGGATAGATGTCTGCACTTGTTTCCTGCCCTTCCTGATTCTCAATAAAAAAGCCCTTTGATAAAGTTAATTGGATGATTCTCTCTTTCTCCTGAAATAAAAGAGCTTGCAGAAATACAAGAGCTGACTTCATTAGACTGAAAGGTAATGAAGGACTTACTCTCGCAGGCACTCTCTCTCACATTCATCACCACTAGTTCCCTTGGTTCTGCATGAGCAGTAACAATTGAGATGATGAATTTTATGGCATCAGAGATGTCACTTCCCAAAACTAAAGCACAATGACACTTTCCCAAATTAAAATACAATGGGACATGGCTGGCTGCTCTGGCAGGCTCTGAGAGCCCTGCATGGCTGCACAGACCACTGGGGTAAGGCTTCCAGCAGTAACCAGGGCTGTTCGAGGGAAGAAACAGGCTTGAGGAAAGGTGAAAGGCTCTTTGTCTGCTTGCTTACTTACCCTTAACTGTATTTATTTTAAAGCAATGGTTGGGAATGAGGCATGCATGTGGCAGTTGTCCTACATGAGTTTGCCCTGAAGCTCATTCCACTCTCTGCAGGTACCACATGCCAAGGCTGTGGCACCATCCAGGATACACATCCCTATCCTATGGATAATGAAAAAACTGAGAAAAGGATAAATCAAAAGGAGGTGCATTATTTAGTGGAGAGAGGGCTAAAAATGGCATACTTTTTGCTTCTCCTCCCTATTCCAACAGTTGCTCGTGCAGTTCCCATGAGACACTGGGCAAAACAGAAACAATGATGGGATCAGAAGCACTACAAAGCACTCCAGGAAGTCCTTCAATACTGCAGTCACTTATCACATATTTTCTGATCCTAGTTCACCAACACTTTTTGCCATTACTAATAGCAGAACATAGGTAGCCAGTGCCAAATACAGTTGTAACAAACCCTCTGCTTTTCACCCTGTTCCTTTCCTTGTACATCCAAACCATGAACTAATCCATCCTTTAACCACCATGTCACATCCAAAATCCATGTACAGATGATTACCTACAGCTGTTCTCAAAATCTAATCAAAGCTTTGTGAAAGATTTCAAAAAAATAAAGCCTGCATTATTTACTTCTGGGTGTAACAATTTGGCAAAATTGAGATGGGCTGTTTGTTGCAAAGCATGTTTTAAGTGATTCAGGTCATTCTGCATTGGAGAATTTCCTGCTCAGAATTTACCACTGTCTTCCCCCTCATTTTTGTATGAACTACAGATTGTATCAGTAATGAGTCTGTATTTCTTTCAAGTCATTGTAAAGTATGATATAGTAGAGCAACAGAATGTTTTGTCTGCCTAGAAAAAAAACACTGATGAGGTTTTTATCCATTTAGTAGACTCCATGTTTATCCAGTATTATTCCAGCTTCTTAAATCAAAATGTCTTGTGCTACTTTTTTTATATACATGACACAGACACTATGACATTTGCCAACCAAATTCATAATTCATTTACACCCCTACATTCATTCAATAAGAAGTGTTTACTATTAATTCCAATCCTAACGAGTCTATTGTAATGGCATCGTTAATTATTCAACATCAGATATTTCACTGTTTTCCCCAGGACTAATGTTAGACTGACAAACCTGTAAATTATCCTAATTGCAAGCATTGTAAATATTAGCACAGTAATTGCCTTTTTTGCAGTCTTTTGAAACTTCATCTCCACTCCAAGATTTATTCAAAATCAGCATTAGTCAGAGAAAGCTCTGCCAAGTCATCCAGAGGTATTTTATCAGTTGCTTGAATTTAATTTTAAAATGTCTAGCTTTAACATCTTCTGAATTAAATACACTCAAGTCATTCCATCAAAGATGCACATCTCACCAGCTTTTTTACCATGTAGAGAAAAGAATTTTTCATGTACACTTCTAAGCTTTTTTCTGTATTTGTTAATGACAATTCTATTATTTCCATAAATGAATGGATCAATATTATCCTTCACAGCTTTTCTTCTTCTTTCTCCTCCCTTCTCTAGCTATAATTTTCTAGCTGTCTCCCTATGGCAAATTTTCTTCTTGCATCATTTTCTTCTCTCTGATCATTCACAGTCCTGGGCTTTCAGCTGAAAGCAACAGCCATCCATTTCATAGAACCTAGAATACTCACACTATATTATTGGCATGTTTTAGATAAAAAATGTATAAACATCCAAGCTGTTAAGACCTCTAAAACTGACAGAGTCACCTGGGTGCAGAGGGGCAGCCATCTCTGATTGCTGCCCTGTCACACCATGTCCAAATGGTTTTCTGAATGATGCTCTGTATTGCTCATCATTTCCTAGGCCTCTAAACTGACCCTCTCCCACTGTCTTTTCCCATTCTGAGGAAATCCAGGCAATTCAATCACTTCTCAGCTTCCAGTTATCCTTGCCTATACTGCTCTATTTATTGACCCTCTAAGGAAGGTTCAAGCCATGTCTGAAGCCATGAGCTCTGAGCATGAGGCAATCAGCAGTAACAGTTGTTTCAGACAAAGTTACCAGCAGAGGGCACTTCTTCAGAAAGGCACAAGAGTTGCCTTTCTCCATCACACCATGTCAAAAACTTCTACACCAATCTTCACACTTTCACATCCTTCATCTTCAACAGAGAAAAGTGAAAACTACCCCTATACTCTTCCTTCCATCAGTCATAATGGAAAGAGACGAAAACATAATTTACAGTATCAGTCATGTTAATGAGAAGTGATTAAGGCTATGCTTCAGGAAATGTGTGTTACATTTCCACCAGAACAAAAAAATTCCTATGTCAAGCTGAACAAATAATTTTGCACTTGAGTTTCCCAGCTGTGTAATGAGGGTTATTGTCACAGGATAAAGATTGAGAGACACTTGGATGGTCAAGTGCTAAGGATCTCTGTGAAAAATATTCATTCAGTTTCTAAAAGCCTTTCACAAAGAACAGGAGAATTAAATTAATGGTAGATTGGAAGGACAGGTTGTGAACTAATCTTCTCTACCTTGATCTATAGCCTGGGTGACAAAAGAGTTAAGTGCAGGAAGAGAAAAATCCCTGATGAATTTCCTGTCTGCAATGTGACAGGTGAACGGGTAAGTCACATTAGTGATGAAATACTGACTTCTAAGATAAGAAAATTGCACATCATACTTTGATTTCAAACTAGAACAAAGGAAAAAATATCTCACATAAAAGTGAAGAGTAACCTGGGGACTCCTTTATGTAGCACGAGTAGGGACTGCCAAACTTTGAGTCAGAATTAAACACTGTAGTGTGCCATCACTCACCATTCACTAGCAGCAAAGATCTCATCCTTCACATAGAGGAAATGTTACATAGGATGAAATGTGTGGCAATGGATTTTACCAGTTGATCTGTTTCTTATCAGAAGTTGGGCACTGCCAGCTCAAGCTCATTTCTTACCAGTTTGTTGCATGTGCTGAATGGAGCTCCAAGTATAAAGTTAGAAAGAACTCGGGGGCTTACACACAGCAAAAATATGATTTCAGATGTTAAACCCCAGTTGCTTGGTTATTCCAAAGTTAATTGAACTTCCATAAGCAGAGCTTGAGCCAAGACTGGGGGAAAAAAACAGCATTTACTGAAGCTGCGAAAAGAGGCAACTATTGAAATGTTCTTCCAGTTCTCCCCAGGCAAGAACTCATCAAGAGAGTCCCAAGACCAGTAAGAGGAAAAAGAGCAGATTCATAATTGGTGAATTCATTAAACAATACCCTGTAACACTACACATGAACAACTTTACTTTTGGTATAGTTCTTTGTGACTGAGATTCATGCAGTTTTCTCACCTTTCTTTTGGAAAAGGAGGTGGTAAATGGAAAAACTAAGTTTAACTAGAAACCCCTGCCTTCTTCCAGTGTGACAACCCTTTCCAGAAACACTGCATTGTTCACTAGATTCAAACCCTCCAAACAAGCACCTTTTGGTAACACTGAATATTTTAGCTTCCCTGGCATCTACAAGAGCTCCTCTTGCGTCAGTCACTCCTACATCAGTCTTAAAAGGTCCAGTGCAGAAAAGAGCAAGGCCAATGTTATAAACATATTCAATTACTGATGGATTGCAGAAAGTTTTTAAACAACTGTACTTTGCCATGAGGTGCAAAGCAATACAAAGTTGTGCTGTCAACAGAGGTAAGTTATCATTGTTCTAGATGCAGATTAGCTTCACTAAGGAGATATTTATTGCTTCACCTGCCTTGAACTATAACTGCAGACTCTGACAAATGGCTTGTAGCAGGTTTAATCTCCATGGAGGTCCATAGCCTTGTAAATACAGTGACAAGTCACATCAGTCCACTGTGCAGCCATAGCTCAGCTTTTGGAGCTATCTACTGCTTGGAGGAGTATCTCTTTTCACCAAGCCCTTAATGCAGCTGGTAAGAGGCTTGCATTTAAGCATACCAACTTGTACTTCAATGCCTTGTGAAAATGATCAGACCAGGCCCTGAAGATAACAGATCCCACTCACGATTTGTATTACTTTGAGGACCGTGTAGGAGCTGTGTAACCATGCCTAACATCATCCATTGAATATACTTGTCTGATCACTTCAAAGAAAGCAAACTTCATGAATATCTGGGTTTAATTTAATAGCAAGCCATCAGAAAAAACTTTATTTATGGGAAGACCCTACTGCTATGGCTTCAGCAAATGAAGGCAGCTTATTTTATCAATTTTGCCAATGGTTGCATCAGGAGGCAGTTCCCAGAGAACATATTAACAAGCACAGACACCTATTTGGGCACTTTATTTCTGTAGCAACATCACAAATTTCCCGAGAATATAGTTCTGTAATATCACTTCATTGAAATACAGCAGTATTACACACAACATCTACAGCATTTAAAACAGTGTCAGCAGAGGTTTAACATTTGTCTAGATGGATAAAGAACTGCCTTGATGGCTGCACCCAAAGAGTGGCTGTCAATGGGTCCATGTCCAAGCAGAGGCCAGTGAAAAGCAGAGTCCCTCAGGGATATGTCCTGGGACCAGTCTCGTTCAATCTTTGTCAGTGACATGGACAGAGGCATTAAGTGCAGTCTCAGCAAGTCTGCTGACGACACCAAGCTGTGTGGTGAAGCAGATGTGCTGAAGGGAAGGGATGCCATCCAGAGAGACCTGGACAGGCTGGAGAGGTAGGCACAAGCCAATCTCATGAGGTTCAACAAGACCAAGTGCAAGGTCCTGCATCTGGGTTGAGGCAATCCTAAGCACAAATACAGGCTGGGCAGTGACTGGCTGGAGAGCAGCTCTGAGGAGAGGGACTTGGGGATGCTGGTGGATGAGAAGCTCAATATGAGCCAGCAATGTGCACTTGCAGCCCANTTAAGGTACATAAGCACCACCACAGCAAGGTCTGCAAAAGTCACTATACTCATCTTAGTACATCACACTCAACAGATTAATGGCATGGCAGGAAAGATTAAAACCTCAGGGGATGTTAAGCTTAGTAAGTCATGCTTACCACCAAGGCATTCAACCACTACAACAAATATGAAGCTTTGAAAATATCCTACCTTGCGAGAAGCATTTTTGTCCGTGCTCTCCACATCACCGTCCAAGAATGGCATGGCAAATGAGCTGAGATCCTGCCAGGATAGAGAAGAAAAATTGATGTCCTGTATTAATGTCTTCTTCCTTTCATCAGAGCATCACATGATTCTAACCCACGACTTTATTTCCAAAGTGCCCACTGCTTTACCCACAGTGATTCCTGGTGAGAAATAACACAGGCTCTGGTCACTCTCCTTGGCTGTGAAACCAATGGCAGATGCAAGTAACAAGGAAATAGGGAACCCTTAGTGGTGTTTCATTGCATCACCAAGATAAAATATCTGCACAACCAAAGTCAGAAATCCTATGCTAGAACTTTCCAGGGGAGAACTCAAACTCCATAGAAAAATGAGCAGAAGATTACAGTTTAAATACAGCCACTTGCTCGGCAATGGCCTATCTTGTCTTTAGTGGGGTGATACTCCTAGGTGAAAGAGTAGTTACGGCAACAAACCAAATTTTAGTGACAATATCTCAATGATATGAAAAAAAGTAGCATGCATGAAAACTGCAACACAGTGCTCAGGAGGAAATAACCAATGCTCTTGCACAAATGAGAAAGGAGCAGCCAATTTTGCATGACTAAAGACAAAAAGCCCTAAGAAAAGCAGGCATACTCATCTTTAACTAACAAAGTGCAGTTATATTCTACCACCTGCCGTCTGCTCTGTTTATGCTACTTCATGTTCCAGCCACAGGGTATTTAGAGCTCCTTTCTACATGCATAAAGAAATTATGTTAGTGTTAAGTTTAGCATCTGTTTGATCAGAAAAATAGATGAGTAATTCTGTGACCAAAAGTGTGAGGTTGCCTAATGCTGTGTGCTGAAGCTTTGGATCTCAAATCTTGATCTGATTGTCAGGAAAACCTCTTCAGTGCAGAACTTCCACAATAGAAGCCATCAACCTTTCCATGTGATGATTCAGTACTTCTCTACCACCACATCTGCATCCCATTTAAAGTAGTTCAAAACATAAATACATAGCAATTTCATCAACAGCAATTTGAGATTAAACAGAGCCTAATAAAAAATTAGCACTGTCCATGAAGTCTGCAGGGCTTGCCTGACTTCAGAATTCAGAGCAGCCCCAGGTCTAATCACATCACATTGTGTGATCATACTAAATCCCAAATACTCATAAAAAATGTGTATCACAGGCATAATCCTTACCAGTGTTTGAAAATATTCTAGTTACATAATGCACAACAAAAATAAGGAATGAAATATTGAATTACTGGAACTGAAGCACATGGGAGCAATCCATGCCAAGTTGGAAAGGAAAAACAAAAAGCAACAGCAGCCCAGGCCTGGCCAAGCTGGCCCCAAATCATTGGGCCACAAACCAAAGTATTCATGGCAAATTAGCATGCTCCCAGCTCCAACCATATAAACTCAATGGAAACTATCTACGAAAGCCAAACTACAAAGCACCATCCAACCATAATAACTTTGCCCTCATCCCCTCACTTTGGCATGTGTGTTTCACATCACCTTTGTTTGCACATGAAAACATAAGCAAACATCTCCAAATCAAAAGAAAAGGCAATTTGTTTGGTTTGGATTTGCACTCTAATCAACATTTGACAGAGGCTGAACCAAGGCACCGCAGGATTTTTATTTAATCGAAAGCTTCTGTATTAATTTCTTTATTCTTTTAATTAGTTAAGGCCAAAATTACTTACATGTTCTATGTAAAAGATATTCAGCCATAAATAGCATTTATAAACACTGTCAAAAATTGGATTATTATTATATATTATTATTCCTACTTCATATGTTGCTGCAAGACTTAAGTGAAGAACTTCTGTGAAGAAGTTTCAGAGCTTAATGGAAAGTTACACAAAAACATATCCCCTTGTGCTTATTTTAATTTAGCCAAAGGATTTACCAACATTTTCCTCCACCCATCTTTGGTAGTGCAGAAGCTGGAATCTGATGTGTGCTAAGCCATTTTCCATGGAGTAAATCAAGGAAATAGCCTCTTTTAGGCTGTACATATTAGGGTCCTTACATTGTTACATTTTGTAATCCACAGGGAAAAGTCTTGCTGGAGACTTGGTAGAGGAAACTTTGTTCAAGGGGGCATGTATCTAGTGATAAGGGTTGAAAAAGTGGTTAAGGAAATTTGGAACAGCAAACCCAGGAAGAGTTAGATAGGTGCTACTATTTATCTAAGAACTAAATTTCAGTTCTCAGTTACAATTCCAAGCTTAAAAACATGTACATATTAAGTTCTAAAGTCTAAAAGTATCATGAAACCCAACTGATGACTGTTCTGATTAGTAATTCTCATATCATGGAGATAGGTTTCATCTGTCTTTACCATGCAGAACAGGAGATCTCTGCCTGTAAGTAGAAATAGCTGGAGCTATAGCTCTCTGGACAGCATGAGACCTTTCTTTGGTCATAGAGTGCTGGAGAACATTTCAAACAGGATAATAACTGTACTTCTAGTCCTGTGATGAAGTGTGTAATTGTATTTGCTACCTAACAATTGTTCTTCATCTTTCACTTCTTCATGGGATTCTATATGTGAAGGCATCCATTTACAGAAAGAAAAAAAATACATTATCAAATATCAGGCTGCAAATACTGCTCTCTCAGTTTCAACCTCTTGGTTAAGCAAAGAAATACAAGATGCTTATTTTCTCTTTGTATGTTTCTCTGCAGACAGACCAGATAATCTATTTTTTTCCTTGTGTTTCTCTTCATCCAGAAGCACATGTGATGATGCACTTGCTGATACAGTAATTAAAAAAAAAAAAAAAACCAACAAAACAAAATAAATAAAAACTGCTCCAAAACTGTTGCAAAATGTCCCAGAAATCTCAACAGGCCAGTGGTACAGCCCAAGCCCTCGCTGCACATCTGATTGCTCTGATCTTATGCCAACCGATACACACTGAAAGTTCTGCTGTCAACCTGGGATTGAAATCATTCTTAGACAGATTTCCTGCCTCCCAGCACTGCTTTGCTGCACTTGGAGTAAGTGCCCTGGAAAATCACATGGTTCTGGAGTGATGTTTAAAAAACTTCCACCAAAGGCATGTAGTGACCTCTTGGTATGAGGAAAAGTTCTTTTCTGATTTGAGACAGCAGAGCTCTGGCCAAAGAATGAACAGAATCGCTCCCTGCATCCACCAGTCCTGCATTATATCCTCAGACAGACAACTTTTGGAGACCTCACATCCTTGTGTCTGTGATCATCCTTGTGCTCCCAGTGCTCCTAGCCTGGAATTGAGTATGAAAATATGTTTTGCTCATATTTGTTTGCTTTCAGGCCACATTCCTGTTCCTCTGTCAGCCCTTCCTGTTGCTCAACGTTGTCTGACAGCCAGACATCACTCCTGTCACCCCCAATGAGAAAAAATGACCTCTTGAGCAGTTTAGATTTACTTGACAGCCACAAAAATGATTCAGATTTGTTTTGTTTTCAATCTGCTATTATTTACCCAAAGGTCATATGCCAGCTCCTGTTATATTGACTGAAGAATACAGCCCCAGGGATATTAAAGCTTTTTCTGGAGGACAGCAGAATGGTGACACAGCAGATCCACAGCTCAGTGTTTCTGCAACCAGCCAGGCTCTCTCCTCGGGAGGGCAACCTCCCACAACAACTCAACAGGAGATTTTTCAGGACTTTCCTTATGAGTAGCACAGGAGGTTATGAGATCTCAAAAAGAAACTATACTGACTTTATTATTTTTAACAGGTTTGTCTGCTGCTTTAGTTTTTGAAGAGAGTATGTCAGGACAATTCTATCTGCAAGTGCACTTCTTCCCTGTTTCCTTGATGAGGAAACAAGATATCTGGAAGGTTGCAGACTCTTCATACTAATTTCCCTCCCAAAAGGTGAAACTAGCTTTAAGGTGATCTTGTCTGAGCTACCCCTATAAAGTGATCCTTCCTAATTCCAGTTCTTTATCCTGTGACAGTCATATATCAGAATAGTTGAGATTATGTGAAAAGAATAAAATTTTTGTTCTTTTATATCCTGGAAAAACAAAAAACCTCCTATCAGACCAGTTTTGGAGAATAGGAAGGAAAATCACATTTTAGGATACAGAAAAGCAAATATATTGTCTGGCATAGCATTGCCCAATAGCAACAGGAGCAAGATCTGGTCAGTCACACCATTTCCCACCTTTTCCAGCCAGTTTCACTGTTCTTTTCCTTACTGGGGAGGATTCGTGCCAAAAAAGGCTTATCCAGACACAGTGATCTGGATGCTGCTGCAGTTGGAGACCTTGGTGTCAGAAGAGGGCTTCCAGCAATTCCCCTGTGGAGGCTTCAAGTTTAAGTCACAGACCACTAAAGTCTTGAACCCGTAAACAACACAGAACAAACAGGATTCCTTTTTATTATTGCGTTGTTTCAAGGCTGCTTTGGCAGCCAGGCTGACAAAGCTTCTCTGCAATGGTTAAAGACAAACTGCTAGCAAGGCACTCTGGGGCATGCTGTGATCGACAGAGCAGAGATCAATTTCCAAGGTGTTACTGGTGGCAGTAGGACCTTTTTACAGCCCTGCTCAACAGTGGTCCAAAATTTCAGGGCCAGGCATTGAAAGAGTACTTCACAAACAGCTCCCCACTGCCATCCTTTACAACTGTGCTTTGAAATGCAAGGCATGGCCACAAACAACACAGTCATGTTAAATCTGTGCCCACGGTAGTGGGGTCTGTGGCCCATGAACATAGTTAACTCTTTTGCCATGTTCCAGATGCGAGTCACATTGGAATAGCTTTATGGTAGCCTCCATGGTCCGTCTCTGCTGAAAGGTTGGGTTCTTCATCTTGAAGGAGCTTCAGAGTCCTACTGTAGGTAGCATCACACAGTCCTGACTACTGATGGTGTCACCTATGAGACATTATTTTCCTGCTTCATGAAGTTCTATATATGTGCTAGGACTGCACCAAATTTAAGGATGTGAAATGCTTGCCAGACATTACAGTTGCTTTTTACAACAGAAATCAAGCAGCAGGTGACAATTTAATAAGACAGTTTATCAATATGGGGAGACAACTCCTTTAATAAAATAAACAAAGAAAACAAGATTCAGAGAAATTGAATGCTAACAAGAGCCAAGATCTCAACAAAAATTGCTAAAAGTTGCGCTCCTCAGCAGTGCACCTTAAGAAGGCTCTCAGGGTCTCTCCTTCTCTGCTAATGTTACTATGAGCACTTCAACTCTCCCACCAAGGACAAAGGCAGTAGGATTTTTAACATCAGCTGTAAACAGTTTCTTGAAGCTCAGTCTGCACATCAGCAGATACTTTTAAGATTAACCTTGGATTTGTACCTATTACAGTCTGTGTAAACCTCTGAATAGCAAATACACTGAATATGCTAATAGTCTGTGAGCAGAATCCAGAGTTTGAACTCTGGAATAGAGGGCATAGCTCTGTAGCTCTGACTGAACAGAAAATTTTATTCTTTTTTTAGAATAATCCTATCTTGAAACCTTTGGGGATTTACATCAAATCACTCAATTACTGCACAAGGAAAGATTCAAAACTGATACACACTGGAATTTCTGTCCTTTTGTTTTTGTTGTGTCAATATACTAGTCATAGTATAGTACAATAAGACTTGCTTCAATGCTTTATTCCTTTAGGAGCAGGCTGCTCATTGCTTTGCTTTTTTCCCCTCCCCCATGCCATCTAGACTGCAGCATGTGTTTTGGAGACATAGATAAGTCGTACTGTGAGACTGAGGATGCTGGTGACTAAGTCTTGGTATGACTCAATGGGAGTGGGCAGCAACAGATGTACAAAGCTGGTTAGATTTGTGCAAGCCAGCTCTGTACTTCACAAGGCTATTCCAATTTATTTGTTTGCTATTACTTTTAAGGCTGTTTGTATTAAAAAAGAACAACTGAGTGGGTTGGAGAGTTTGAGATGGTAGAAATGAAATATAGACTTGATTTTGTCTGAAGCATAAAGATGTCAGGGGGAGCATGGTCCACAAGTCACCTGGGTGAGTGACAGTACGGGACCAGTTGTGTGCGGTTCAGTGTCAAGGTGGATATGGCATCAGACTTGAAACAATAGAGTGTAAATCACCCTAAATTATGTGCCTGGAAGAAATGGAAAATATTCAATCCCCAAAAAGGTACAATCTAAAAAGAGAGTAGAGGTTGCTTTCTTCTCTCAGGCAACCAGCACCAGAACAAGAGGACACAGTCTCAAGCTGCGCCAGGGGAAGTTTAGGCTCGAGGTGAGGAGAAAGTTCTTCACTGAGAGAGTCATTTCCCACTGGAATGGGCTGCCCAGGGAGGTGGTGGAGTCACCGTCCCTGGAGGTGTTCCAGGCGGGTTTGGACGTGGCACTTGGTGCCATGGTCTAGTCTCGAGGTCTGTGGTAATGGGTTGGACTTGATGCATCTTTGAGGTCTCTTCCAACCTTGGTGATACTGTGATACTGTGAAATGTAACCCAGATGTCAGTATGTGAAAATCACCACCCACCTGGTGATTATTCAATGTCCTACATCAAAAAACTCACATACAAAAGCTTTGCATAAGAAAACCAGTCTAAATGTAATTTAAAGGTTTTCCTTTAGTTGCAAGAGAAACTAAAAGAGCTGCAAAGTACTAAGGAGTTACTGAAGCCATTTCTCCCCTGTTCTCATCCATGGTCACTGTCTTCAATTGCAACCACCTGCCTACAAAAAAAACTGCTAAACTCAAGAATTTCAAGGGGAAAAGGATAAAGAGAGACATGAAATCAGTAAGTCCCTGATATCTCCCTGAAAACAGCTGTGTTCCAATTTATTCTTCCTGAATTATCCTGATCATGGGATACCAACAGCCTCCAGCACACACCTCTTCATGTCCAAACTTCATGACTGATCCTGACAGTTGTTAATCTCCAGTCATGTACAGCAAACACCTTTTATCCTCATGAGGTTGTAGACAAGGTTTATCAACAAAAACTGCCAAGAGACTTTGGATTGTTTTTTGTTTTGTTCTCATTCTCAGACTTAAATCAGTAGAACACATTCCTACACTGTTCCTGGAAAAAATGAAATGCTCTCTTGCCAGGAAACACCACTGTATCTTCTTGGTGATTCAGCCTTTGTAGATGAGCTGAGTACAGATAGCCTGGAGTGGGATGCAATCGGTTCTGCCTGGAGCCCCATAACGCTTTTAAAGTTCAGTGAGCTCAGGGCTGTATGGAAATGCTGTGATGAAGGGCACTGCTCTCCTCTTCATCAGTAAATCCCAGACCATCATTAGAGGCTCTCTGACAAAGCCTGAACATGATCTCCATGCACACGACAGCTTGATTTGTCAGCTCCTTCACACTGCACACCACACAGCATGGTGACTGGCAGCATCTTTATTACAACAGCAGATGGACAACCTAGCAAACGCGCAAATTACAAAATGTCATTTAGAAACAAAAACAGAAAAAGAAGGGAAAAAAGGACAGAGCAAGTGAGAGAACAGCAGAGAAAGCAAGTCAGGGAGGGGAAAAAAAAATAAAAATCAATATTCCCTCTGATACCACAATCAACACACAAACCAATTAAGTGTTATTCCTGGGTACTCAGCCAAAGAAAACCTTTCTCTGGTGAGACATTTCCTTCAAGAAGCACCCAAAGCTAGGAGACACCAGGTGAAAGCACAAGATAACATGCCTCAGACCTGGAAAATGTGGTCAGATGAGTGATGAGGGAATTAAGAAACACAGACACACAACTCTAGGGAAGGACTGCAGGAGACTGGAAATGTTACCCTTCAGATGGCACATACTCAGTGCCAACACAACTGCTTTGCAGCACTTACATGGTTGTCTTACATAAATGAGACACAGGCTCCCAGTGCCTTTGCAGAAAAAAGCACGCATTTGCAACAAAACATAACTTCAGCCACAGTGAAATAGCAGAACCACAGGAAACAAAAGATCATTTTGCCATAATGTACTGAAAACACTTGAGACACTGCAGCATGAGGACAATCTAAAGGGAATTCAAAGGAAGGATCGTCATGAGGTTTTCTAAATCATCTCTGCACTTCAGCTATTCTAAAAGTCACTGTGCTTTGCATTTTTTATGTTTTCCCACTCTTTATGGTCAAAATCTCTTCAAAAACCATTTCCTCAAGGAAGAGCAAAACAAAATCAAACCAGAGCTGAAAACCTCCAGCTGATTGCCTTATCTGAGAAGGACTTGCAGAGATCTGTCCTGCATATATGAGACTAAAAGAGGTGACATTTACACTAGGCAGAAAATCTCTGCCACAAATACCTGAACTGCAACTATTTTTGCCAGTTCACTGCATTTTGGAAGGCAGCAGCCTGTTGCCTCCTCTTTACATTCTTGTCAGTTAATAACCGTAAATAATCTTAACAATTAGAAGGAAGCTTATAGCTGGAAAGCCAGGCAAGTGAGGGACCTGCTCTGATCAAGCACTCTCTCAACTGAAAAAGAAAGAAAAAAGTAGAAGCAAAGAGGAAATTAGGTAAAATAAGGAAGAATAGGACAGCTCTGTGATTGCTGTACTGAAGATGTAAATAGAAGGTCAAAGGGGACAAAACAAGAAGCCCACAACTGGGGAAGATTCCCCCTTTGATGTTTTCCTGACATGTTTTCCTATATATGTTTTCCCTCTGCAGCTGCAGAGAGCAATTTCACATCTATAAAGCTTACAGTCATTTTGCTATAGCTTTTCTTACAGTTTTAGTACCACATGTAAAAAGAGACCAATATATACAATATGTTGTATTTCATAGGCTAAATTACTTTTTTCTTTTCCCCAAAAGAGTGGATGTTTTATTCTTCATCCTCTGAACTTCTTATTTAGAGGTACATTGTCCTGAAGCTGGCAACATAAAAAGTCCTGAAGGACAGAAGAAAGCTCAAATTCTCACAGACAATCTAGAAAACACTATCACATTCATAGCACAATACTCTGCCCTAAATCCATCTAGTATGTCCTTCAGGTCCTTCCTCTGGCTTTGAGCTGAAAGATGGCTGAGAATTGGTACCATTATTGATTTTCCCAGTTAGCACTGCCATGAAATACTAATAAATTAAATTACACCTTCAATCCTGTGGGAATCCAAAACTGTATATCCAGTCCCAAATAGCTTCAAGGATGTACTTAAGAGATGAGATTTTCATTGTCTGCTCTGACCTTCTGCTTTACTCCTGGGAATGTATCAAAGATGGGATATCTGCCAATTAACTTCAGCCCTCCAAGCTCTGGTTATCTACCCCACATTTTTTATCCAGCCTAGAGAGCAAAGTCAGCATCTCCAAAAGGCAATTTGCTCCCAGCCCCCTGGTATGTGAGAGGCTGGACAGCTTGCTAAACTTTGGATGATTCAACACAAGACAAATTAACTCTTCCTCTTCTCTTTCCTTCTTTACTGTCTATAAAGTAGAGATAAAACCACCTTTTTTCTCTCTATTTAGAAAGCAAGCTGTCTAGACAAGGGACAGCATTTTACTATGGGCATTTCTACATGACAGTTGCAAGTGTGGTTTACACCAGCTTGCTCACTCAGCTCCACACAGCACAGATCAAGTGTAGCCATGACAACACACGGGTTAGCACAGGCTGCAAGATCCCCGTGGGAGGCTGAGTAAATACTCCAGCAATTTAGCTCACTTGCAGCTCCTTGCTCCTGTTGTATGGCTGTCAGGACTCAGCTGGGTTAATTTAAGCCCGGCTTTAATCATGTCTTTGCTTGCAGTCTAGACACACTATAGGCATCCATACAGTAGGTAGCACAATGTGGTCCTAAGCTCAGTTGGCATTTCTAAGTGTAACTAAGAAGTACATTTCTTTACACAGCTTTGGCTGTTGTCTAGAAAACAGGGTTAAGTCTTTGATGGGGTGAGCACACACTGGAGTGAAAGTGAAGGAGACATTTTGTCAAACTGAAACAATCACAATTTAAATTTTAGGAAACGAGGCCAGCTATACAACCTCTGAGAAAAAGCACATTTGTATGAGAATTGGCATGATCTAAGGGAAATGTCTAAGGAAAAGTATAGCTCTCACTTCCAGGCCTCCTCACACCAAGCTGTGGCCACTCATTGAAGTTGACTCAGGGGATGTGCTTTAAAAAGCATCACAGGTTTGCTTGGAAAAAGGTGTTAGAAGACATCAATGATCATCTCTGGAAGAAAGATGGATTAACCCCTCTGGAAAATCTTGTGAACAATGAGGCACATGGAAGAACACAACAAAGGCATTACTCACTTACTTGAAATAGTCATCACTGAAAATAAAATTTCACAGTAGGTCCAGTTTGGAAATAATCCTCATATGGAAAGGGAAGGACAGAAATAACACACACTGAGAGATTTTTACAATCGCTGTACATGCAATGATAAAATTTTAAGGCAGATGTTTCCTCAGATAAATGCAAGCTTCTTTCAAGGGCTACGGCCTTCTGGAGTTTTTGGGTTTGTGTGTGGGTTTTTTTTTTTGTCCCCCAGAAATTGTTCTTAGTTTCTTTATAAAAAGTCTCCTGATTTTAACCATCTTACTCTTCATGTACCCGTTTAAACATGACAATTACAGTGGACCTATCTGAATATGCTGTGGAGAGCAGACAAGCAAACACACGTTCAGGTAAGTCCAGTTGAAAACTTAAACTTGATATCTATGTATACATGTTGCCAATATTCATTTGTGCCCTATGCAATGGGTTTGAAACCCAGCAGATGCTGGTAAGCTGAAAGAGGCAAATCTGGAGTTGATCTGGCTGGCAGTTTGGGCATCAAAATATGTCAAGAAGCATTTGGTCCTGCTCAGAGAGTGTGGGAAACATTTCCAAGTTAGCAAGACACACTGGACATGGTGACAGATGGGCAGAGTATGAGCCTGGTGCTGGAGAGGCCATTTTATAACTGGCTGTTGCTCTAAGCCATGTGGCAGACAGTCCAAACCCATTTGTCACAAAAAAATAAAGCTCAGACTGGAATTACCAAACCAAGGCGCCGGGGAGAGCCTCTGCCTGTGGCTAACTCCAGTATGGACACCTGCCCAAAAAGCCTCCCACAAGACAAACAAGCACTCAAGCAGAAAACGAAACTAAGCAAAAGGCAATCAAACTTATTTTAATTCTCAAGGTGAATTAGATCCACAAGCAGGACATTTTGAGTCTAAGTAATATTTTTTTTTTTATTCTTGCTTTGCTTTTTATTTGTATTTTCATAGAAAAGGACTGGGTTTTCCCTTACTACCAGAAATTAAGTTCATACAAATAATATGGCTCTAAAAGGATGCTGGTTATTTTTTTCATCATCAGGAATGTTAATTCCTATCTCCATGTATTGAATAGAGATTAATATGCATTTAAATCCAAAATGTATTAATATTTATTTTGAGCTTTTTTAGGAATGGAAATTGACTTAGAGTGGCAAACAAGCACTAGCAGTCATTAAATACTTATTAGAATAATGTATCTTTGAGCAAGAGGATGGATAGGTTTATCAAACTATATATCAGTTCTAAAAGCAAAAGCATTAGTACTGACAGGGTGAAAGACAAACGCATCTCACTGGTGACTCTGTTCTCCCAGATGTAGATGTGCTAGAGCTCATCTCATAGGAGATAATTTTTGTTCCAGTATAAACATGCTCTCATATAAGATAATATATATGGCAAACATACATAATCATATAACCTGCGTACAGATAAGGTAACAAAGTCTCAGAATTTTTAACTACCCTTTCTTTTAAGATGATTAAATACTTCTTGGCTTCAAATCAGCTTCTCACTGCATCTACTTGAGTGGCCAAATAGGCTGAAATGACACAGGGATTTTCTCCTCCTTCAGGCTGGAAGCAAACTGGCTACAGGTGATTTCCATCAACTTTGTGTTTTGCCTTTAAAGGCTTGTAATAACATTGCTTTTAATTTTCCTAATTTCTTCTTGATGAGCGTCAGACATCCTAGTACATGTTGATAGTGGTTGATTTTGAGGGTGTGATATTTTGTGTTTTTTTCAAACTGTGGAATTAAAAAAAAAAAATCCACTCCCACTAATAAAAATGGACTCAACTGGAGTGCCACAGAGTCCTCTTCTGATAGGTTTCCCACTACCTGCCTTAGGATTGAAGGTTGGCTGCATGTCAGTAGGATCCATTTCATCCTCCTGCCCATCCTTATGTCTTCTGACAGATGCTACTGCCTCCCCTTCCCAGTTTCAGCAACTTCAGATTTCACTCACCACGCAGGGCTGCTCAAAGTCAGTGCAGCCTCTGCTTCCCAGACTCTTCTAGACTCACGACTCTTCATCCCACACTGAGGATAGAGCTAAGTGTGAAATCTCTTCTCCAAAGGCAGATACTCTAATCTCTCCTGTGGCCCGTAACAGTAGCTAAACCACAGTGACCAGCAAGCAAAACACACAACATACTGACAAAATATTCTATCTTACACTGGAATAAATTTCAGTTGCAATTCACTGAGCTCCTCCTATCATCCCACTATGGGAGCACCTTTAAACCCTTCAGGCTTCAAGTCCATTCCCAGGAGAGAGTCACCCTCATTGTTACTGGACATTCATTATCTCACAGGTCCATTAAATTGCAGGACACAGTGCATATGCTCAGCATTAATTCTGATAGTGGAAAGGCAAAAATGCAAGAAGAGCACAGGTAGCTTGTAACATGTCTCTCTATCTTGACAAATCTCACCCAATATAAAATTAAAATCAATAAGCAAAGCAGGAGTTTCCCAACATTTGCAGTTAGGGGTTTGCAATGATTAGCCATGGCAATTAATCACCCAGCAGTTCAGGGTGCTGTGAGACAAGCAGTATGAGAAACTAGGCATTGCAGGATGCAAAGACAGATGGTTTAAAATTGAAATTAAATAAACACTCCCCAAAAGATAATCTCTCTTTCCAAAACACTAAGGAAAAGTTATGCAAGGAAAAAAAAGAAAAACAACCCAAGCTACATTCTTTAACCAGATAAAAGAACATTGTGCTCAGCCTTGGAGTATCTGTTGTAATTAAACGCTCTAAACACAGGACCAGAGCCCTGTGCCAGCCATGCACAGAGAGACAAAACACGATACAAAACCCCCAAAATACCAGAGAACCATGCATTTCTTACACAGTCTGAAGAATGCCTGCCTCTCAGCAGAGTCCTGCAGTGCACTCAGGGATCCACCTAAGTGAATGCAAAACCTATTCCCCTACCTAAGATAAATAAATTGGAAAAAAAAATTAAAAATATTCCAGTGCAAAGAAACCCACAGACAGCCGAGCTCCGTTCTGACTTACAGCTCTGAAAAATCCTGCAGTCTGGCTGGAAACATCCATTGAAGAACTGCATTCAAAGCTTCTCCCTAAAGGCAGGCGCATTTAAACATCTCGGGCTCTGCTACTGAAGCCGATGCTGCAACAGATGGGCACCAGGGCTGGGTGTGTTCCTCCTTCCCATTGCGCTGCGAGAGGGTGGCAGGAGCAGTAGGTAACGCAGGAGAAGGCAGGCGAAGGTTTTCTCCCTCGCTGCAGGCTCCCTGCCAGAAATGCTTTAGGCATCGCAGCATTTGATTACCCGACTGCAGCAACCTGCCACATTAACTCTGGCGGGGGCCAGCGGCGCGCACGGGCGGTATGAGCAGGTCACTGGTGCATCAGCTAAATGTGGTGGGTGCAGCATGGAAGTAGGAGAGCGCAAATAACCGCAGACGTGTTGAAGGTGATCAGTTTTCAATAGCAGAACTTGCAGATAACCGAGACTGCATCTGCATCAGCATCGAGTACTTAGGGGACGGCAGCACAGAGCAGCAGATGCATTTTCACCTGCTGACTATCTGCTGCCCCACAACGGCCCCATTCCTCACTTAGCCACAAGTCCACTTTGTAGCTCTCCAAAGTCACATTATTTCTCTAGGCTTAAGTTTTCCCATCTGCAGCATGAACGGGGAAAAACTTTATGAACTGTAATTTATAATAAAGACCTCACTGGGAAAGTACAGTGTCCAGGTGCAAAGGATAACATTAAAGTTAAAAATAAAAGAGAAGAGCAGAGATTTTGAAAAGGTATCATGCCACCAAGAGCTGGCAGAGTAATGCAAACTCCAGTAGGAATTGAGGAACGGCGAGGATCTTCTTCATCAAGAATTATTTGACAAAACCCTCTTTATAATCAGGATCAGCTTTGATTACTCCACCAACCAATATTGCACTGTCCTATTTTGGCAAAGAAATCAATCTGCAGACCATGGGACCATATCCTTGTCCAAGACACTATCAAAGGCTGCCACAGATGAGGTCACCTCTGGTAGAACAAGGCTAACATGAAGGCAGAAAGACCATTTCTGCAGCTTCCAGTATTTTAACAAAAGACATCAAAATACTCACGCAATGAACTGACACCTCTCTGGAGGAACAGGTGGCCAGATCCTGAGCCATGAAGCACTGCCAATCCTTTTTTGGCCATTTTGAAATAACATTTGTGATGATGTACTGAAACTCTTTAACATAGAATCATATTTGCTTTAATTACCAGCTACTGGTCGCTCAATCATCGCAGTGAGGTGAGCTTGGCTTGCACATCACTCGCAGTCTGTTTATCCTATTCATCCCATGATCCTGCAGTGCTTTGCAACTAAGTGAAACCAGCACTGCCCTTAATTCTGTATAAATCAAATAGTAACTGACATGGAAGCTAGGTCGGAGTTTTTCTTCAGCAGCAAAAGAGGTGAGGTTCAGCTGATGGCCTCATGTGTCAGACAGAGAGTACATCCTAGGAAATGCTGCTGCCCTCCCTCCCCTCAGTGTGCTAAGTGCATCTGATAAAACAAGTCCCTTTTGAGCTAAAGCTGAAAATGGGTTATATTGTTCACTCACAAATGGCAGCTATTACCCAACCCATTTTAAAGCAAGCTCAGTAGCAGCACTTTTTAATACAGAAATGACCAAGTATTTCACATTTTGAAGGTTTTTCTCCAGCTAAATGAATATTTTATGCATGCAAAAATATACAAATAGGTTAGGCAAATAAACAAGCTTCCTCTTAAATTTTGTTTCAGGGGTATCAGAGAAGCCCATCAACCAGCTGGGGCAAGCAAAACACATTGGTATCTCTCCTTGTTTGATCTATAGGAGAAAGGAAAGTATCTGTGGCTGACCTAGAGAGAGCAAGAGGGAAGGCTAGATTCATCTTGGGTGAAAAAAACATTGTCCTACAAGCCAGACATCAAAGCAAGGTTCAGCTCAAATGCTTCCCCGTATAGCTAACTTAAAAGGATTACTTTGATTAGAGATTGGATCAAATAAAAGAGGTATTTGCAGCCAGGAAAATGTCCTATATCCCTAAATCATCCCTTTCAAACCACTCACAGAGATCAGTTTGATGTAGCCAATTTTGAGACTCACTCAGATCTATTAAGGTGTCAATTTATTTTTAATTCATTTTCAGAACTGGTTCTGGTCTTTAAGTCTGACTTGGCCAAAACCCATGCTTTTTCCTCCCCCCCACCTATGGCTAAGGAGTATGGAGCAGGAGAGACAGACTGCACAACTATATCTCAGATAAGCAGAACAGTTAATGATTTAGATATGATTTCATAAATATTTGCTGAACTAGGTTTTGGGTTCTGTCCAGTTTCTGACATCCACAAAAAACACTGAATAATGTGCCATTTTCTCTCATCCTTCTGGGATGGAAAGCAGGTAGAGGGGTTTTATTGTTATAATTTCTTACCATTATTTAATGACTACTCACATTTATGTCCTGACATAAATGGCCAAGCTTCTCCTGAATCTACTGGGCTGAGGTGTCAAAATCACATTTATGTAAATATTTAAGTATTCTTTATGAATTAATTAAAACCTCTCTTATTACTGAAATATTCCTGATTCAAATACTTGCACCCAGATGTGGCTGACTAGGTAATTAGTGAAGACCTGAGAAAAAAACTCCAATCTAATTTCTGAATAAATACCTGTTTTCAATTTTGGGTTTCAAGTGTGCGTGCTCTGATCAGAGATGCTGAGGCTCATGACTGAAATGCAGCAGTCCTAGTGACAAAAATCAACAGTAGTTAGTGTGCAACATCAGGCACAAGATGGGGCAATATGAGAAATCACCCTCAAAACATCATTAAATTGTTTCCAACCACGGCTTTTGGACATGTTCTAGGTGTCTGTATGAGTAGAGATCCAAAGTTACAAATGTTTCTTTATGTTTTGTGGACAATGCATAAGCTTCCAGAAAATGTTTTATAAAATCAACAAACTGTGCAGATAAATTTGTCTGATTTTAAACTTTTTTCCCCCCCTAATTCATCAGTATTTGCATTTGAAGCTCAGCAGTCATTACTCATTTTATAAACACAAGTCTTTGAAAAAGATTTAATTTTGGAGCACTTATAGATAACTCACAGGATTTGCCATACAATTTTCACGCTTTACCAAGAGTAATGCTGAGGGAGAAAAAGCACCAAAACCTTGTACCTTTGACAGTAAATTAAACACTCACTTACGGTCCAAAGACCAAAGTGTGAGGAAAGCAGACTCATCACTATGACATTTTCACCAGTGTAAAGCTAAACAGTAACTGTTGTACCAGCTGTATCTTGCTTTCCCATTTGAGGAGTTTAACAATGCTGGTTTGTAAAAATTCAGAGCCAGACCCCCAATCGGTTTCAGATCCTGTTGCACACAGTTCCTGCACAATTCCCTCAAGCTGTTCCAAAATACCAACTCTACTTCATCTTTTTGGTGCATGTACAAGCCTAAAATTTCATAAATTTCAAACTGGCAGTAAAGCAACCTTACACAATTTCCCGGAGGAGGCTGAAAATGTCTGGCTGTTGGTTGCTGCTATTTATATTCAATAATTTTCCACAAAGATCTGGTGGTTTTGTAAGTACTACATAAATTAGATGAGTTCATAGGGCCTGTTTCCATTGTAGTTTCCTTGTTTTTACTAGGCAAGCAGTCCCTTGAAACCAGTGGAGCTACTGTCTGTGAAGATACCACTTAGAAACAGGGCAGTATATAACACTTACTGAAGCACATGGTGAGCCAGATCTTTGCAAGGCAGGGCAGGGCTTTTGCTTAGTAACTAAGAAAGATTTTTCATCTTTTCACAAGGAATGCAGTCATTATCTTCATGGTTGCCCTATCCCTGCTCCTACTGAGTACACTGAGCAGCAAGCAAAAGTGATGTGCAACACAGATGTGCTGAACTGCAGCCAAGAAGCCAATACATTTGAGGGAAGCTCAGGTGAGATAAGCAACTGCCTGAAAGGCAGGGATAGCCAAAGCAGTAGTTGGGAGATCGGCAGAGCCAAAGGAAAGATGAAAAGGGGAGAGAACACTTCTGAACTTCAGCATAAACTACACCAGCTTTTAGCAGGACGTCCAAAATAATCTCTCAGGAGCTGATGTTTGGCAAAGAGCAGCTGTGATCTGCAAGGATTGGAAAAAAGGAGCACAAGAGAAAAAAAAAAATGTTAAGAGGTAGGGATGAACCACAGAGTCTGCGCCCCCATTTCAGGCAGAACTGGAAATTAGGGTGGTGAAGCTAGCACAAAATGGAAAGAGAGAGGAGCAAAGTATCCCATGAAGACTAAAATCCACAGTTTATTGCTTTATTCATTTCAAATAGTCACAGTTTTTTTATTTCCAATTTTTCAGCATGATCTACTGAGCAGTGAACCAAATAGCTGGGATTTCTGACTCACTGTTGACAAGTCTGAAGGAGAGCACCCATGTGAGAAACACCAAACCCCAGTAAGTCTCCATCTCTCTCAGGGGAGAAAGTATCCTGCAAGCCTTTGCAATGAAGGTGGATCACACTATCCCAGAGATGTCCTGGTCAGCTTGGGTGCCAAACCCAGGACAGCTGCTGGAATTAATACATCTAGTTCCTCAGCAGGAAGAAAGCAGATGTGGGTTGTTATCTGTATTTATATCCATACCCAAATGCAAATGACACTGAAATGATCAGGTGTTCAGACAGTGACAGCAAGGTGTTTATATGGCACCTTGTGCCCTGCTCCACATGACCCTTCACACCACCTCCCCCATTTTGTTCTCTGCAGCTACACACAGGGACACAGACTCTTTCCTGTGGTGGGGAGGGAGGTGGGGAGGAGGAGGCTGGAGCCACACGTGGAGGAGTGTCACTGCAGAACTGTGCTGTTTCTGGGGTCAGTAGAGGCCTCTGAGCAACAACAGAGAATTAAAAGGACTGGGCTAGGACACAATGTTCAAGAACTTTGAAACTTCGGACTGTAATCCTCTGTGAAGGGGTGAAGTCTCTCAGAGGTGTCCTGATCTTCAAGGAAGAATAAATCAGATTGCAAAACTGATGTAGGACACTTGATGGTGTCTTAGTGGTTCCTCATTCAGCTTTGCCCAAGGCATTCAGAGGGGCTGCAACACTGCTATCAGCAATGTTCTTGGTAGGTTCTGAATCAGAATTGTGCAAAGTGATCTCAGTATTACCTGAATTATGTCCTATGGGCCAGCTCAGGGAGGCCAGCATTTATCTTTAACTGAATTTTCAAAGTCCTGAAAGACAAGAGACAGGTCTTACTGTGCTTCTAGTATAGCCATTAAGGGGTTGGCTGAGAACACCTTTTGTGGGATAGAAATAGTGCCACAAGAAAACAGAAGAAGGATGATACTGCAGCATCTAGAAATGAGATAAAAATATCCTGGAGTAGAAGAAACTGGTGAGTTAAGAATTAGAGCTCTAACCACAGGTTTCAGCGTTAAATCCTTATGTATCTGTGTGCATAAACAAGACTCCTTTAGGGATCCAAGAAAGAATGCACTGTTCAATATGACTTTTCAGTTTCACTGGTCCCACAGTGGGACCCCTACAGATCAGCACTTCCTTGAGGACGCGGCATGAAACAGCATCACGGATGAATGGCAATGCCCCAGCTCTGCTGGTGCCTCCTTGATCCCTCTGCCTTCAGGCTGCTTTGTGCTCTTGCACTGCTCCTGCGGCCTGTGACAGCAATGGGGATGGGGAATTTGGCACCAAAAAGCTGGGGGAATGAGATGGAAAAATAAGGTAGCAAGGAGAGAAAGGTGATGGTAATTATCTCCACACAAATCCAGCCATACCTGAACTGCCTTTAATATTTTATGCCTGGCTTTGAGTTTGTGGCTGTGTACATATAATGCTGCAACACACCTGTGGCTCTCTGGAGGGCACTAAGTATTTACCCAAAATAAAACATCCCACTACAATAACAGCACAGCACAACTACGCAGGAATTAAGACACTCTTGCACACTGCACAGTGTGTTCTATTTTCTTTGAATCTCATTGCTATTTGTCACCTTTCTTCGGACTCAGTCACACCGGACACTGAGTTATTTCATCTAAGTTGTCCTTGTGACTCCAGGACACAGACAAATTACCTACAAACTCACACACATGCATAGCCTGGCTAGGGACAGTGTGTTCTTCACGTTGGGGAATCTGAGTTTTCTAAGGCACTATGAGCACGTAGCAACTTTGCTCCATACGAGTTTAAAGTATGCAATAAATAGTAACCATTAACTCTGAATTGAAGCAAGAGGCCACCTAGGAAAGAATAAAGTGGCTGCCTACATAAAGTAATGAGCAGTTAAAATGTCATCAAAGGTTTAGAAGCTGAAGTACAAAACTCTCTGATGGTATCAAACAGCTGCTGAAAAAAGATGGAGGTCGCAGCACCCCACAGCATTTAAAGTAGGTCAGCATTGCCAGAAAATAAATACTTTTAAATAAATATATTGCAATGTAGAAACCTGATACATAGTCACTGATTCACCGTACAGAATGCAGTAAATGTATTTGTCAGCTCAATGAAAATAAAGTAAACCAGCTTATCCATTCATTTTCATTTAGAGACACCCAGCAGCTGGGAGGTGCATGTAATGGGTATGAGTAACATGGACATTCATAGATCAGCATGAATGCTTTAGGAAGAGTTCCATCCACAGTACCATGCTAGCTCCTACTGGAAAGGGCAAATTTTGTTGACTGTAACTACAGACAATCACGAGGATGGATCAGGTGATCATTTACCCAAGAGCCAGTGTTTCATCTTTTGCCACAGCAGCCGCAGGTTGTCCAGCTCTTGAGGCAGGATGCTGCAGCATGGGCTGGGGCTGGCAGTAGGGCAGCCACACAAGAAAGGGCTGGTGGTTGGGGCACCTGGTTTGCCTCTGAGTTAAAGTTCACAGATCTCTCATCAGAGCCACAATGCCTCCCCAAAGAGATACAAGATGTTTGAAGGGACATTTCTCCTGTGCTGTCCACTAGCACAGTGGAAACCAGGTGGTGATGAGCTCTGAAATAGATGCCACGTGTCATAAAAGTTCAGTGTTTATTTAATGGGCAGGAGCTTGCAAATAGCTGTTTTGGACATAGGATGCACCCACTGAGAGTGCTGTTATTCTAAGATTAAATGTTTACTTTGTACCACAAGGACTTTTTTATAAAAAATGAACCCAAAAAGCCTAAACAGAGTGCACACAGAGTGTAAGTTTTACTTCCTAGTTTTGCCGTGTCAATAATAATTTAAAATAATCTACCCACACCGGAAAGAAAAGCGAACGCTCTAAGTTCTGATCGCAGGCAACAGCACTTTAAATACATCCCATAAACAAAACTTTCCTACAGAGAAGTGAGCACAGTTTGACTTGAAGGAACTCAACAAATAAACAACCACCACTACCAAAATGCTTGCATCCATTTATTTAGTGTTCTGGTTTTGCTTTGGTTTGGGTTTTTGTTCGTTGGGGTTTCTTTTAAAGGTAAGATAGCATCACACAAAAAGCAATCACTATGGCATACATATAAGAAAGGGGGGGTTTAACTTAGAAGTTGCATGATAATTTAAAATGAGAAGTCTTTTAAAGGCTGTACATTCTACAAAGAGAAGGGTGTAAACTGTGGCTGGATTCATCTTACTCATACCTTGATTCTAATCAATAGGAGTAATTATGTGTCTGAAAATACATATCTACTCAAAACTACACAAATGTATATATAGACACAGATACTACAGCTCATGATGCACATGAATATTTTTAGATCTTCCCACCTCCCATGGTCCATGCACATTTACATTTTAAATGATGGCTTTGTGGTTGAGGCTGTCAGGGTGTCCATGTTCTATTCCCAGCCACTGCCTGGATAAACTCCTGCAAGCCCTGAAAGCCAGAGCCTGCAGAATGCTGATGGGTGTCTCTTCTTAAATAATCCTAGTCAAGATCTTTTGCATTTCAAGCTTCACCATTTGTTATTTACTACTCAACAGCTACTGTTTATTTTCTACAACCATAATCCAATTAATATATCTGATTATTTTATGGACATCTGCCTTGGCACTTATTTGAATTCTCCCAGCATAAGATTCGTGATTACATAGTATGCTGGCATTAAAATCCCAAGAACATTTCCATGGTCAGTATTAGATTGTAGATATCTGAGATTCATTTCCAGCTGCAGCTCACTTTAGCAAAATCAAGCAGTACAGCTAAAGAACTAGCCTTGAAGAGAAACTTGAAGTTAGCAGAGTTGTCCTACTTCTATATCTACCATCACTTCTAACCAAAAAACATACTTATGCCACAAAAGTACTGAAGGCTACAATAAAAATACAAAATTTTGTTCTGTCAATTTGAAAGATTAACCAATTTGACCCAACATTCCCTAAATCAGAGAACAAGCCAAGTTGAATGTGACCATGAAAGATCAACCAGTCCAACTTGTGGGATGGGGAGCCTAGATGAGATGATCAAACACTCTGTCCATTCACACGTTGAAAACCCACTTGGATACCTCAAAGTAGCACTTTGCTACATCGTGTCTTGTGTTAACTACTATGTTAGGGTGCTGTGTTGGATAAGGTTTGTGTAAAAGCTTTCCAAGCTTACAGGAATCATCCTTCAAGTGCCCAACCACTTCCCTCCAGCTGTCAGCACTGAACTAGCTTCTGAACAGAAACCAGTTCCATAAACAGCAGGATCACCAGTTTTGAAGGTTGGAGGCTGAAATCTTGTTTCTCGAGCAACATTCAATAATTTAAAGCATACTCTTATGTGTTTGGTAAAATGCCTTCTCCTTCCTTTTCTAGTACATATGAGTCTATATGGATTTTCCAACAGGAACAGGCAGCTTGTGGTGGAAGTGGGTCCCAGCCCAAATTTTAAGGTGACTCCTCACATGGGCTTGCGCAAAAGCATGCTTCAGCCTGTCACGTTTTATTTACTTCCACTGACTTATGGGCAAGAATCTGTTTTCCACACCAGGCTGTGCAGCCACTTTTACAAAATGCAAGAGTACCAATTTAGAACAAGAAGGTATGATCACAACTCTTCATCATTTGTATTTGTCATGAAAAGGAAAAGCCACTAATGGCTGCTCTCACAGTGTTTCTGTATATGGGATGTTTTTCTTCTCTCATCTCTCCTCTCCTGAGTGCTCTTCGCTGCTTCTTTAGACTAGCCAAAACCCCTGCTTTTTCACAGAACATTAAACACTAACAAGTATTGCTTAGTGTGATTATGGTATGAAGATAACATAGCATTAAATAGGCAGCATCAGAAAACCTATGGGAACATTTGACCAGGACAACATGAGTAAGGATGATAAGCAGTGCCTTTCATTCTTGACCAACAAACAGCTATGCAAACCACTCCAGAAAGTCTCTCAACTTTGCCCTTGCTGTTGGATACCTCTGCAGTGCTCCTGCCAAAGATAATCTTCTTCTACAGTTCATTAACATATTCTGAAGAGAGAATGTTATTTACTTTAGAATATGGTAATTACTATGTGTATGTATTGTTATCATTATTTTTTTCAGGAATACACAGTGTCAGCTATTTTGGAAGAAAGAAATTACGAGGAACCACAGCTACAAATACACTCCTGAACTGGCCATTCCTAGCACTCAAAAGGGCATAATATACAGGTTATAATCCCCTGAAAGAGAATAAACATCTCCATCCATGTATGCCTTGGAAGCACTTGTTTCTTCAGGACAATTGCCTCTCTTCTTGACTGCAAAGCAGCTTTTGAAAACAAATTTGCCAGTCCCTCAGCCTTCCACTCTTAATGATCCTGAAATAACCATGTTTAACAAGTTGCAGGAGGATCTTGGAGACCTCCTGCTGAAACTCTGACAGTACACAGGCATGTGTAATAAACTGGTTTTCTGTACAGAATTCATTCCTTGGTGCTAGAGCCTGAGCACCTCTCTTAGGACCTTTAATACAGAATTCCACCGTCAGCAGACACTATTTCTGGGAAAGCGGTAAGACAAATTTCTCCAACTTGAACTTTGCGACATAATCACTCATTGCTTTTCGAAGCTAGCTTGTGAAGTCAGATTTTTGTGTAATATGATGAAAACATCTCAAGCATCAGTAAATATAGAGCTATTTTGGTTTATTTTCTCTAGGCCAGGAGGAGAGGAAACAGAAAGGAACTAGAAAATTAACCCCCCATAACTGCTTGAAACACACCATTTCAAATGGTAAATTTCAAGGTCATGGAAGGAAGTCACTGACTGTAACTATATTTAAATGCAATATGAAGCTTAATACTGTGCTTGTTTTTTAGGCAAGAATAACTATTCCTCTTTCTTCTCTAGTAATTTGTTCTTAATGGACATCCTGTCCAAAGAGTGATCCAGGACAAGTTCTACAATTGACAGCGCAGTATAGTGCTATGTGGCTGTCTACAGGAACACCAGGGTCTGTTATTTTTCCCTCCTGCCACAGAGATATTAGCAGATAGAATCCCCTTCCTCAAGGGCCAAGTCCAACACCTACTCTAGACAATGACATTATGTCCAACTCGAGACTACATCCCAGCTGAAAGTCAGCCCAGACAGTATCCCCAAAAATCTCCTAGCCTTTACACTGTCTGTGATAAATTTAACTGTGGTCTTCCAAGTCATGGCTTGCCCAAACAAGTGATTCAGAGACATCCCAGGAAAACTGAGCACTAGTAACATCCACTGATTTATTACATGGCTTCTTCCTCAATTTATTTCTCAGTGCAATGTTACAAAATAGGCTTATCTAACTTTGTGGTAGAGTTTGAGGTCCATGCACTGGACAAAAGTTATGTTCCTATGTGGACTGAGTATTGGATTACTGGGATAAAAAAAAAAAAAGAGGTGATTCACATGCTCAAGGTTAAAACAAATGGAGCAGTTTGGGACAGGAGGGATTTCCTCTTCTTCCTTCCTTTCTGCCCCAGTCTGAAAGAGCTTTGTTTGGTTGTTTTTCATCTTTTTTTTGTGTGTGGTCCCTTTTCTAGAGCCTCCTGGGAAAGTTCTCCATGTCAGAAAGCAAATTTCCCAGTAAAAGGCTGGTAGAACTCTTGATTACATCAGCCACTTTCCCGTAGCACATTCTGCTAATGGCTTTTGGTTTTCACGATAGGTCTAAACTTTGCTCTTGGAAGCTTTGAAATGTGTCATGGACTATAGAGTGTAACAAATATGCTGTAGATCCTTCTATCATTAACCTTTGGAGATGGTCAGTACCAATGCCGGCAGATAACCTCTTAGAAATAACTGGAATGATTCACATTGAACAAAAAGCAAGAACAGCACTTCAGTGGTGTATCTTTTGTCTGCCACACACAACACTCTCAACAATATACTCACTGGCAACAAGTACCATTGCACACAGGTCTTTTAAAGACATTGAATTTGTTATTCTAAGCAACCACCAGGATCAGCTTGTTCCTCCAGATGCAACCACAAACATTCAGCTGCTTAAACTAAGCTCTCAGGCCAAATTAATCTTTTTTTTCCACCAAGGAAATGAAGTAACAGGACAATACAGAGCAGTCCATAGTGATCTTACCCAGCTACTGAATTTCTTCAGTTTATAAAAATCACTAAGATTCAGTTTCTGTGTCAGCTACTCAGCTGCACCACAAGTCAGTGGCTGTAATATCTCACAAAACTAGTTGTAAAGTCATAAACTTGATAAATGGCTTCAGCTATAGCCACATGCTCAAAACAGGGTTTGCAACTGGATGTACTATTTGGCAATTCCTATTTTAACAACCTGTTTTAAGTTGCCTTCAAGCTTTGCCAGAAAGTAGTGAGAGGACAGAAATTTTCCAAAGCTGCATCTGCCCCAAACGAGAACTAGCTGAGAAAACTTCAGCCAAAATGTTCAAGCCATTTCTTTGAAATGTTGTGGAAAATATGTCACTTCTGTACAAGAAACAATTTTCTGATGAATTTTAGAAGAAAATTTCCAGCTCCAACTTGATTTCGGTCAAAGAGTTTTGATCTGTCAGGGCAGACAGCACGAGACAAATATTTCTGTTCTTAAAAAAAAATGCACCTACATTGAGTGACTTTATAGAGAAACTTATACTGGACAAGCACTGGCAGCAGTCGGACTGAACAATTCTCAAAAGAAGATAATTTGGCCACACCAGCTAGTGAGCAGCTACAGCATCCAGAAATATCTCAAGAGAAGCAAGAGACTGAGAGGTAGAGGGCAGAATCTAATACTTGCGGGGCAAGGGAACTGAAATTGAGTTCAGACATCCACAGAACGGAAACTGGGATTAAGAAGCAGTCATGAGGTAGAGACAGTACAGAGCAGTTCAAGGAATGGGATGGGAGTAAGATAGCTTTGTTTGGAATGGACAGAAAAGTCTGTTCACTCTTGACCATCTCTAAAAAATTAAACAGAATGTATTTCTCCTGAAGATAGGATTGGGTCATCTGACATTGTCAGCAGGAGTCAGCTAAGATTAAGACACCTAAGATCAAGTGTCTTACCACAGCTATCCATATATGCCCTAGTTATAAACTCATAGGACAGTTCTGAGGCACTGACACTGTAACTTCATCAATATTCTTTCAAGACTTCCTGCATATGCTTATATGAAGTCCTTTTATATTAAGTTAGACTGGGACAGTCAGAAGAATCTCAGGACATTCATACAAATCCTCTGATTTGTAACAGTCAATAAAACAGCATAGGATGTTTTCTATTCATAGCTACTTTGACAACTAAAGCCATCCCAGAGCTAGCTTTCCCAACCACCAAAGACAAATGAGGTACAAAGAACGGTTTCCGAAAGCCAATAGCAAAGCAAGATGCCACGGAGAGTAAAGCCAGTCTAGCTCTGCCTCCTGTTTCCTTGTGCCTGGAGAATTCAAACTCACTGACACTCTTTATATAACTCGCAAAGGCCAAAGAGGAAGCTTGAAGTGCTGTGGAAAGGTTAGTGAAAACTGGAAACACATATTTCACAGAATGTTAACCATCAACAGTTTTTGTTTGAAATCTCAAGAAATTCAGGCCCCAAACCTGATGCAGATATTTGCAGTCTGTGTGCAAAAGAATAAAGAAACCCTGCTCTTTGTACTGCTGTTATAGCTGTTTACTTTCTGGCGTGAGTTTGCAGTTCCTGAGATCTTATAATATGTTCTGTAACCACAGAGCTGCAAAGGTTTCAGAACTCTGCTAGACCTTGGGCCAACAGTTCAACAAACAACTATAAAAGAAGAGTTCAGATCTTCAAAGAGAAAGAGGAAGGAAATCAACTGTTAGCTAGCTTAACAAAAAAAGAAAAAAAATATGCAGAAAACTTCTTGCTTACCAGTTTACTCTGGCAAAAAAAGCCCTAAGAGCCTACAAGATTAGTCATGAAAGGGAACAGAAGCTTACATTTCCCCCCTTCAAGGGGATATTGTATCTTTTTTCTTCAGGGATGGGCTATACAGATTTTGGTAAAGGGCAGCCTGTGCCAATCCATCTCCTTTTTGGTGACCAACATACAGGCAGCCCCATTGCACTAAGTGGCACCATCTATGAGTGTCTTCACACAGTTATACAAGTCATGCACCAGATCACACAATCAGTACTAAAATGATCTTCTCCACACTCAGAAGATTGCATATACTACACATCTAGGCTAGCCGCCCATACATATATACTATATTATTACCAATAGCAGTCCAGAACTGCCAATAACAGCAATTTCCACAGGTCATGTTCCTACACCAGCATCTCTGAAAATTTTTGATCACAAATAATTAATACACAACACTAAAGAAATATTTACATCAATTATAGCAACTAAGAATGACTCCATGAGAAACATCTTACCTTCCTCAAGTACCTCAACACTTTAAAATGGTAATGTGGTTCTCATTGTTGCCTGTTCTACACAGTTGTAAGGGTTTTGAGCAGTTCCTGAATACTGCCAACTTCAAGCAAAAAGAGTCTACGTTTTGAGGCAAGGCAGCCCAGCAGGAAAATCCCAGAGACGCTGAGAGCAGAAAGATATTCTGAAGCCAAAAAGCTATTCAGAAGTTTGAAATCAAGTTCAGAATTTCTGCTAAAAAAGCTCTGCAGCAAAGAAGCTTGGCTGAAGTGGTGGCTACCAGGGAAACGTGAATCTGGACAACTCTTCAAGGGACAAGGCATTCACCTGCTGCCAAGGAGCAACAGGTCTGCTCCCATTCCTGAGCTACCAATGTGCTGAAGTAGCTTTTGCAACACACAGGGCAAATGAGCAACAAATGAAAAATATTATAAAGATGAAGGCAGAAAGTAGTCACAAATTAGGATTTCCTAGGCTGTGACTAATTCATGTGTTATTCTTCAATTATTGTGGGTTTATAAGATTGTTATTATAAAAATACATATCAAACCACTGCAAAAATTAGTGAAGCTGCTCTCTCGGTATTCATTTTTATGGAATCACTTAAAAAACTTGTAGGCCAAAGCCTAAGAGTGAATTTCAGATAAATGCTGATCAGTTAAAATGGAGTGGAGCTTAAAATAACATGCAAATAAAACTTCTCATGCCTAGAGAGTTCTGCAAACATTCTACTTCAACTTCACAATAGCTCTGTCAAGGAGATAAAGACAAATTATCCTCTTTTTTAGAAATGTAGGAAAGAAAACCAGAAAGTAATTTACCCAGAGTGACTGTGGGAGCTAATGAGCTTTTGATCTTCAGTCATGCACTAGTCGGCACATGTCTTAGATCTACCCAGGCACCGTTTCTCACTGCAGCTACCAGAGTTGAGGCGAATTTCTCACTGCAAGGTCTGTGCCTGTTTCAACACCATCAACCAACATCTCAACAGAAAGACACGGGAATACTTTCTAACAAAACAGTTCAGCAGTGAGATGAATTAAGGAGCAATCCTCCTTGCACGCTTGGCACATAAGTCTCATTAAAGTCAACAACAGATATGAGACTCATGTGCAAGGGAAAGTGATTAGAGTCTTAAATCCAATCAAAGTTGGGTTTACTGCATTGTTCCACTTCAACAACTTCTCTGCTGCCTACACTGATGCTGTTTTCCCAAGGAAGTTTATTTGTACTTCCATTCTTCTTTCTGCAGAGAGTTTTCTTAGAGAAATGTAAACGTTGCATGCTCAGCTCTGCTAACAAGGCTGTCTCTATGAGCAAAAGTGGTCACACCTAGATAATTGGGAAGGTGAGGATTAGGGACTGTTGCAGAACTAAGGACTTCAAACGAAGTTATAAGCAAGGCTCGTAATGCATTGAAGGCTGAGAACTGCCCAGAGGGATGAAGATGTACACAGGCTCCTTATTTCTTTGTTCAACATGGCAAAAATGCATCAGAAGATTTCGGGAAGTGGCAACTTTCCTTTCAAGCAGCAGGACTCCACTTTCAGATGCAGGATAGCTCAGCAGTTCATAGCTCACACACACAAACAGATACTGCTAAACTAGTGTTCAAACTAATAGCCAAGCACTGTGTTTTGGTTTTAACCAAAAATAGCTAGGATCAACCCAGGGAAGAACTACACAGTGGCATTTTGGCTCCACAAACCGCACTTTACCTACTTGCTTAGCACATGGCTGCTCTCCACCTCACCACCCACCAGAGACCTTCTCCAGGTTTGTCTCCACATGCCAAATACTCTAGATCACAAACGAACAGACAAAGCTGTCTTTTTGAGACCCCTATGCTGTTTACCTGGTGAAAATTTAGAAGTAGTGTGTGCGTATTACACAAGAATTACAAATAAATAATTAATAAAGCTAATCAAGAAAATATGATTTACACACAGATGCTGTAAAATGCAAGTGGAGGTAAATTAGGGGAATGTTTCCAGAGATGTATGATGTGTTACATGATACAACAGTCTTACATTTGCCATAAAGGCATGGTCATTTTTAAGCAAATACAGAGGAAAAAAATTATGTATAGAAGCTTCTCAAACACTCCTGTTGTCAAAGGAAATACCTCTCTGCTGTCCACCAGAAGCACTTTCCACCCACTCAAATAACAGCCATACTGTCATCTATGTGCCTGTGTGACCCAAGGTCTTTTTTTCTCAGTTTGTATGCAGGTAGTAAACAAAGGCATCCAAAAATATGTAGTAAAAACATAAAATAAACATGAGTGCACTGGAGTTTTTTCTTTCTTGATCATCCAAATAAAAGAATTACAGAGCTGGAGGCACAACTCTCTTCTGTAATTTATTTTGAAGGATCAGTGAACTACTGCAGTTACCAGTATGAGAATAAGACAAATATCTTACATGAGTAGGTTAAGAATAAATCACAAACTAATCTAATCTGAAGCAGTAAACAGCCTCTCAATCAAGAAGAAACAGCAGATACAATAAGCCCTGAATTCTGTAAAGCTTCTTACAGTGCCACACAAGACATTCTCATAAACAAATTAGTGAAAAAAATGTATACATAAAAATCACCACCAGAGTGCTGCCTCTCAAAAAACCTTCAGAAGGATAACTAGTAATGGTTCCTGCACAGCATTACTGTTGGCCTGGTTGTAGGCCAACAGTAGGCCTGGTTGTTATTACCTGGATAACAGATTAGAGAAGATACTTTATAACAATTATGAAATAATTTATTTTTGACTGCATAAGGTTTCTGTGATTTCTCAGGGACAGCAAGAGTAACCAGCATGATCTTGCAAACTGAGAAATTATGTTCATCTGTGAAATGAAGGTAACACTATAAAACACAGAGTGATAGAGAAAAGAAGGAAAAGACTAAATAAGAAGCAGGGAACAGCTGGCAATTAGCTGGGCTGCTAAAGGGAATACCTTGAGGATGAGTAAGTGACATGAAACTGCTAGAGAAAAGGACAGATGTCACAATGGGTACGCTAGCAGAGCTGTCAGACAGCATTAGAGACATTTTTCCACTTTATAAGATGTTTGTGAGTTCCCCTCTATATCTTTTTGTCCAGAGCTTCTTGAAAACAGAAGGTCCCAAAATGGAACAGTCCAGAGAACAAGAGGAGGATTGTAAAATATGGTCTGTATGTTGATAGAACTGGAGTTTCAAGACTAGAAATGAGAAGACAAAAAATAACATGCCAGTGATCAAATGGGCTTCATGGTCACTAAACCAAAACAAAAAAAAATCAATCAACTCAATTCACAGGAAATAAGACTGAGGTTGGACACCAGGCATAACTTACTGTATAGGTGACTAAAAAAATTTAAGAGACTACCAAGGCATGCTGCAGAACCTGCTGCTTTGGAAGGTAGCATCCCTGCTAGTAAGAACTTCTGTCAAAACCAGGGTAGCTAGAGGTGGCCTGATTTTGTTAGCTTTAGAGGCTGTATACTCCACTTCCATAGAAAGAGTGGTCTTACATGAGGGATGCGGTAGCGTCAGGTCCTTCTTCCACCTGAACTCATGCGCTGGTTTGAGGCTAATCGGAATATTTTAATAGAGAAAATTATACTATAAGCTGTGAAAGGAAAACAATGGTGATGTCTACTCATAGGCTTGCTGAGATGTTTAAGAAAAGTACTCAAAATGTAGATAACTCAGTGTCTCTGGGGCACAGTGTCTCAGTCTAGCAGCTTCTGGCTTTTTTCTCCTCTCTGCTGAGTAACCTCACTAACCACTTTCCTTCTAACCCCCTGGCCGATCCTCCAAGCTCACCTTGCGCATAAGGCAAATCTTGGGGTAAGGTATAGGGGTGGGGAGAAGGTGGAAGGGTGGTTGGGAGCCCCTCCTNTTCTGTAAATATTCCTGTATATAGTGTATATATCTGCTTGTATATTGTGCTGAGCTGTAAATACAGCTTCATTCCTAAATTTCCAGCTGGCTGAGTTCTAGTCTTCTATTTTACAAAGTGTGGGGAGCGGGTAACTCCCAAACCATCACAACTCAGCAGAAGCAGCTCTTTGATTTGTACATCCATCCGTGTGCAGAACCAGGCTTAGAGAGTTGTTTGGGGGGCACCATGTGCTTTTTATTGGCCCCACCTGCTCTGTGTGACCTATTGGCCGTTCATGCCCTTAATCCAGCCCAGCTACATATATCTTGCTTTAGTTCAAAAGGCTGGACTGAGTAATGTTCTAAGGCCTGGCATGGAAAGCCAATACTTCCAGAAGGTGTGTCATTGAGATGTGGTTTAAGACCTTGGCTTAATTTCATAAAGGCAGAATCCATTCTAGTTTCAATTGCTTCCTCCCACAATAGCCAACATAATTATGAGCTGCCTGATGATGCACAGCAGGAATTAAATACAGTTTTCAAAACATGACACCTACTTCCCTTCACCACACATCACAAATGAAAGAAAAAAATATATTTGAATAGCCCTGATCCCAAGTGTCCCAATAGCCCTCTCACATACTATAGCCTTCAACATATTCTTATGATATTTGTAGTAATTTTTCTCTCCCTTTATTCTGTGCTTATGTATTCAAATTATTCATGCTAGGGAAGAACTTTCCACAAATGGGATTCTATGCAGTCTGTAGTTTTCAACAAATTACTGAATTAACGTAGAAAATAAACCCTGGAACACACAAACATGTAGATACAGATATTCATCCTTCTTTGTTCCCTCAACCACATCAAGTCCATTTTCCCTATGCACTTGAAACACTGAGATTGGTGGACTGTGGGTTTTTAGCCAGTCCTCTGCTCCCACAGTGAATGGGCAAGGTCTTGTAGGTGTCAATCTTTTTGTCTTTCTAGTCCTCATTTGCACAGCTCTCTATTCTTTGGCACCAGAAACATGGCATTATTTTGGCAGAAGCTGCGCTTTCCCTTCAGCAAGACACAGGGATTGCTTTTGGGAAAGGGAACTCCAGAAACAGGTCAAGTAGATTTTGTGATCAAGTATTTTTTTTTATTCTACGTTTACATTGCAAAATCTCCATCCAGGTCGAATTCCCATCCAAGTTGTTCACCAAACACTTTATTTAAATCTTGGCACTCCTGCAAAATACAGTAGCACTTTCTGTCTCGCTTTGAGTGAGAATGCAGCACAAAGGCTGCCCATAAAGTCAACCACAGATTCAAGAGCAAAAAGTGTCCTGACTCGTGAGAGCTCCTCAGCCAACACACCCTCCTGAAACCATCTCCATAACCCACGAGAAGATGAAGACTGGAGTTGGGAGGGGTGAGCCAGTTGTCACTGTAGCATAGCACCAAGTCACACCACTGTCCTTGTTTGCTTTGCTGCTTACGGAGATTTCTTCATGTGTTGTCTGGGTAACACTGATGAAAGCAGAAACCCTGACAAAAGACATGCTCCACTGTAGTGGGTTTGCTGTGATAATATTTACATAATAAATAGATGCTGAGTGTGCAAGGGTGAAGCATGACCCAGGCAATTTTTTGCCTTTCGAAGTATAGAAACATTGCTCTGATTAGTGAACACAGCAACAATATCCAAACTACTAACAACTACTACCTACACAGTAACACTAACTACTAAACAGTAAACATCTTTGAAAATGTTGTATTATGACTGCAGAAGTAGTCAAAAATGTAAAGCTTTCATTTCAACACAGTTCTTTATTTCTTTTGCTTTTAGCTGGAGAAACACAGGCATAGTACAATGTCCAGCCAGCCAACCTGTCCAATTTACAGCAGTGCTTGGCAATTTCAGGTTTTCCTTCAGGTGCTGACAGTCATGATGCAAAAGAAAAGCCAGATTACATCCTGTGTTCTCTCTGGAATCACAAAATTAGAGAGAGATTGGGGCGGGGGGGGGAAATCTGTTTAGGTGGAGCTCAAGAGGTAGAGATTATACTGTTACATATGTCCATCATTCCTTCCCAGAGTAATGAATCATAGATCTATTTGAGTTGGAAGAGACCTTTAAAGGTTATCTAATTCATTCCCCCTTGCAAGAAGCAAGGGCATCTTTAACTAGATCAGGTTGCTCAGAGTCCCGTCCAGCCTGGCCTTGAATATTTCCAGGGGTGTGGTATCTACTGCCTCTCTTGGCAACCAGAAGCCTTCTCTCCTCCAGGATGAACAACCTCAACTCTCTCTGTCTTTTCTCAGAGGAAAGGTGTTCCAGCCCTCTGATAATTTCTGTGACCCTCCTCTGGATCCACTCCAGTAGGCTCGTGTACTTCTTGTGCTGGGAACTCCAGAGCTGGTCACTACTCCAGGCAGGGTCTTACCAGAACACACATTACCCACCAGCCACATTATTTTTGCTGCAGCCCAGGATACGATTTGCCTTCTGGACTGCAAGTGCTTTTCATCCATCAGTACCCCAAAGTCCTTTTCTGCAGGGCTGCTCTCAAGACTACCACTCTACAGCCTGTATTGGTACCGAGAACTGCCAGATGTACAGTCTGAAACTTTCAGTACCAAAAGAAAAAAAAAAAGGTTCAATTTGCCAGTGGAAGGCATTTAATCATGCTTGAAAAACACAATCTGTGTTTTCCCATTGTTATGCTATAATGCTTTATACAAGCAACCAGCCCAATTGTTCAAACAGATGTTGAGAAAAGAGAACAATTTTTCACTACAGCATTAGAGACTGGCAACTGCTGGAGGCAGGCTACTAGACTTGGTTGACAAATTATTTCACCTGCTGTTGCAAATCCTGCATTCCAAGGTTTATTCATAAACCTCTTAATTTGCCACTTGAAACAATTCCCAGGCTGGAACTTTCAACTAAAGGCCCTCATCATAGAAAACTCGGAGCTTTAAAAAATAAAAAAGTCTTAACTCCAGATGTTGCATTGATGCTAGAGTGATATTCTGGGTACACGTGAGCTGAAGACGGAATTTCCTAAAGTTTCAGTAGAGCCAGTCTCTAGCTATACAGCTTAAATATACACAGTGATATGAACCTAAACTTGAAAATTTTTACTTTGAACTATGACTGAGAGTTGCATTTACTTTAATAAGACAAACTGCTTTTTTAGCAGCCTATCAGTTTCTTAACCAGCAAATTAGTCTAACAGGCATTCCTCTGAGATCCAAAGCATGACTATAAGATCAGAAGATAGTTCAGGTTGGAAGTGATCTATATAAATCTTTATCCCAACCAAAAACCATGTTCAAACCATGAATGGCTATGATGTCAGATCAGGAGTTTAAAAGAAAAATATACCCATGCCACCTAAGCCACTGTATAAATACTCCATATTTCAGAACAGGGGAGGGAAAAAAAAAATCATATTTTTAATCCAGTATCATCTCATTTTTTTTAAAACATATTTGGAACATTCAGTTTAGGTTGTCCAGGAAAACAGAAAATATTGTGTAGGTAGTGAATTGTTTTGGTGTTATATAAGACATTGGTTAAAAATTCATGTGACTTCAAAGGGAGATTACACAAGATTATAGACGTAGGGTGAAATTCTGGCTCTAATTAAAATCACTGGCAAAAATCCCTTTGGCTTGACCACTGCCAGGATCTCACCTCAAATTGGAAGTGCTCATGTTTTACCACGCAAACCCATGTGTGCAGACCCAGACATCTTTTGAGTACATCTCTCTGCAACAATAAAGCTTGGAAAACATTTTGTGATTGCCCCCAGAGCCATGTGTAGGATTCATCTCATTTTCAAGACATTCCCTTTTCAACTGTACATTTTTCTTTCAATACAAAGTAGGAAGACTACATATGCAAGTAAAAACAATGGAATTGTCTGGGAAAAAAAAAAAAAAAAAGCTGTGAAAGATTTTTCTGTACTTTCAAGCCATGGCTTTAGGAATAGCAAGGCTCATAGAGTCTTTCCTCCTATTTCACTGCCTTTCCCACCACTGATGAAGCTGGAGAGACAATGATCCATCTTCATCAATGGCACAAGGGTTTTTATCCTGACACACAGTAGCTTGCACAGTATCCTTTAGAAAAACACTCTGAGACCACAACAATGCCTGTGGGACCCAAGCGAGTGCTGAGGTGGGAATACTGTTCACATTAACATTCCATATCCACATCCATATTCTCCTTTTTAATGTCCACCTGCTTTGGGGGGAACAAATTCATGACTGAAAACAGCAGCTTAAAATGATCACTGAAATGTTTCTTGTGCCACACATAATGTTTCACATGGAGACTGGTAGCCCAAAGGCAGTCAGATTAAAAACAAATTCTGATCCTGATTCTTATGGTGTTTCCTCATCGCTTTGGGCAAATCCTCCTTCACTGTTGCAGTGTGCCCTGCACCAGCAAGCTAGAGAGTACGAGGCCAACATCTCTTCAGGCAATCAACACAGCAACAGAGGGAGACCTAGACACCTTTCCAACAGATCATCTGCAGCTGCCAGTGCACAGTTAAAAAGCACACATGATGGAGCTTCCTCAGATGCTGCCTAGGGATGCTTGCCCTTCCCAGCAAGTACAGAGGTTATGCATTATCATCTACTCTATCCTGCCGAGTAAACCAAAGGCATCGTGTTTTAATCTGGCAAAAGGCATTGCCAGAATCCATCCCAACGCCATCCTTTATTATTACTGTACTTTAGCAAGAGGTTTCCCCAGACAAAAAATGAGCATAGAGCTCTTGTATAGTTTTATTGTTGCTGCACTTCAGCAAGAGGTTTTCCCAGCTAAAAAATGGGCATAAAGCTCTTTTATGGGAGAATTGTCGTGATAGTTAACTATTTGATGATTATAAATGCCTCTGAAAGTACAAATCACTGTAGTGCTGAAATACAAACTCTGACTGTTATTGTTTGTTAGGTTGGAGTTTACAAAGGCAAGAGAAGATTAATTATAACTTGTCTTAAAAGCAAAACAGGAGGAAGTGGAACACCCTCCATTTTGCTCTCATGAAAAAACAGTCACTTGGAGCAGCCTAAAGATGCTGAGATCGTCAAGGTCGTTAGCCAGCCTCAAGAGTGCTGAAGTGAGCACTAAGCACACTGCTCACAAAAAAGAGATTGATTGATTCCTCTCAGTGGCACACAAACCAGCAGTACAGTTTCATGAACATATCAAATACTATTTCTCAGACTGGTCCAGTGACAAACCTTAACATTCATACATCTGAAAAGCATCAACTTGGGAAAGAACCTCTTCCCAAAACCAGCTACTGCCAGGAATTTAACAAAGTGATAATAATTTCAGTTCTGGTGTTAATAGAAAAATATCAGAAACTTTAATGCAGGTTTTCAGTGTTTTAAACATAAGCAGTGTACTCTTCTGTGCCCAATGCAAACACTGTGTGACCTGTACACTCATGGACTGTGGAAAGAGCAAGAGAGGCATCTATGGCTACAGGGAGATAGGTGCTTTATTATTGTGTTCTCAGAACTGATATGGAAAAATCCAGTGCAACTTCTATGTGAAAATATAGCCCTTGTAATCATGGAAATGTGTAAAACACAGCATGTGAAATATGCTTTTAGAGAAGCCAAGCGACTGTCTGGTTTCTTCAGAAGGCCTCTAGGATCCACAGATTTTTTTTTCGTCACAAAATAATCAAATCATAGACTCTGTCCCAGACATCTTTCACTATGAACTCTACTCTCCAAAAGCACTGACATCCTTGTACTCATCATCATCCAAACAGATGGAAGAACTAGTAACAAGAAAAATTAACTCACAGCTAGCAATACTTAAAAAGTCAGTGGATTTTCACCTTGATCATATCTCCCTTTAGGAGACCTCAATACAAAGATTATCAGAGTTAGGCAGTTTAGGTCCTTCAAGTGAAACTGTGGTTCCTGTGCTGGAACAGAGAAGCTTCTGCTGGCTGTAGTAGCAGAGAAAGCTAATTTCACCAGAGGATGGGGGGGGCTTTGGCTGAACACACTGTATCTTCTAATCAGAATTAATATGCTTGATTCAGCCACTATTACTTTACTTGGAGCTAAATGTTCACAAAATCAGCAGGGATTTCTTTTTCCCCAATCTTGCTGCAGATGGAAATTTCCATACTACAGTTCTGCAATGACTGTAAACAGGAGACTGGTTTCAACATCATCAGATCTTAACCCTTCATATAAAGAACAGTATCTGAAAAATCTGTAGGGAAGGGACAGCAATCCAGCAAGGGTGCTGTGCAAAAAAGGAGGAACTGAGACTGTGAGCTACATCTCTGTTCAGCTCCCCATTCTTAAACTCTAAAGAAGACAAGGGAAAAAAAGGGGTGAAGAGGAAGGAAAAAAATAAAGTCCCTAATTTTGCAGAAGTTAACACTTTATTGTCAAAGGATGCATCTACTCTTTAGTCCTGCTATATATGAGCTTGCACATGACAAAGTAAACAAGTCATAAGGAAAAAAGCCTATACAAGTACAGGATTCATTTCAACCCCCTCACCTCCTAGTTCAAAGCATGCAAAATCTTGCTATGCTTTTACAGCAATCTGAACAAAACCAAAAGCCTCCTTCTACTTCTAGAATATTTTTGCCACCAAGGGAAAATACTAAAGTGATTCCAACAAGGGCTACAAGGATGATTAAAAGACTGGAACACCTGCCTCATGAGGAAAAGGAGAGACCTGGGGCTGTTTAGCCTGGGGAAGAGAAGACTGAGACTGTTTATAAACATCTTAAAGGTGGGTGTCAAGAAGAAAGGTGCAGTCTCTTTTCAGTAGCATCCTTCAGTAGGACAAGGGGCAACAGGTACAAACCGGAACACAGGAAGTTCCACCTCAACATCAGGAAAACTTCTCCACTGTCAGTGTGATGTAGCACTGGAACAGGCTGCCCGGAGAGGTTGTGGAGTTTCCTTCTCTAGGGACTTTCAAAACCCATCTGGATGTGTTCCTGTGTGGCGTGCCCTAGGTGATCCTGCTTTGGCAGGGGGGTTGTCCTAGATGATGTTTCAAGGTCCCTTCCAACTCATACCATTCTGTGATTCTATGATTCGGTCCCTGTGGTTTTACATCCACTATGTAAACAGCACGACTCATCTGCACTGCATCCACTATCAACCACCCAACCATCTATCTCACTTGTGAACTGAAATCTGTGAAGTCCCATGTCACTGGCAAACCCAGATATTACCACGTTTTTCCAAAATAAAAGGAATTTTCTCCCTTGCAAAGGGATTTGCTTTTAATTTTGTGCTTGAACCTAACCACAGGGGGCTGGCCCTATGTGAGTACCAGTCCATTTAACTCCTTGTCTGAGTTTTCAGTCTATGTATATTTTAAAATTAATATTTATTTGACCATTTTACCTTCCTTTTGAATTCTGCAAGTCTTTACTGGACCTCATTTCTCTAAAGTAGCAGTGGCCCCCACAAGTTAAACCTTGTGTTTTCATACACATTAACATTGATGCTTTTTGAGATTGTGTTTTTAATTATTTTGTTTTAAAAGTGCCCCCCACAAAAATGTCTACTTTCATACATGTGGCAGCAGGGGCTATGGTTTCCTGCTGAATTATTGCATAGATATGAACACACTTCTCCAAGAAAAGATCTGTAATTGTTTAGTGGTTGGGCTGCTGGCAGAATTCCCTGCCTGGGTTTGTTTTTATAAATAGGCCTAGGGACAAACAAACAAGCTACTAATAACAAGTCAACTGTTCTGTTTTGAAGCAGCCCTGCTTTGTGTTTTGTAGCACACAAGAAGCTCAGATGGCAAATATAGCAAAACCCGTGGTAAGAAGTAAGGGTACATCATGCTAGGACTCAGTGGCACTTCTATTTCTCTGAAATGCTAAAACTTCATTTCACCAAAATAAGCTTAAATTGAGGGAAACACACAAGGCTTTGTATGGCTGTGCAGTTTCAGACCTCCACTTCCACAAGGCAAAATCGCTTGTTAGAAGACATCACCTCTAGACAGCCTGGTAAAAAGCTAAAGCAAGTTGGTCCTCCTTATTCCACTAGTTCTTTTCACTATGTCCCACTCACATTTACATCAAATACCTGGTCAACATTGAGGACATCCCGTTTCATTCTTAGGAAGTTCTCTGATTTGTCAGAAACACTACGGTATCTAATCAGAGCTTTTACTGAGAGCTTCTCTTTCCATGCGTAACCTGTTGGGTACTTAACCAAGAGCAAAGGCCAGATTTTCTGCCACCTCTATTTCAATCTCTTCATTTTGGTGATGAGACCAAGTATCATCACACTGCAAAATTTATATCTCATTAAAGTTTTGTGAATGTGATTTAGGCTTCCTAGATAAATACTCAAACCTGTTTATTGGTTCTTAGTAGCTCTCTTTGAGAAAGATACTCTGATGTCTTTCTCCGGTATTTCATATACTTCTTTCTCTGTCATCAACTATCTATCATGTCAGCAAAATATATTTTTCACCTTTAGCCTCAGAAGCTTACTTGTTACTAGACAGTGGAAGCCAGAAGCATTTATAGAGGAACAACCCATTCTCATGCAGTAACTCTTCCAAGCAGTGCAGCTATACTAAATTATTTTGGAGGAAGGTAAGGAAATTAGACTCCTTACTCTTTTAAAATTCTCTTCTGTTGTTTATGAGTCTTCTCTCCTGTTGCTCATCTCTTAGTGTGAGGATGACCTTCACCAGACTCTATCGGTCCTGGTTTCCTTGGTGTAGATACAACTTGGCTGCCTGCTGCCCATTTTCTCTGCTAAGCTTCCTCCTGGAGTGGCTTATTTTTCGCTTTACACAATTTCATTGGGTTTGCTTTGTCTTGTCTTTAGTATCCAACCTGGAGAACATACTTTGTGCCCACAACCCTCCTGAAAGACTTAGCCCTCTTACCTCTTTCCTTATGTCACTCAGCATTAGCAGCTTAGTCTGTGAAAACAAATCCTCTTCTTTGTTGATAAGAAGAGCCACTTACACTCATCCTTCCCCTTTGTTTTCTCCTCTCTTTGGAGGAAAGATCTAGCCAGTTCTAACACGACTTCATGTGATGATGCAGGCAAGAAGATGAAGTCTAGTGGACCATATGCGATTGCTACCGAGGTGAGCACTTTTCTGATAATAGGCAGAAACGATGGAGTCAGCATGGATTAAGGACACAACGAAGCGCTCAGCATTTATGGCAACGCACTGACGCAGCTCAGAGTATGTGCTGCAGCCCCAGGGGAAGCAGCATTAACATTGCTAGCACAGATGAAAAGACTCTAGGTAATAGCATAAAAAACACGTTTTCCCTGAAGAAAACCCTTTCTGGTCCTCATAACACCAGAGCAGAAAAAGGAGCTGGTAGGAATAACAGTTGAAAGGGTAGCAGCTGGTTTCTCTCCAGAATCACCAGCCACACAAACAGTTCCCTTGGCACAACAAATGCCAGGCAGCCTTCCCACAGAGTGCACTCATAAATCAGCTTCACTGCCATGACGAATTTATACTTGGTTGAATTTCTAATGGTCAACAGTCTGCAACACAAAACTATCACAGATGTCAGCAAAGCACAACTTCTCAGACCTCCACAGGATGGTGGTGAGCTGAACAGACAGCAAAAGGGACAACAGCTTCCTCTCAAGGGGATCCAGATTGGCAGGTGAGCCAAAGGCAATGCCAGGCAAGGGGCTAGGCAGCACCTGCTCTCTGGATAAATGAACTACAACAGGGCTGTTATTCCAGAAACTTTTCCGAAAGCACTAAATTCAAAGGAAAACAATAAACAACAACAACAAAACAATGACAACAACAAAACAAATCCTTACTAAAGCATAGGCATCTCAAATAAATTAAACATCTCACTACATTAGTTTACATGCACGCAAACAGCTTTGCTCTTGAAATCCTGCTGCTTGTCAGCAGGCATCCAACAGCACAAGAAAACTTTCAGAGCACCTATTCACACAAGATGGGAAGGAAAACCATTCTTTTTCAGCTTTAACAAAACCAGTTGTTTCTGCAAGTTTCTGCTGTCCTGCTGTACCACAGCTGCTCCAGCCCCACCATCAGCTTCAGCCAATTCTAAGTCACCAGTTTTCAGCACACAATACAGCTGAAACCAAATTCAACTGGTAGCACTGTAGGAAACAAGTAATTATTTGACCCAGTCTTGTACTAACCTTCTACTTCCCTTCAATATCACCACTGAAAAAGGACAGCTCTCACCCTTCAAAGAAACCAGAGAAAAGAGATAGCAAAAAAAAAAAATTTTTTTTCTTTTAAAGAGGCAAGACAGGGAAGTTTATAATATGTAACAGAAGGGAAAAGGAAACAAAGCTTTTAAAATTACTCCAAGCATTATCAGCCGCTCAAGCCAGCTGGAGAGGATCTTAAAGGAGTATTTGAGCAAATTCTACTTTAAATGAGCTCAGCTTCTTTCAAAAATTATATACCCCATCAATAAAAGATGTGTGAAAAACAGGTTACCCTAAACAGAGGGAGATCTTGGTATAAGCAGTCTCAGCTCTAAAGATCATGTTTTAGCCAAACCACCAAACATCTTACTCTACCCACTTGCTCTAATCACTCTGTCATAAATTTAAAGCTCTAGACAGCTACTACTGCTGCAAGGATGGTAGAAACAGCACTGACCAAATACATCTGATACTGTCTTAACAATGTGGTCAGATAATTAGTTTGTATTTCTGCATGAAACTGATCTATTTTCACTCACAATTCTACACCAAGAGTCTTATCTATAGGCTACAAAACCTGCAGCAAACATTACATAAATACTTAGCAAACAACATAAGCCCTGCTTATTTTTCAAGTTGAGTTGTAGATTTTTCAAGATAAAAAAGGCAAAGTTAGAAAAATCTGTTTCTTTATCAAAATAAAAACCAGCACAACATTGAATTGAAAAGATCTACCGTTGTGGACAGGGTTTCCAAGGGAAGCACAGGTCTGTCTTGTGCCATCTGCGTGAAACTCTTCCCAACTCTGGCTTAGCGATAAGCCAGAAAGCTGTGGGAAAGAGCTCAGTTTCTTAATAAATCCTTCCAAGACTTATTTTGGACACAGAAAACTCTCTGTTACCCCCTGCACATCCTCTTGCTTTTTCTCTTTGCCATATTGGGACACTCAAGTGCCAGCTATCAGAGATTACAGTAAGACAGGGTCTCTGCACTGTCTTTTGCTGGTATGTTGAGCAGCATGGAGAACAACAAGGAATTTCAACTCCCTAGAGCAAAGAAAAGCAACAATCTTTCCACCTAGTGAAATCTAGGCAAACAACCTCAATATGCTTAAGCTAAGCCAGTCACTTTACAAAGGATACCAGGCTACTGGGTTCATTCCCTAACAGAAGCACCAGAATACCTCACTGAGAGGACTAGATAACATCAGTGACTGGGGCAACAGAAATTGAGTTAATTTGATCAACTTAAAATAATTAATTTAGTACACTCTCTAAATTATGTACTTGCAGGCTATGTCTAAAACTTGACTATTCAAGAGCTGGATAGAGACAAACTAAGGTGTACCTGTCTTGAGAGGTTAACTAGGATCTATCATTGTAACACTGCTATGGATAAAGCATGTGTGATTAGAACACACATCAGGAAGCCCCCAAAGCAGAGCATAAGTTTAATACCATATTTTTTTTTTATATATTAGCATTGCGAAAAACTTATCTAGAGTAATGTGTACAGTTTTGGTCACCTTCTGAGGAAAGGCTAATTCAGCTGGGAACAGGTGTGCCAAAAGTCTATTTTGAGGATGAGAGGAACACAGAGTCTCTCTTGTGGGACGTGACTAAAAAAGCCTGGCTCACTTAGTTTCACAGTTGACAGCTGAGAGTGTATGTGATCCTTCTCCGAAGTTACGTAAGATGCATAAACAACAACAAGGGAGAAGGGAGATAAAGAACACTTTGTGGGTGCAATTAGAAAATGGAAACTGATTGTGAATAAATTTAGCTTGGAAATTAGGCAGGGAAAAAAAAGTGGAATTCTGGAGGAAAGCTTTAATGGAAGAAGTTTATTACAGAGAAGATATGATGGGACTGCCCGCATGATTTTCCTACAGAAGCAGGAAATGGAAATAAACAGCAGGTTAAAGAAGCATCCTTCTTGCTTTGTGCCTTTTATAGAGTAAGAAGACAAATAAATAATAACTACTTCTAGCACTTTTTCTAGGCTCAAGAAGTTCTGCTTGTACTGTAGAGACATAATAGCTGGTAGATCTGGAGAACAGAAACAGTTCAGTTGGCTAACAATCAGGAAGGGTTGTGGACATGTAGGCATTGTATTTATAACAAGATGGTCAACATGAAAATATAGGATGGTTCAGCAAGGTTAATTCTGGATTGTTTTCCAAATTTGGAAAGAGACCAGTACACAACATGTGGCTACACATCAGAGAGTGACCCTTTCAGTGTTCAGAGTAGCTCAACCATATTCTTTTGCTAAAGATGCACCAAAACATACTAAACCTGTTGTAAGAAGTTCTTGCTGCCTAATGCCATGCTTCTAGTCCTTCTCAAATGTGCTGCAAGGATTATATGCAAAAATACACATGGAAATGTGCAGGCACACCCATATACATATATACATGAAAAACGTGGGATCCTATTCATAAAAATGTATCATCTGCTTACACAAAAGTCTCAAACATCCCAGCATGTGAGGAAGAGCTGTATAATGACTTCAAAGGGGAATCAAGATGATCCTACCTATGTAAACTAATCTCTGTAATCTACTGAATAGCCTGGAAAGAACAAACAAATAAGCAAACGCTACTGTGAATCTAAAAGAAATTTCTTTTTAATAGATTAGAGAAGCTCAGAAAGAGGAAGGAAAAGTTTTAAAAGTGAAATTACAAGTAAACAGGCTAAAGAAAAAGCCAGCAACCTTCCTGTAAATGGATGGGAGAGGGAACATAGAAATATACAGCATTGGTATTTCAAGCATTTGACCAGCCATCACCAAGGTTCCTACTTTCACCTTTCTCAGCCACCTGGAGGACTGCTTTAATCACATCTTGTTAAACCAGACCCCAGCTGAGAGAATGCTGAACTGATTTGTCAGCATCTCTCCAGGTTCAAACCACAATTCCCATGGTGAGGCTGTCCTTTGCAGCATACGCTCCTCCTCAGTTCTCCCCAGGGCTCAGGGAAAGCCGGCTCTCCAGAGGCATCAGTTTGGTGACCTGTCTCATAAAATAGTGGGAGTAACTTCCGTTGCTCCCTCAGCAGTGCTTTTCTGGAGCCAAAAGCATGCTGAAACACTGCCTGCCCTTATATACAACTCGAGTAACAAAAGAGCAGATGTACTCAGCTGAAGGTGAGGCTATAGTTTCCCATCCCTTATTTAACACTGGCTTATTTTCATCAGCTTTAACAACAATGACTGGCAGAGAAAGGATGTTTTATAGGGAACCATAAGCTCATGGTGTTACCTCAGATGTGTCAATTCGACTTTATCCACAAATGAAGGCATAAATTTCTTGACACAGGAGTCCGGCAACAGGTCTCATCGAAGGTACACTCCTGAGGCCAAAGAGATTCAGGATTGATATTATATAGGAAAAGCTCCATGTAGAGTCAGTGCAGATTCAGCAGTAGAGTGGGCCAGGACATGTGCCAGTGCCAAATTACCTAGAAAAGTCTGGCTTTAAGCATGATGAGTTTTTTAGCTTAGTTATAACATTAGGGAGCCTCTGAGCTCTACTTTCCAGATTGCTACAGACTTGGGCAAGTTCCTTGTTCTATTTTTTTATTTTCAATCTTCAAATCAGAAATAATTATACTTTCAGGGCAACATAGGTGTTATTAACCCAAACATTTCTCCTAAGGACTTTGAAATTTGCAGGATATTGGAGGAGGGCAGTGCATTAAGGGTTATTATGTTAGGTTGTCTCTCTCATCAGGCTTTTCTCTTGAGGAGAGATTTAAAGCAAACACTTGGATCAAATACCCCATCAATTAAAACCTGGATATCCTCCAAGAGTCCACTTCTTTGGCAAGTTCCCTGTGTTTAATGGGCAAGTGAAAACTTGAGCGAGGCTCAAAAGATGGGGAGCATCAGAATCTTGCACGTGCCTAAGACTCAACAGTCTGAAGATTAGTGAAATTTCACAATTCATATTCATAGTGATTATGGCATTGATTCTTTACTTGATTCACTAGGAACCCCTCCAAACCAGGACCAGTACAGGTAGAGTGCTACAGTGGCACTTAAGTTTACACAGAATGAACAAAACCACGTTTTTCCCTAGACACGGAGAAGTAAGCCATTTGTGTCCATTCAGGATCTCACAACACTTGACTTTAGAAAATGAGTTTTGACTCTGTTCCACACATTGCATTTTTTGGCAAAGGCCTTCCTAACAGGTATTCCAGATGAAGTAATTTTCTTGAATTCCTGCATAAATTTTCCTAGTAGTGCTAAGCAGCAGTGAAAAACCTAGTGATCTCTGTGCCAAATGTATCTGTATGTCAATTTATAAGGCATGATATATGGCAAAACTTAACTTCTGAAGCCCTTCAGAGATCTTTATATGGGAAGGTTCCAGAATTTTCTCCACATCCTCTCTACCCAGCAAAGTAACTAAGTGCCAGGTCAGTGGAGTGAGTGCTTGGTTTTGGCTACACGAACCCTTCAAGATCAAGATCAGAGTTGAGGTGTTAGGGTCAAGACTGACATGTTTCGTACTTCAAGGATATCCTCTTTCTCTATAGCCCTGACATGTGGAAGGAGGAGAACAGCTGGATCACAGATAAAGCAAGCTTGTGGTTAGGAGGTTATATTGGTGCTTGCAGTCTGGCTAGACTTAGCTTTAACTGCCAAATCAGCTTATTTTTGGACTGGTAAGGAAATGAAACATTTATGCCCTGATTCTGAAACTAAGGCTTTGGACAATGTTTTAGATGATTCTGTTAATGAATTACCAGCAATAGCTGAGTTATGTTTGATTGAATTTCTATGATCAGCTTAATGAATACATATACTTAGAAAAGACTTAACCTTTGTACAAGATTAACGTTTGTACTTAACTTTGCCTTGAAGTTATACATAAAATACACAAATATTTTGCACCAGTCATCATTGCTTTACATGCAATTTCTCAACAATAAAAAAATCAAGAGCAAGAAAATGCCAGTGCTACTGCCAGAATAATATTACATTTCCTTCCCAAAACTACAACCTCCTGTGTAGCCCAGACAATTTGCCAGACCAAGAATTTCAGCTCCATCCAGTCAAGGTAGGTTCTGTTCCTACACTGGTATTACAGATCCTTTTCCAAGCAGTAAAATGACACAGTCAGACTCCTGGACAGCAGCACTGAAAAGCCTGAGAAAGGAAAAGATGAACTTCATAAGGCCTCTTTTTAATTAATTATCAGATGGAAATTAACCTTTCTTGGAACTTCTGGGAAAAATCAAGCTTTCCTCAGAACTGGCCTTGTGTGCAAATTGGGATAGAAGGTTTCTTCTATTAAATAGATAATGACAAACTCTGACATGATGCTCAGGAAAAAAAAAAGTAAATCACCATGATGATTAAAAAAAAAATCTAGTCAAGTATATGGGTAGATTTATACACATAAAACCCCTCATATATTATGCAAACATACTTAAAACAGTCTGAATTTCCAAATCCTCAGCCTGTTCACAAAGGCATACTTCATTTAAATGACTGTTATAAATCCATATAAAGTACAAGGCTTAGCCTTATAACTGTCTCTTGATTTCACATAGTTACCAGGCCTCTATTTAAACAAAATATGGTCTGTCAGTATTCTGTTTGGCCTTGTATTTTGTCTTCACATTGGGGATGTGAAAGAGAAAGGCTGAATGCATTTATTCTGGTTTCTGCACCTTGCCAATACTCACAGAGATATTTTAGGTTTTCTGGCTCACAGTGAGTTCAACCTTTTACCTGCCCCTCCATTTAGACTCCCAGAAGAAACCACAGCTACAGAATTACAGTTGTAAAACAATCAGAATAGCAGAGAGGGTGAACCATAGCATCAGCCATATATTATGACTCTACCCAGGCTTCACTCTCCCACCTCTATCACAGATTTCTTTGATCAATTATTTTGCACAGTCCTGATAAATGTGGTAAGATCTGAGGTAAACAGCACTGTAAAGGTTGTCTGCAAGAAAAGAAAGCTCTCAGCAGAACATCCACAGGTAACTTAGCTGACAAATTATTGCACAATTGGGGTGGGGGAAAAAAGGGAAGAAAAAAAAAAAGCTGCTATTTTGTTATCCAGCACAAAATGGATATGGTGTACTGATAACAGTGCATCCTACCCTATTTTGCTTACTCACACTTTATACGCTCATGAGTTTTAGGTGGCTCCTGCTCCCATCCCCCCTAACTTGCAGAGTCATTATGAAATCTTAGCATTTTCATCTTGTGCAGAAATATTGCCTCCAGCTTCACCACCACTGATGACAGAGGTTTCAGTGATAACAGTGAAAATATTCCTGCTAAGGCAAGTAACAGCAGAATCACAACCAGCAGATCTAGTGGTGAGCAGCTCATATATACAAACCAGCATGTTCACCCACTCCCTGCTCTGTACTGAACAGGTCATTCAAGGGAAAAAGTACTCTTCAGATCTCCTCAAATGCTAATTGGGTTATCCCCGCTGAAACAGCAGGAGCCTTGTGGCTCCCAACACCATTAAGTATCTCACCCTTGGGCAGCCAAAGCCATCAAAATTTCTGAAAAACCTAAAGTTTTCCCAGGTCTCAGGAATGTATACAGAACTAAAAATCCTTTCCATAAAGACCTAACATGAAAGACTTTTGATCTTTGTATTTTGCGACCCTGATGGGGTTTAGAAACTGTGTCTAGAGATAGCAGATAGTGCTTCTGGCTGGAGGAATACTGCTGAGGATGTGTTTTTTTGTGTGGAGGTTACAGTGACTTTTGGAAATCACAGGATTACAAACCCAGGAAAATATAACAGAGAGAAACCTAATGTGAAAAGTGAAAGACTGAGAAGAAGATATTTTGGCAACATGCTCAAAATTAGTATCAGCAAAGATGTTTAGGATTCACCGTGAAACGAAGTTCCCAGCCCAGTGCCAGAAAGTTGGATTTCCACACTATGATGACAAATATCTTCAGCAGTAAGTGCTGAAAGGTCAATCTTGTCTGTCAAAATAGAAGCACCAAAATGGACATTTTATATGGTGAACTTGATTTATGATCTGAGCCACAATCAGTCTTCAAGGCTGTCTTTGTGGTAACTTTCACAGCACTGAATTTACATATTGTAACTAAAAAGGGATAAATCTAACTCCTTGATAAACCATCCTATCTTTCTTCATTCTCACTTTTCTGCAATGCTACTAGCAATCATATTTCTATCAGTAAACAGTTTTCCATCTTCTTTAACTCTGTTATAATTTTCCATATGAAATACACTCTGGCACAATCAGATTGCTTTTCAAGGTCAGTCATTGGTAGGAACAGGCATCTGGCTTGCAAAAAAAGGCAACTGCATTGGTATAATCAAGTTAGTAATGATAGGTCCATTGTATAATCAACAAATTGGTGTTTCTGCTGGCTATTCCCTTTCCTTTGGCCTTCAAAGTGGTTCTCAGTTCACTAAGCCATTTGTGATGCTTTTAGAGAGTGGACAAAGTAAACACTGGGACTTTTGCAAGTTGTGCTGAGTTGTGCTAATAATTAATCGCACCTGCTGCATTTCACTGCAGAAAGAGCAACTTCTCAACATAAGTATGATGAGCTTTCAGGCACAAATGATCATGCAAGTTCCTTGTATATCATTTGTGTTTTCTGTTTCCTTGATGTAAAGTCTTTTTATCTCCAAAGGATGATGAATCTCATCATGGGTTGATAGCTTCTCTGTGTAGCTAAAATTCAGTGTGAAATGCAGCATAAATCTACACATTTTACTTTATGAATCTCACTAACCTTACTAATTCCTTTTTCAATTTATTGTAAGTTTGAGTAGCTCTCATCCTATAGGATAAATGCTACTTCTGAGGCTTGTCCTACCAAATGGTCATCCCTTCCTCACTTTCTTTACCTGATGTTTTTCAAAGTGTAAGCGAAACACAGTGTTGCTGTTTCAGCACTGTATACAACTCTTTGAGAGGAAATTCTGGTTTTCATTATGAATAAAAAACCCAAATGTGCAACTTTATTCTATTTTATTTATGCTATATAATTGATTAGTAAATCACTTCAGCCTGGTCTAGATTAGAGGACATAATATGTAAGAAAGTTACTTACATATGAAATATGTAAGTATATTCACTTCAGCAGAATATATTTTGAAATGCCACTAGTATCTGACATTAATAATTAATTAAGTTTCCCATTCCCAATATTTAGGCAATACCAAACAACTAGAACAAAAAAATTAACAGATAATTTCAAGCTAGCCCAGCAGTAAATTGCCACTATTAGTTACAATTCATGTTTGCTAACTCCACATCAACAAATAGCCAAGAAAGCCTCTAGTGTTGAATAAATAAAAAAGAAAGCGTCTCAAATTCTCTGGCAGGGGCAGATTAACACAGAGGATTCCTGTTGTGGGAGTTCTCCTGTGCAACATGTACATTCCCAATGAGCAAGCCCAGGCATATTTGTTTTTACACAGTCGTTTCCACACCAAGACACATTTCCATTCCCCCCTCCCTCCTTCTGCTTTTGTATTCCATCGTCCACACCAACAATTAGTGGAAGTGCCTGGCTGTGCCTGTTCACATTGTTCCCAGATTTTGTCTCCCCCAGTGAGCTCTGAAGACCATGCATTATTTGGCATGACATGACTTGGGGGCCTTCTACAGCAATGGCTGTATGCAAGGAAGCAGACAGAGACAAGGAAGAAGAAAGTCCTAGTTACAACTATCTGGGACTAGCAGGCTTCAGTATGTGTTAATGTCTTAGCACAATACCTCAGGTGATTGGACTGTAAATTACTTAGACTTATAAAGTGAAAAAAACCAAACACCATTAGAAACAAAAACAGCCTGAGGCCAAGATACAAAGTCAGCTTCTTATTCTATTTGTTTTGTGGCAGTAAAACACAGGATATGAAATAGAAAATAATCTTAGTATAGCTAGAAACTAAATCCAGATGTTTTAACATCAGGCAGAAGCATATTCATAATGGTTTTTTTTCTGATATGATTAAATATCTATTGTATTTTCCATCACAGTTCATTTCTCTGCAACATGAGCAATTTGCCAGCTTGTATACACACACTGAAGGTATTCAGTTTATAGTAAACAGCTGCACCCAGGGCAGCTTTTCTTCACATACACAAGTTCTGCATTTGTGTCCTTAAATGCTTTTTAAAATCAACCTAGTCAACTGCACAGAACTTTCAAGACCATAAAACATAATCAAAGGGAACTATTGCTCTCTGGAAATGAACTCTTAGAAATATCTTCTCTGAAAATTGATGTTTCCTTAGAGTGTACACCTCATATTTCCTTCCATTTTGTTGATAAAGCCCTGAGAAATTAGAGAAATTCCACTGTTCATTCCTCCAAGAGGTGATCCCCAGATGTCCAGCCTGTGTCTTCCAACTCTCATCCACAAAATTGCATTTACTGATCACTGCCATTGATATTACCAGCCTTTGCTCTATCTGTGTGTTCCTCTTCCTCAGTTACTTCAACTCAAATACAGTCAAGGCTTGTTGTACAACTGATATGTACAGGGAAATTTCAAAGACTAAATTGGTTACCCCATCAGATTCTCACAGCCTGAGGAGCTACTCTATGTCCTCCCATATCATTTGAGGGTGGTGAGGCACTAGAACAGGTTGCCCAGGGAGGTTGTGGCTGCTCCCTCCCTGGAGGTGTTCAAGGCCAGGTTGGATGAGGCCTTGAGTGACCTGTACTAGTGGGAGGTGTCCCTGCCTATGGCGGGGGGTTGGAATTAGATGATCTTTGAGGTCCCTTCCAACCTTACCATTCTATGATTCTATGATTCTATGATCTCTCTAGGAACCTCAATAAGCAGCACCTCATGAAGCAGTATTGACACTGATTTGCAGAACCCCAAATACCTTTAAAGTCAAACACCTCTGCTTCATAAACATGCTGACAAAAAGTATATGCAGATTATGGCAGGGAAATAGATTATTTTCATTTTCAAATATACATTTTTGAAGTGAACTTACTATTTACAGTGAGTCTAAACACATTAAATTTCCATAGTAGTTCACAGAACTTTAAAAGTTTGCACAGATAAAAAACACAAATAAATTTCCTCTCAAATTTTAAATGTTTGCAGCTTTTCCTCAAGTTATGTTGAAATGTTGAAGGGAACAGAATAGCAATTTATTTCTGAAGTCTTTATCATGTGTAATACTTGGTCACTGTCAGTCAAACATAAGGTCATACACAGACTTTTATTGTGTGTCACCACAGATTGAGCTGCATGAAATATCAGTATTAGTTTCAGTCTTTATCATCAAGAGAACAGCTGCTATTTATCTCTTCCCAAATTACTTTCTAGTACTGCTTTCAATCTCTGTTCCATTAAAAATTCCAAGCTTCTGACTTGGTTCTTGTTCAGTCTGGGTTTTTCTGGTGGTTGTTGTCACTGTTGTTGTTGGTTTGTTGTAGTTTTGGGGTTTTTTTCTATTTTAGTTATCAGGTGCAAGAGAATGTCATTGGGAGTGGAGAAGTAGGAAAACCAGCTTCTGTTTTGTAATGCAGGTATACATAGCAGAGAGGAAGATTGGCTTAGTGACAGCTTGAAAGACATAAAGCTCAGTTTTCAAATGTATTGAAGGACAAGTGGACTAGTTGGATCTTCAAACACTGCAAAGAGACCTAATGTGTCTTAATTTTTCTGAAAATCCCATCTGAAGTGCTATGCTTATTAGCACCTTCCTTTCTTTTCTCAACCTTACGAATGGCATTTCAAGTAAACTTGTGTCATCTGTTGTTCTCAGATTTTTGGATTTCAGATTATAGACAGATGGACAGCAAAAGTGAATGAATTATCAAGGATTACCAAGTTACCACTCACTTGTTTTATCTGACAATATACACCAAGAAAATAAAACATGTTGGCTAACTAAGAGGGTATTGTAAGCAACATGTTTTAATTAGCACTCTGGTGGGACAGGAGGATGCACACTCTGTTAATAAAGCCAGCTGGTGAACAGTAGCTTGCTTTGCCTCAATTATCAGTTGAAGTTCACCACTACAGCTGATGAATACTGGGTGAAAACATTTTTGGTTTGCTAAGGAATGGAGACTACCACACTACTCCATGTACTTCCTTAAGTAGAGTTTCCTCCACTATTGACTTCAGTGTTTCACAGCTAAAAATCGAAAGAGTTCATTTAGACAGCAACTTTGGCATGCCAACTGATGATGCCTCCACAAGTCCATCACAGTGAAAAGAGTCAGAACACTAAGCGTGCAATACAGAAGAAGAAGTAATTGCAGCTTTTGGATTCCTGGTATCACTTTATAAAGAAACGTGCTGGCATGTACCCTCCTGCCTCTGCAGAGCTTAGAGCAGATACAGTCATTCTCAAAACCATAAAAAATAAAAGGAAAATGTATAATTAGATGCCACTCAACTAAAAGAAGCCCATTAAATTAGCGTTTACCTTTAACATCAACTATCTAAACAAAAGAGCAAAGAGAACAGCTGAATAACATCTACATCCCACTCATTTCAGGCTATAACCCTTATGTTTATGAGTGATGTTGGATCAGCTTTCAGACAGCAGAAGCTCTCCATTTGCCCATTAAAAATGTAGAGTTGACCAAGGATTAGTGGAAGAAGTAACCACAAAGAACAGTATCGAGATCATGTTGGTATTTTCTCCTGGCAGCAGTATTGGGGAACGCTCAGCTCTAGCAACCAGAAGAAGAAGTCAGTGGAATGCAGGAATGGAGACAGGATGTCTGCAAAGCCTTTGGAGGCTTCTGTAGGTTGAATATGGCTGATAAAGTGCCGTTTCAGATGTCCTAAACTCCACCTGATTGAGTTCAATACCAGCTAGATGCTAAATGGTTGCAGACATTTAGTTTCAAAAACTCTACTATTCAGAAAAAAAGCCCAAACTAACATTTCACAGCTTTCAACAACCACACGGAGGGTGTGATAATTAGGCACATTCATTGAAACACTACTTTTGATGCTGGAAGTTAATACAGTCTCCTGTAATTTATCCAATATCCTCACTCCTCGGTTTGCCTGATAAGACTGCCAAAAGAGTCCTAGCAGTGTTATTTTAGGGCACAGCATGACCATCTGTAGACATTAGACTTGAACCCTTTCACTTCATATATGTTTTCAAAAGTAAAAATACAGAATCATAGAGTCCCAGGTTGTAAGTGACCCCAAGGATCATCTGATCATTCTTGGCAAAGCTATTCTGTATAGCAGAGGCCAAAGTTGAACACTATTCCAGGTGTAGCACTGAGTAGAATGAGATAATGGCTGCTTTAGATCTGCTGGTGATGCTCTTGCTGATGCAACCCAGCATCTTCTTGGCTTTATACAGCAGCACATTGTGCACTCACATTGAGCTGCTTTTCATTACTGACTTAGGATGAGCTTGTACATGCACCTTCATGGGACAAACACCACAGGAGGAAGGTTGGGCTTAATGGTTAAGATAAGTGAACTAGGTGTCCAGACTTCATAAATCCAACAGTCACACTCCTGCACAACACAGGGCAAGTTGCTTCAGCTCTGACCATCTTGGTTGAGTATCAGTACTGCAAGGACAAGGTCATTTCCTCTCATCAGTCTATAACATTTGTTAAGGCTTTAAACTTTTCAGAAAGTTTGTCTTTAGTAATGTGTTCTTATGCATGTATAGACATCTAGCTCAACAATCTTCAGTTATGGATGGAAAGAACACCCCACAAGATGTCTCAGTGTTTCAATATGGCATGCTGATACTTTAATTTTTAAAACTTTGTTTAATCAGCCATTCAGCAATCCAAAGCTTACATCAAGGACTCTCCTCTGCCTTCTCAGCTGTATCTCCTCAGGTGATACAGCTGACAGAGATTCAGACAGCCAGAGATGATTTAGTGCTGTTATCCTTGAACTGTCTTTCCTCATGCCTCTTGGTTTAGATCACACTTCCAGCATGATTAATACTCAGTAACAGCAAATACTCCTCTAATTAATTTATGCAAAAAATATGTCATTGCATGATGAAAACCACATTCTGGAAGATGCAATACACTGCTGACAAGCTGGCAAACTCCCATGCAGACTGTGATAACATTGGCTAAGCACCTTTTAAAAATCTTTTCTTTACTTTCCCTTTCTTCCACAAGCCCTGTTGAGACTATTGTGCCTCCAGTTTCAGCTCCCATCTCCAAGCATGCTCTTCCCAGAAGTCTCTACATTACATGGCCAAATCCAGCTTCACACCTCAAATAGACACTATGCTTTTGGGACAAGATTCAACCACTCATGGAGTTAAATTCTTAGCTTCAAGAATCTTTCACTTGCCCAAAGGCAATGAGCTATGAGGTTGTGCAGTCTCCATCTGTGGAGACAGTAAAAATCTGATGGGACACAGTCCTGAGAAACCTGCTCTTGCTGACCTCCCCCAGAAAGAGGACTGGGCTATGCAATCTCCAGAAGTCTCTTCCAACCTCAACTATTCCATGATTCTGTAGAAACACTTGTTAGCAGTTACAGTTTTTAAAGACTATCACCAAAAGCATGACAACACAGGTTTAGCGAACATATTAAATGCACAACTATTTAAAAGCATAGAACAGTCCTGAATCTGTGGAAACTTGTCAAAGATTATGGCTAGGTACTGAGAACAGTCAACACAATACTCATAAGGATTCAGTATATAATTCCAGGTGTCTTTCCCAATTTCCATGTGCAGTCCACTCAAAACAAGTGGCATGCAGGTAACAAGTCATTTCTTCCACTTGATGGGCTACTGGCAGCGCTAACAGCATGTTTAGTCCCTCATATGCTTACAATTTATCTTTTCCATGGAGAGCTTGTCTTCACTGACATATTTTTTCATGCTTGGATTCAATTTTTACCCCTAATCTAGCTCACCAAGTACTGATTTCTCTAATTCTACTGAAAACATGTTTTTGAACTTTTCCAAAGCACTCAACAGGCACTTAGATCTCACAAACCAGATCTGAACTTTAATCATTGATTAAAGACCTCTAGTAAGTCTGCAAGTAAGCAGGAAAATCCTGTGTTTTGTAATGTTGTAAGCCAGCACTCTAACCACTCAGCTTTTCCTTCTCCTGCTAGCAGAAGCACAATATTTTCTTGTTTTCATTGTTCCAGCAGCATTACTGACTTGAAAAGATGAGATGAGAAAATGGCACAATGCCTGTTGTGAATAAATGATGATAAAAGGTTCATAACATGGCATATAATGCTTATAATGCAAACACTTCCTCCCAATGAAACTCCAGATCTAGGAATGCAGCTTAAAAAAAAGGCATAGAGCTCTATCACCCTGACTGCAAAAATAGATTAAGTCTTCAGCTTAATAGGTTCTGTTTTTGGAGCACAAGGTCATGGAAACCCTTTGCAATAGTGTCCATAAGGTCAGAACAATCACAGTGTGTGATATAAATGACAATCATGAAACACATACCGCAGTGCATTTGCTCTGCATGCCACTAAGTCAGGCTTACATAATGTAATTTACTGTCATGCTAAATTATAAGAAAATTTAAAGGATGCTATACACCATCCTATGAATTCCCGACATCAAACACTGAAGTACTGTGTTATGTTTTGGTTCTCTGCCATGCTAATAATGCTTTCATGCTTGAGAGATTTCATATGTAGTTACATGCAAGCAGTTTAAGAGAGAGTATTACAGAAGCAAACACTGAAACGTAGTTCACTATATCCCAGTTTCTACAGCTACCTAAAGAGTGAAAACAAAAAACATTCTGCAGCAGAAACTGTAGCATAGGTCACCGTTAGTAGTACTAGAAATAGTTCAGCAGCAGCATAGCACTGTATCACCTTATCACCAATAATACTTTACAGTTATTGATGGCATCTTATATTCATGTTTACACATAAGTTTTCCTTTCCAGGAGAAGAAATGTACTCTGTTCAAGGTACATTCAAGTTGTCTTTTCTTTTTGTCATTGAAGACAGGCATAGCTCTGGGTATTTGTTAAGCTATAACACTTTCTTCAGTGTGTCTACAATGCATAGAAAACTGAGACTGTGTCCTCTGCAACCAGATCAGGCCCCGCAAGGAGGCTAATTGTCAGAGCTTGCTGAACAGACTAGGGTAACACAGCCCACAAAGGGGCTGTTTCTATGGCAGACAGACATATTCTGTGACATCTGTCTGCTACTGATGTCATCATTGATGCTTCATTTCTCTTGTAACCAATTCTGCTCTTTCGTTATTCCCTCTGTGAGGGATGCCTTTTGGTATAAATTGATCTATTCATCTCCTCCTTAAAGGGATGAGAATTATATGTGGCATTTCACTAAAAATGAATGTCCATAATTGGGTCTATCAACAGCCAGGCTGATGCAGTTTTGTCTCCTTTCTACTCCTATTAGCCCTGTCAAGCCAGCACAGAGGCACAACAAACTAGTTCCATATATAAACAAAATGATTGTTGAATCCTGTCTTCAGGGTCAAATTCTGCTTTTGGTCACAGCTGAACAGCTCCCTTGAATGCAATGCGGTGCCCAGGTGAAACTGGACACAAACTGAACCTTGTGGGTCTGTGAACAGGCACTGGAACCACCCAGGGGTAGATCACTACTTTCCACTTCACTCCTGATCCTTCTAGGAGCATGAGATTTTCTCTGTTTCAGAAATTCCCAGTAGAAGCACAGAGTGAGGAACCTTCCCTGAGGCCAAAAGTCTCACCGTCCACATTTCTGTGAAATTTCTTCCACATTTATGACTTATTCCTCCAAGGAAATTCGCATTCCTCTAAGCCTGCAGTCCTAACAGGCTCATAGGTATAAATAAAAGAGGTTTGGTGAGACCATTTAGGAGCAGATTCTCCTACCAGAAAAAAAGCAATGTTTTACAGAAGCAGTACTTTTCCATAAGCTGATAATCAGTTTGCATTATGCTTTAAAACTGAAAGGATTAACAGCTTCCTTAAGTACAGTGGCAGCTATTACAAATGCAACCATGAATCCTTTCTTTTTTCCTTCAGGCAGATTCCAGTAGCAATCTCAACACTCCTGAGCAAATATCTCTCTTTTGCCCTTTTAGATCCTTAATATATCAGTCCTTTAGGGAGGAATCCAGATTTAACCTTCAAGGCCACAGAAGCTCAGGACAACATGGAGACCGCCTTATGAGACTAAGGAGGATAGTTGCAGATACAATTTTAGGGAAATGTTTCTCTTCTTTGTCTCTCTCTCCCCTCACTTCCTTCTCCCAAGAAAACTTTTTTTTTTTCTTTTGTTTTCCCATTCCTGGATCACACTGGAGTCTGATTCCCTCATCTCCTTTGAAAAAACTGATCAGCTTATTCTTCATCTGCACCATCCCAAAGTGATCTCTAGACTGAAGTTCTCATCAGCCCACTCAGCAATTACCAGGAGACAAGAAACACTCTGCAAAAACTGTGACAGAACAAAATCATTTCACAGTCATTTATCAGGCATGCAGCCATTAATGACTTTGCAAGTGTTAGAGGGGCAGAGCCTGAGCCAAAACTAGCTGTCAGAACATCATTGTCATCTACTGGGTTAGAAATATTTAAGCCATCTGACGTTTCAGCCTGGCATCCCAACATAAAGACAGGTCTGGAAAGAGCAACAAATTTGCACATTGAGGAGACTGTTCAAAATCACAGAGGCCAGCAAAGAAATGGGAGAATATGTGCATAGAGACGTTTGTCTGCGTGACATTGAAAATAAAGGATCACAATCTCCAAGAGCATCCTCTAGCACATCAACACTGCTGCCACGGTTGAAGCATCAGAGGCAACAGCCACTGCACTGAACAGAAAGATGTTTTTATATTAATTTTCAGATGTTATTTTTGTCCTTTTTGAACAACTTTGTTCTTTTGAATGAAGAGTCACCTTGTGATGAATTTGGGAAGAAAACAAGGAAGTGCAAGGTTCTGCAATTTCCACCTGCTGGGAGCAGCAGGTGCTGGGCACTTGCCATGATGAAGCTCTTCAGACAGGTTCTGCCCTCAGTTGTGCCACTGTAAATACAATATAACTTTGCTGGCATTCACTAAATTATCCCAGACGAAATCCAAAGTATGCAAGAACAGAAATAACTTTCCCCCACCACCACCCAGCACCATGGGATTACAATGGTAATGTTAACATTAGAACAGATCAATTTTGCAAGATGACAAAAGAACATGCTGATCTCACTGCTGGGAGCTCCTACTCAGCAGACAATTGTGTCCCATCTCAGAATACAGTTTTTTAAATGTTCAAAGCAATGTGCAAGCATTGACTTCTAATGGCTTAAAAAGTTATTGTATAATGCTAAAGTCTTCATATTACAGATGTGATACATCTAAAGAGTAAAGGTTTCTACTGAAATATGTAGCAGCTTTCAAAGGCATTTGGACCTGAAATGTCCATTTAGGCATCTCTAATTTCAAGCTTTCAGAACATGGCACTGGAAAACACAGAGGTTGATATGACCTCCTTTAGAGAGGCTCCTGCAGTTACACTCCATCTAAATTACTGTTTTGTTAGTCAGTTATGTATATGCAAAGAAAACAACAAATGAAACACAAGGTCCAGCAATTTAGCAAATACTTCCTTGCCACACTAACATATACAGTGGTCTCAAACTTTACTTTTGGCTACTGAAGTTGAGAGCCACAAGGAAACCCAAGTGGCAGGTCTACCGCTAGGCCCAAAGCAAGGATTGGACACTGCCCACTTGCGTCAAAGGAGACTGAGCACAGAAAGAAGGTGAAAAAAGAGTATTTCCAACCCTTTTGTATCATGTCTTGTTGTTGTTTGAGAAAGGTGTATCTGAGAAATGCCCTGGAGCCTTGCAAGACACAAAACCAGCTTCCTTAAATTGATCTATTTTATCTGACTGTCACAGGCAAACCTAATAAAGAAAAATATGTGAGGGAGAGAAAAAAAGCATGCAGCTTTCTTTTCACCCATGCCTATTGCTCCACAATCCTCTAACTTAATTGTAAAATATTTCAGATTATTTGCCTTTTTCTTTGCACAATATTTGTCATTACTATTTCAGTAAACATTTCTATGCGACTAAAACATATGTTTTAGGCTAGCCTGCATCACAACAGCACCTTTCTGTCCCACTGCTTTTTCTTTCAGAATTCACTCCTCTCCTCTCTCCTACTCAGACCTTGTTAGTCCTTCTCTTGTTTCTAATTTGTAGATCTCAATGAGCAAGAATTACATGTCTCAGCAATAAACATGATCTCACAGCAACACAAAGAGGAGGATGAACAAAATAAAAATTACTGTCTGGTGAAAGCTCCCTTGACAACTACAGCTACACTGACAGGCGCCACTGAAATAATAAGAATGATGCTTCAAAATAACTGCCAAGAAAACGTTATGAAAGAGAAAAAAAAAACAGTCTAAATGGATCTTTTCAAATGCAGATTCCACTGTCAAATGAGGAGAAGGAGAAAAATGTTCTTTCTTATAGCACAGTCATATTTAACATCTGACAGGTAACACAAAACCATCAAAAATATGAGTACAACCTGAACGATTCTAGGCACAATAGTTTGCCACAGGAATGCTAGAATGGTGTAGAATGGAATAGAAGGATTGTAGTTTGGCAATGGAGAAGAGAGATGGAAGGTGTTATTTCATTACCAAATCATGAATTGCTTCCAACTTGGTAAACTTTAACAAAACTCGAGAATTTGCAGGCTTGTATCTGAACAACTACCATTACCTAGGTCACAAATGCAGAGCAAATGAGATATTAATGAATCTGAAAAATTATGTCCCACTACTAATGATGTTCTACCTAAGACAGAAGTAAGGCAACACTCATTAAAAAAGGTTGGTTGTGGGCTTAGAGAGGCAATTACGAGAAAGCATTAGCTCCTCTGTCAATAATGCTTAAGTGTGAACAAGTTACTTAGGCATTTTTTTTCCAATCTAAGCTTCACAATCATAAAATGGGGGAAATTGCTGTAAGTACTAGTGTGGTCAGAGTTCTCTGAAAGGTATTTCAAACTCCTGAAAAATCCTGCAGCATCTCCCAAACTACCTGGGGCAGGGGGTCACTACTGAAAGAGGGAAGAGATGGCAGAGACAATGCAGCAGGCAGGGTGGAAAATAAGGTGTATAGGGTGAGTGGTGCTTTGGTGAGGTACATTTTATTTCCTTGGTATTTTACATCTCTGTTGTGAAGTACCAGTCATAACATGACAAAGATTATTGCCTAAAAACTCCCAATTACAAATGCATAAGCAACACCCATGTTAGTAATAACAGATTCTTTTCTCCTAATAGTGAATGCACTCAGAGCTCCAGAAGTTTGGCTTAGGCTCTTGAGCTTTCATTCCTCTCCAGAGAAAAATGAAATCTGCAGAGGAGCCATGTATTTCTCCTCCATTTTATTCCACGTGCTCAAGACACCTAATAAATTTGCTTTAATTTTTTATTCTTCCATAAAACAAAGGAAAAATTTAGAAGTAGAAACATCTTTTTGCTCCCTGGTGGCCTGGCAGAGACATGTGTAGGGTTGTTTCCTACTTTTATATAATGAAATTTAAAAACAACTAAACAAAACAACAAAATAAACTGCACAGAAAGACATACAGAGACTCTGCCATTTCTTGCCAGAAGCACTGAAACAAAAACCACACTGGGACTGGGAATAAAAACTTAAATAGTTACATAGGTAACAAGAACACTCTAATAGTAAAAAAAAAAAAAAAAAGTAACTGAAGTTTTAAAAGGCATGTAATGTCTAAAGACAGAGCTAGCCAACCCTTCAGTCCTCAGACGGAATAGAAACTTTCGGTCTTAAGTTATTCTGTATCTATACAGTTTCTTTCATGTCTCTTTACAGTGTGAAGAAACAAAACAAAACAGTCAGTGAACAAACTGCGTGGCTCTCCAGTCTGCTCCACCATGGCAATACAACTGTCCCTGCTCTTTCGGCAACCGACTGCTTGTGCCCAAACCTAAGCAAGCTCTGGGTTGCACAGCTCTGGGAAATTCAGATGTGGATTAGTCCTGACAGAGGGAAGAGACAGATTAAACGCTCTGATTCAGCCACAAGGCACGGACAGTTCCCGGAGCCAAACCTGGGGATGCTGAGACCAGCATTTGGGGGTGATTAGACCTTTCGCTGAACTGTACTGGCGTGTTAACTGGATGGAAGACACTGAACCGAACTCAACAGCTCAGGGCAGAGCAGCAGTGGTGCAGACGGAGTTATCCTCGCTCCTCCGTGCCACGGACACTGCACCCTGAGGCTCCCAGCATTACCCTGGGGGCTGAGATCAGGGGAGCACCCTATGTTCCAGCCCACCCCGGATGTGGAGGACTTGCCTGTTGCATAGGCTGCACCCCCTAGCCAGCATCCCCTAAACTCCGGACCTCTGCGACAGGAGACACGTCTCCCTGCGTTTCTCTGCGCTGTATGTCAGAGAAAAACGTGCCCCAGCGCCCAAGCCACGCTAGCTGCCGAAGGGAAGGGAGAGCAAGGAGCCACTTACGGGAATGTGCACTCGCAACATGAGTTTCTTCTGGCTGGAGCTCTTCCTGCTGCTGCTGCTGGAGGTATCTTTCTTCTTGTCCATGGCAGTGCTTCCCATCTCTTCACCCAAGCGTGGTGCTGGGCGATGCATCTGGAGAAGGAGGCTCCTCTTCCCCCTCTCCACACCGTCCCACCGTCCCAAGTTACTCTAGGTTCCTTATTTTCTTTTTTCTTTTCTTCTTTTTAATTTTTTTTTTCAAATGTCCTTAGGAAATGGGAGGGGGAAGGGGGGAGGGGAGAGATGGGAGAAGTGTTCGGAAGGGGAGGAGTTTCTCCAGCTCCGGCCTTTAATCCCAGCAGCGAGGTGTCAGGGGGGACCTTCTCAAGTGCATGAGATGCCCTTGCAAATGCTGCTCGCTTTCTCGCTCTTCCGCCCTTTCAAAAATATCCGGAGCATCCTGAGGGGGTGAGAAAGTTTCCTTCCCCTCGCCCGGCCCGGCTGCACTCCCCGAAAGCGAGAGAAACAAAAAACGATCCCAAAAAACACCCAAAAGCCACAAAGCAAAAGAAAAGGGGAAGGCGCTCGGACGAGGCTCCCGGCAGACCGGCGGTCGCGGGGAACACCGGGCCGAACGGCGGAGGCAGCTCGGATGCCCCGCTGCAGGAGAGCCCGGCGAGGAGCCCGGCCGGGGCTGGAGGAGGTGCTCGGGCGCTGCCGCAACCCCGGCCGCCTCGTCAGGAAGCGCATAACGAGGACAACACAACTTTTCTTCGCGGCGATCCTCTGCCCTTCGCGGGTGGGGGGCGCGCCGCATCCCGGCCACATCCCCCAGCTCCGGCTAGTCCCAGGACAGGCTGCCTGGCCCTTGACGGCGGGGTGGGGGGTGAAGGGCTCGGGCTGTGCCTGTACCTCCGGGCTGCTGGAGCAGGGGGAGTGGGATAAAACGCTGGGATTCACCTTCCCAAAAACGCGCAGAGGCGGAGCGGCTCTTTGCCCTCCCGAGCTCACAGGCTGATTCCTCGCCTCCCTCCCCCTAGGGTTTCTCCCCGCCGTACCCTAAAGGAGGGTTATTCCCGCACCCCCGAGGCAGCCCTTTCCCACCCCTTCGCAATCTGGCTGCTCAGAGCCCGAACTGGCTGCTGCGGCGGCCCCGCGTCCCAGGGCATGGCGCTGGGCTCCAGGAGCCCCGGCCAGGCTCGCTCCAGCCGAAAACGCCACAGGGCTGTCCTCCCTTTGCTTGCAGGGAACGTGTGCCAAGGCCGGGAGGGCCCCACTCCTCTCCTGAACATAGACTTTTCCGCTCCCTCCCTCCGAACAGCCTTCAGACGCCAACTCCAACGAGTTGCTTCCGACAGAAGCAGCTCGCACCCCGGGCAAACGACTTTGGCGTTACAGAGAACATGAAAAGCTCTCAGAACTCCTTCACCTGTGGCTGTGCAGGTTGCTAGCCTTTGAGAGCGTGCTGCATTACAGCTACCAACCAAAACCTTGCCAATGCCACCCCTGCCAGGCAAGCTTTCAGGGCTGGGATTTTTGGAGGTCACATAGAGGGAGATGTCTTTGCCCTAAAACAGTGAGTGATTTTCATAGAATCAAAGAATTGTTCAGGTTGGAAAAGACTTGTAAGGTCATCAAGTCCAACTGTGAATCCAACACAGCCAAGTTCACCACTAAACCATGCCTCTAAGCACCACATCTACAGGTAATCATCATACACATGATACACAAAGAAGCAAACAACATTCTGGATCAAATTATGAGGCTTGACAAACTCTTCCCATGACAAACTGCACCATCTTACACTGTCTGAAGGTGAGAGTGCAACCAAGTTCGTTACAGCCACAGACCTCTGATCACATCACTCAAAAGCAGACTTTCACTGGGTTCAAAGCTGTGCCGGTACTTTAGCAGTAGGTATTGTAAGATCTCCTGGCTGTTCTTTATTAAATTAACAAGTATTTGAGGTAGAATAAAATCTAATATATATATATATATATATGAAATCCATTCCTTTATGTATGCAGAATTGTTTCTCACAATGTCATAATTTCTTTTCCACATCTAGTATTTAAAATCTAAATGCCTTCTTTTTCTTCTTGTAGATTATTTATATGCATAATGGTGGATAATGTAAAGTAAATTTCAAGAAGTACCATAAAAGCAGTGTGAGCAAACTCCCAAACCTAAAATCCGTGCATGAATCAGTCTCTCCCCCATGACAATATTTCCTTAAGCATATTTATAATTTTACTATTGCCACAATGTGGGCTATTCTTATTTTTCTCCTTTGATCCTCTGTGATCCCAAATATGACCTTTGGTCTTCCAGTTGTATTTTTAAACTTTTTATTGCAGCTCTGAGGATTAGAGGCACTTTTTTTTAAAACCCAAAGCCAAAATCCTTCTGCAGCTGCTGGACTTCAGGAGCTTGAGTCCCCATAAAGTCAAGTGTTAATAAGAGCCTGCTATAAAATAAAGGAATCACCAATTATTTTAGACTGTAAGGCATCATGAGTTTATTCCTTTTAAATTTTTTTTTTTTTTTTAAATCTTTTTGGGGCAAATGCAGACATCATATGAACAAACAACATCACTAATGTTCTTAATGAGAGTTAAAATTATTTTTACCATGATAAATCCTGTGAGTTCAACACTAATAACCATGCTTTCAGAGGCATATAAGCATCTAAATTAGTAATGTCACAGTCAAATGAATACAGAGATACTTTCAAGAATGTCACTCTAAGTACTCTCCCCCGCTCAGAAGGGGGAAGCAGAAGAGCATCCCGCACACACCAGCCACATTTTGCCTCTTCCTAATATCACCTACATGCTCCCCATTACCAAGCTGTGCATGTAGACGTAGCCTGTGCATTCTGGACTACACACTGTCACAGGGCTTGCCCTAGTTATTTCTTAAGTGCAGGGTGAGTCAAATTTTCCATGATAAATACCCAGAGTACATTCTGACGTTTATAATATAGCCATACAATTTTGCTTTGAGCCTTGGCTGTATCAATTGTGTTGCCATAAGTGAAATAATATGTCACCAGCTAACTTTTGTGCTGAAATTTCACACACAATATGCAGAGGGTTTTTAAAGACTTGAAATTGAAGTGGAAAAGTGTTGAGAAACAGTGGTGCATGGGGAGGTTTATGTGAGTTGCTGGTGGGTTTTAAATCATCATTAAATCCAGCAATTTTGATAATGCTTTAAGTTTGTTGTTAGTAATATTGTCAAGTGCAGACATTTTATTATGAAAAAATAAATGAGAAAATAGCTGTTGTTTGTTCTCTTCAGACTACACAGAGATTAATCTCACTGCGAGCATTTCATCTAGATTTTTCACATACACAATCTGTGAGTATTTTGCGGTCACTAAAACCTACAGAAGTCCCATTTTGGAGAACTAGAAATAATACTATGTTACATCAGGATAAATATTGTAATTTCTCAGATGATCCACATCAGTACTTAGGTTTGCTTGGGACTCAAACCTTTAAAAAATGTTTCCAGGATTTAAAGACAAATCCTTGAATATTAAGATATTTGGAAATCTGGATGCCCAAGAACTCATTGGCTGTTACTGGTACCCATTATCTCAGCACCTATGTTTCATCACGGCTAATTTTCTCTTTATTTTCTTCCTGTGCTAACATTTGTCCATGCTGATCTTTGCAGTTCCTCTTCTGCCTGTCCCTTTCTGCTCTGCTTCATATTCCACCTCTTGTTCTCATCCTTCTGTTTTTATTGCCCTTCTTCCTTTGTTGTCCAGTATTATTCTCATTTTCATGAGCATGCATAAAGTTGACTGTTTGGTTTTTGTTCAACACATTTATGAGATTGAATTTGACCGTGGTGCTGCATAAGTCTCCTTAACTCAATCAGCCACACAATGTCACTAAAATGATGCAGTATCAGGATGCAGCAGTACCTGCACAACTGTTTTCTGTGGAGGCCAGAAAGGGCACTCACCTTACAGCTCTCTACCCATACTCACACTCTCTCCTGCTACACATGATAGAGCACAGTGCAGGAAACAGTTTTCAAATAAAGTAGAATAGAGTCAACATGCAGAAATACCTGCAGATGGCTAAACTGTGTGGTTAGCAGCAGAACTACAATTAAAATGGTCTTCCATAAAGAAATTGGCACAGAAAATTGCAGGCCTGCCAGGAAATCTGAACTAGCCGAAGTAAGGTGCAATAATGAGGTTAATAAGAGAGGAAGTTCTGGTCCCCAGAAGGTCCCCAGGAGTATGACAGCAGCAAAAACTGACAAATGTTTATGCTGAAGAAGAGAGGTTGTGTGGTCGGGTGGCTGTGCTTCCTCTCCAGGATGTCAGATGCCTTCTGGTACACAAGTGGTTACTGAAGGAAACAAAGCCCAGTAGCACGTGGTGCTGCTTTAAAGCTGCTTGCTCTGGCTGAGCAATTCTGTCCTGTAGTTCTTTCCCTCTTACTCATGCCGTTACTGCTGGTGTGCTCCAGAGCTGCTGCTGGTTCACCCACTGACTCAGTGAGATGTCTTCTCATCCGGACCATAACACAGGAGAGGAACTGAAACAGATGCAGTTTCATAGGAACTTTCTAGGCTGTTTCTCTAATTTAATCTGACTGCTGATTTCTCTCCAAAGAGCAAAAGGCAGGGGCAGTTTTTTCTTTCCCAAAAGTGTCTCAGTTGCAGATCTTGTGCATCTTGACAGTTGATTCTGGGTATCAAAAATTTCAGATGTCTTAATTTGAAGTGAGTAGACCCAAACAATAGATTAATCTGGTACATAGAGAGCCATAGCATGGTTGGCGTGGGCACTGGTGCAAGAATTGGCAGGAGGCTTCTTGTTTTGCCAGCTCTGCCGTGCTTGCCTCATTATCTCCCATCTTCAAGAATCCACAGCCATTGTCTTCCTGCAGTTGCCCACATACTTCACAGCACTGACACCACAAGAACAGTTGCAACCACAGTAAATCAGAGGGGTCTATGATGATGCAACCTGAACCCTGTTGCATGGTTCACATCAGTGCCAGCACTGTATTGCAGACTATGCTGACAGCTAAATTCATATTCTTATTTGCATCATCATAGTGTAAGAGTAAAATTAGACTGATGCTCTCAGTGTCATCACTGCATAGAAGCTCAGTGTCTGGGAGACCTGATTAGGTACAAACACAAAAAAACCTATTTTGTTTTTTGAACCACAACAGCTTGATAAAAGACCTTGAAGCTGATTTTTCAGGGTTCGCACAACCTCTGTCAGTTTTGAGAGCCAGAAGAGCCTTCCAGTGTGATCAAAGTACCTTTTGAGATTTTATATATATAAAAAATGAATAATAGATAAATAGATATATAGATATAGATACATACATAGATATTTAATATTAGTTTCTATGTGCAAAAAAAAATTCCATCGGAATGCATTCCAGTGGAATCCACTGGAATGATGCTGTGCAGCCTCAAATTTTCTTAGTACTGAAAAACCACAGACGAAATGGACAGAGCCCTGCGAAGCAACTGATTTCCTCCTTATTGACCCAGGAAAATTTCTTTTGTATTTTCTACTGATTATGATTCAGACTTTCTGGCTGTTAGCCAAATAATCTTCAGTGCTTTTGATTTGCATATATAGGCCTACAAGTTAGACAGATAACCTCAATCAAAATTCAATATAGCAGATCATATGCAAAATCAGTGAAAAGATACTCTCTTCCCATATAGGGTGATCATTGTCAGTCCTGCAAATTAATACACAGAAGTACAAATAGCCCTCAAGAGGAGTCTGCTTCTTGTTTTCTTTTCCAGCAGTATGTGTAACACGGTACATTAGCTAAAAGAACATTTCAAGGAGGCAGAGGCATCGTTCTACCAGATACATGTGGGCACAAGAACAAAAAGCATTTTCAGCAGTAAAAATCTGAAAATACGTCCATGTTTTTGCCAGTGAACTGGGAAGAATTCAGAGAGCTGAAGAATTAAAAACACACTTTCTGTGCGCTTCCTCTTTGCGATAATCTCAGAATTTGTTCCTTGACATAGAGTGTGCCAGGCCTCAGACAGTACATTAGGCAGCAACAACACTTTCCTTCTGGACCAAAGTGGGTGTGACTGCCCCAAAACATCAGCCTGTTACTGCTTGGTGGTGCAGATGTAAAAAGCAGTGAGGTTTTCAAAAGCAATCATAAGTAGTCATTTCCAAGATGGTCTAGTGAGTTCTCAAAGAAAATTATCTTTGAATGTTTAGCTTGAATTTTTTTGCAAAGTGGCGAGGTGTCCCAGAATATACTTGGGATGGTAGCAGTGTTCCTGCACTAGAGCTGTGCCCAAGGCCAGTGGCTAGGCTCTGTCAGAGAAAACAACATTGCACTGACCAAGAATATTTCCTGCAGAAACCAGTTCCAGTGTGTTTTCTCACATGGTATTAAATAATAACAGCAGAACACCAGAAGTCACACTGTGTGGAGAACCACTGAGAAGGTGATAGTTTATGGATCAGACAGAGAAGGGGATAAAAATGGAAGAAACTCCAGCATTATGTGAAACCTCATCTGCACAATGGCTTCCAGAGGATCAGAATACACACTGGTACTTTGCTTGCCTACAAGCTTGGCAGGACTTAGGGATATCACAACATGCGTGCAACAAGATCCAAACATCAGGAAAGCACAAGAGGTGAATCCCTATTTCTCCTTGGTATTTCCCCTGTACTAAGAGCAGAGTCTCTCCAAATTAGTCTTGTTTGCAACAATGTCAACATATTCCATATCCCCAGTCAACAGAAATCCTTGGAGGTTAGCTGGCCATGCAATCAGCGTATTTTCTAATGAATGTTCCCCATAAAATGAAAACCAGAGTGAAAATGTAGTTCTTACCTTTGCAATCACTAACTGATAGGTCTGCATTTTGGGCCAGCTTAATGGCTTTTGACAGAAAGCAGTACTGAGGTATTCTGTTTGCTCAGCACTGCAGGGAGAGTACAGAGAATAAGAGTCTGGACTTTATGTTATTTCAAAGTCAAATGGACTGCCCTATTTGTGCCATTTACTTTTTATTTGGCAAAAGGCTTACAGAGTAAAAAAAAAAAAAACCCAGAAGTAACCAGGAGGAATCTTCGTTTTATGAGCTCATGATCAGAAGCTCACACAAAGTGCTGGGAAGGTGTGGGAGACAATAGGAAGTACTGACAGAGTGCAATTGCCTGCAGGAATTATGAAGGGATGGAATACAAAAAATCTGCTTGGAAAGAGCAGATGTCAAGGTCACATCCATATCCACTTCTACCGACCAAAGGAGTAACACTTCCAAGGGTGAGTGATAGGGTCAGGTGCTCGAGAGAAAACTGACCAAGAATCAATGCAGAAAGCATTGACAGACAGCTGCCAATCAGACTGAAGGGAAGATGGCCTCTTAGTAAAAATCTTGTGAAATAACACATAAAGAGTGATAATAAAGTTCTGAAGTGCCTTGATGCCACCCCTGAGAAGTCCCCACCTATACTAACAGCAAACCCCAAAAGAGGGCATGTTATTGAACCCTGATTTAGAGACAAAGATCATCAGGTGCTTATTGATCAGGAGAACAGCTGGAAAGCTAAATGGCTCGAGTACTGTACCATCCCCTTAGCATCACTAATACCAAGCACTTGCATGCAGTGACATGATTAGAATGAGGCCAAAGGGTCATGTCTCCTTCTCAGGAAACACTTCTAGGAAAGGAACAGAACCTATGTTCTGGAGAATAATGAATAGCTGGAGGAAGACAAAAACAAGAAAAGAAGAGTCCTGTATCAGAATGGAAGCAAACAACTTGTGTATCTGTTTCTGCAAGCATCTCTGCAAGCTTCCCAGATGACAGGAAATGTATAATCTTGAATGTACAGCCTTCTTTTGAAATATAAACTTATTTTATTTTATTTTTTGTTATGTGTAAAACTGTGGGTGGGAAATGTGTAAGACTTTAAAAGCTGGGAGAAATACATTCATTATGCCCCAGCAATACTGAGATCCACATAAGACCCTTTTTCACTGGTTCATGAGATGAGGGGTCCTGTCCTGAGGGTCTCAGTACTCCACTCCAGTGGGACAACAACAGCTTGGGTGAAAAGAGGAAGAGAGCAGTTGTCCTGTCAAATTCCTTCCTGCCCATTGATGCTACTCCTGATGACATGAAGCTGATCATGTGGAAGGTATTTTTTTGCACAGTAGTAAGCTCGGGTGAGCACTATTCTCTTATTTGAAGTGATGGTAGAATATTCAGTTATTCAGAATTATCAGAATTATGAATATCTGAACTGTTATTTAATATCTAGGAGATAGATTTTAATTACAAGCACTTTGTGCCTGGGAACTCCAAATCAGAATGCACATCTGTATTTTGACTAGCATATAGTAAAAGAATAATTAAATAATGTTTAACTAATTAAGAGTATAGGAGTACCATCCATATGCAAAAATCACTGTGAATAGGTGTAATTTATATTAAAGGCAATGCCAAAGTAAAGATACAGAACTGTTAATACACAGACATAAATATATGTACACATATTTATCTCTCAAACCAGTCTGAAGCATTCCATACAAAATTGGCCCCAAGGCTAACTATTTTGTAGCGAGAAAAAACTGTTGATAGTTTTTGCTGGAAGTAGGCCATTAATTACTAAAGTTTGAGCTAATCTTGCAATCTTATCATAACAGATGTTTTGTTTTTATCAGGACTTCAGGATCCATATAAAACAAATATTATCTTAGTGCCAAAATAAAATGTAAAGTAGTTGGTATGATGTGTTTGATTCAATGGAATATGCAGATTTCTTTATGCTTGATTCAATGGAATATGCAGATTTCTTTATGCAGATGCCGCTCAGGTATGTGATACTGAGAATTACTTTTTCAGCATTTGGACTCACAATTACACTGTTCTTCAAACTCCTAAGGTTTGCTATCATCCAAGGCAGCATCAAGACTTTATTCCGGGGTGCGCAAACTCAGGCATTTAATTTTAGTCTGTTTGGAGATGGAGGAACAATTTTTCCCATTCATCTCTTCAGAATCTGACAGTAATCCCTTAGCAAAAAGCTTAGTCCTACCAGAACACAGATGTCCCATGAAATTAGGGCAACTTCGGGACAAGTATTTTTAGCACATTCTGCTCATTAGCACTAAGAGAAGCTGAGGAAATCCCACTACTCTAACAAGTACATATCAAAGTTCACACAAATATTTGTTACTGAATCACACAAAAAATTCACAGCTTCAGTGGTAATGTTGAGTGAAGGATATTCTTATCTGTAAAAATCATGTCTCTCATTCTTTTCACAGTCAAACTGCTTCACTATCTATCCTCTGGGTAAGCAATTACTAACAAAGTTGATCCTGAGAAGTGCATGCTGTTTTTTTCTTTAGTATCTGCTACAAGGGACAGACATTTCAAGTTGCAAAAGCCAAAGTGAAACAAACTCCTAAAACTGAAGATTTTCTCTAAGTAAATAAAAAGCTCTTGGTATCAAATCCATCACTGGGCAGGAAGGAATATGCACTTCCCCCTCAAAGTAAACTGGAGAGCACTGGAATTCCAGATTTATAAGGTCTTCCCAAAAGTGTCATCCTGATGCTGAAAAAGTTCTCAGCTTCAGCTCAAATTAATTAAGTTTAAATCTTAGGCTGACATAAAAACAAATGTAAAAAAAAAGAAAACATTGATGTGCATACATTTAGTCCAGGAATTAGAAGTTCCTTATATAAAACAGCAAGCAAGTTCTGGAACTGATTTTCAATGAGAAACGGAGGCGGGGATTGGGGGGAATTGTAACTGCACTCTATCGATGAAAGGGATTATGTACAATATACAATGATATGAGTAGTAACAGGTGATTGGAATATGTTCCCACACAGAACATAAACATTAATCCCAGTATGAGGCCCAACAAAGTGTGACTACCAAAAGTGTCAGATTCACAGCTGGATACCTCAGCTGAGTCTGGCTCACCATTATATTGCTCAAATATAGCCCCTAGCTTGCCTGTATGTAACCCTGAAATTTTAGTGTTCTCAAGATAGAAAGCCTATGTGGAAAACACCACAGATTAGCTCACCTACCAAACTAATTCTGAGTTGTACAATTAAATGGAAGATTTTACTTATTTGAGTGAAAGACTATTATTCCCTTAGAATAATTTAGATAGAAGCTAAACTATTGAAATGCTTCAGATCGTCTTAAGTTTTTTCAGAATATATGTGCTTGTCCAGAAGAAAAGGTGAGGTCTTCCACAAAACCTGAACAAAGTCCTACAGACTATGAGATACATTATGAGACTCAGGTCCTGGCATCTTCTAGAATTATCATTAAGATAAATAAAGTAAGGCAGCACTGTGAGTGTAGCAACTCAAAATGACTCGTCAACCAAATATCAATTAGCTTGGTAAAGATTACTGTAATGGAAGTAACATTTTTGGTAATATCTCAGAATGTTTTATGGAAGAAATAGTCCTGCAGTATGAAAGTTGTGGAAGTGAAATACTTTTGGGGCACAAGGCAATTGGAAGAAAAGGAGTATAATCAGTAAATAAGAAAAGAAAGCACCCATGTTAAGGAAGGCAAACACTGGTGGAAGACAAAATCGTTTCTCAGCTGCCAGTGGACATGAAATTCCCAGGTTAGGTGCCCTTTGGCACTAGTATTGACGCAGGAATGTACTGCCTTCTGTTCCCTCAAAACACTGCAAGTCACTGAGACCTTCTCCTCAAATAAAATGTCATGGTTAGGTGTCAGTTTTATAGAAGTTTGCAGATACAGTTGTGTAAATGCTGAGCACCTCAGGGAGCCTTCAAAACTTCCTGAAATCAAATGCTGAACTTGCCTCTTGTGCATAACACAAAATCACAAGCCAGTCTTTTCGTGTGCCTTTATTGCATTAGATCTTTGGCTTTTATTTTGGTCTATTTTTCATACATTGCCACTCACCTATAAAATCTACATTTTTTTCTTCTGTTAGACTGAAAAGTTTTGGAGCCCTTGTTGATAAACACTGACAGTAATTGCTCAACATTTAAAAATGTGCCTACTTAAACTTGGCATGAGTATTCTGTGGATTTTTTTTTACTGTCCCTCCAAAGTGTTTGCATACTTTCTGCAAAGAAAATAAATAGAACAAATATTATGGCACCACAAGTTTGTCAATTATTAGCCTTTGCATGCCCAGATCACGGCCCTTCTTTACAAGGACACGTGTTAATATATAATAGAAGTGTATTTCAGCTCTTTTAAAATAGATTTTTCAGACATATATTGAAAATCTTAAAAGATCAGCTGGAAAGGAAGTTGACCAAAGAGAGGCCTTTGAGAAAAATGACCCACTAGCCACACAGATTGAGAAATACAGCTGGAGCTAACCCTGTGAAAATCATTTGTAGCAGTTCCAGGCTGGCATTAGATATGCATCCCCCAGCCTCACTTAACTCTGGATGAACTGTCTATAAAGTCTTAAACTGTGATTGTAACACTTGTCAGATCAGAGTGATGTAATAAATATAGTGAGCCAAATTTGTAATCCACTTTTTCAGGCTACTAGTACCTACCACAGCTGTGACTGTCTCTATGAAGATGCAATTGCTATTTAATACAAAACTATCCTTCTGAGGATGCAGAAACGGTACATGAGGAAACAGCAAACAACTTTAATCTGCTTTGGTGCATGGAAAATGAGGTGGCAGGGAACCCAGAATAGCCAGACAAACTACATGTAGCAGTTAATACTTTTGTGGCTACATTCAGAGATGTAGCTTGGAACTGTGAGACAGAAAGGTTTTATTCTGAGATGGATTAAGGCAAGACAGAGTTTTGTGAACCGAAATATTCCTAACATAGAGACATATTAAAACAACCAGAGAATAAATATCCAGATAATTAGAGAACAGTAGCCAAAGAATAGCAAACAGATTCATGCAACCTGAAGACTCACAGTGAGTCAAGGAATCACAGACCATGAAGCAATTTGGGTCCTCTTGGCTCATTGGGGGACATTTGATAAGATAAAGAAAATCATATCAGAACAGTTAAGTTCAGCCTTTAACAAACTGCCTGAACTTTGCTCTGTTGTGGCAGATGCAGGTAGTTTAAATGCATGGAAGACTGTATTATGGCCATTATACAGCACTGACAGTATGTTTATTCTGCACAAAGTTTCAAAGTCTTACAGAGGTAAGAACACCTGAAAAAAGTTACACTAGAGGTGCAAAGGTATGAGCATTGTACATTCCTATACACAACTGCACACAAACCCAAGAAACTCTTGATTGATACATTTAACACAACTTGGGGTTAAATTCTCCCATATTTTTGCTAAGCAGGGCTGTGAGGGCCTCAGGAGGAAAAAGGCTCTTGTAAGTAAGACTTCCTGACTCTGTCTTTCACAAAACTCCAATTCCCAGTTTGACCAACCACTTATCTTCAAGTATTGCATTTAAACTG
>WBNM01028418.1:0-81106 GCA_013399055.1 Ramphastos sulfuratus
CAGGCCTTTGGGAACAGACCCTTGAAGGCAGCCTTCAAGTACTGGAATCTCTGCTTATGTTACATGATAAAGTTTTAGGAAGTGCATGTTCACAGCTTCTAGAGAACATTCCAAGAAGTGAGCTACCTTTCTGCTTGTAGAATCAAACTAACTGTTCCTTCCTTCAGGTCAAAGATCAGCGGTGTGTTCCAGTTCTTCGTACTGAAAAAAACAACCAAATCATCACTCATTAAAACCATTCCATCTGCACACACAGGAGCCTGAAATCACCAAGTAATGACTTGGGCTCCAACTCTTCTGGAGTGATCCAGATGCGGGTTAAGGTCCCTGCCCCATGTGTCCTGTGTCCTGTTCCAGGCTGTGTTACTGTTCAGTCTTGGTCATCTCACCCAACAGACAAGTGCCTGACCTTGAATATCTGTAGGGATGGGGCCTCAACTACCTCCCCAGGCAACCTATTGCAGTGCTCCACCACTCTCACGGTGCAGAACTTGATCTTAACATCCAATCTAAATCTGCTCTTCTTTCATTTCAAACCAACCACTGCCTCTCTTCCTGTCACTTTGGGAACAGTCTCTCTGCAGGGAATCACTGATGTTGGACAAGATCTCCAAGATTCAATGATTTCAAGATCCAGTGACTCCAACCATGTCCCTCAGCAACACATCTACATGCTTTGTGAACACTTCCAGTGATGCTGACTCCACCACTGCCCTGAACAACCTGGGCCAGGGCTTGGTGACCACTTCCATGAATAGACTCTTCATCATGCCCAAGCCGAACCTCCCCTGGCACTGACTGAGGCCATTTCCTGTCACTTGTTCCCTGGGAGAAGAGATCAACCCCCACCTGGCTACAACCTCCTTTCAGGGAGCTGCAGAGAGCAATGAGGTCTGCCCTCAGCCTTCTCTTCTCCAGGCTGAACACCCCTGGCTCCCTCAGCTGCTCCTCCCCAGCCCTGTTCTTTGGACCCTTCCGGGCCCTTTAACGGATGCACTCCAGACCTTCAATGTCCTTCTTGTAGCAAGGAGCCCAAAACTAGGTTGCTACGTTCTACAGCCTATTGCAATTAGCCAATTGAAAGCTGAACTCCTCTACTTCCAATCCAATTTCTGCTCCTGCCAGATCAGCCTGGGAAGCCTGAGGGATGTGTGTCACTTACGAGAAGACGTAGCACTGAAGAGAAGTTGAAACCACCAAATGCCCATAGTTCAGAGAGGCCTTAATGACCCTGTCCCGGAATTCCAGCAGATCCACTGCATCATTCAGAACGTTGTGCACCTAGGCAGAAGGAAATTCTGACTGAACAAGACACCAAGAACTGAAATCAGACCTAATGATTACAGCAGCACCTTCTCACTTCTCCTCAGCACACGCTGACACCAGACTGCCCTCAGCAGAACCTGTCCACGTGGGAACAGGCACTCTGACAGCACTGGGGAAAACTGCAGCACCAAGGTTCTACAAGCCTTGAGTAAACAATGAGTAATTCCTGAAGAGAGGGATGGAGTTCTTTACAAGAAAGGAGGACTTGCAATACCCAAGTGTTACATTACACATGAGATTGAGAAAACAATCTGAGATCAAGGATGAGATGGAAGAAGAAAGAAATCCTTGACAGTGAGGGTGGGCAGACACTGGCACAGGTTGCCCAGGGAGGCTGTGGCTGCCTCCTCTCCGGAGGTGTTCAAGGCCAGGTTGGATGAGGCCTTGAGCAGCTGAGCCTAGTGGAAAGGTGTCCCTGCCCATGGCAGGGGTGTTGGAATAGATGATCTCTGAGGTCCCTTCCAACCTGAGGCATTCTATGAATTCCAGGATTCTAGGAATCCTGATACTGAAATCCCTCTGAATGAATGAACCCCTCCAGTGCCTCAGCTCACTGCACATTACTCCCAGAGCCCACCCGTTACGAGTCGACGTCTGGGAATGAAAGAAGCCATCTGAACTTCTACCTGCTGGTTTGGCTCCTGTGTTCCCAGACACTGACTCATGTTACCCCACCCACCAGAGCATTTTCTCTTGCTATGACTTTTCCTAATTACATATTCAACATGAAAAAGCATTGAGAACACACAAAAAAACCCCAACAAAAAACCCTGACCCAAAACATTTAAAGGCATAATCAGGAATTTAGGAAGTGGAGTTTGATACTGAAAAGATTGGTTTGGTGTCTAACACCACCAAATGCATAACTTGGAAAATCTGGAAGCATGGAAACCTTCTCTTACCCCAGTGTTTGGAGAGTGAATGTTGTGAGTCAGTGTCTGGGAACACAGAGGACACATTACAAAGTCCCAAAAATTCCTATTTTTCTGTTAATTCCCAGCTATTTGGTAACCTAAAGGTGGATTCGAGCCAAAATTTCTCAAAAGAAGGTTCCTCAACTGAAGCTCCAGAAACCACATGATGGGTTAAGAGTGGATCCCTCCCCCAGTAACTTATTATGTGCCTGCCCCAGAGAGAGTAAATTCACTACAACTCAGAATGTGGAAAAGTCAGAAAAATGAAACTGTATTTTTTACAGATTAAATGTAACAGTACAGAAAGAACAAACTATGACAGAATGCAGTGACCTTAAAGAAGATGGGGATGGGGTCAAGGCGAAGCAGCAAGCAGCAGCCAAAACAGCAGTGGGGGAAAATAGCAGCAGGAGTAGCAGAAGCAGCAAAGGGACAGGTTCAAGCTGTGCTTCCAGACATAAAGCTTTTGATGCTCCACTGAAATTCTATTAACTTTTTTTGTTATGGCCTATCCCCGGAATGTNGCAGTGAGAATGCAGAGCTCTGAATTGTGCATATTACCTGCATGGTTCTCCTCTTAATTAAGGTTATTTCAAAGTTCTTCCACTCCCAGCGTTGCTCCACGACGTGGGCAAAGATGACATGACCATTTCCACAGGCTCCAGCTAGCTGAGTGCCATCAATAGACCAAGAGATGTTAAATATGCTGCCAGTGTTGGGCTTCTCCAAAGCATAAGACCACTAAAAGCAAAAAAGAGAAAAGGAGACTTAGTTATGGGAGGGCTGGGGTGCTTTCTGGAAATTACTTACTGTAAGGAAAAATATTTGTAGGGCTGTAATTTTACAAGAAATATAATGGAAGTCACAGCATGGTGAGGGTTGGAAGGGATCTCTGGGAATCATCCAGTCCAGCCCTCTGCTGAAGCAGGGCACCCACAGCAGCCTGCCCAGCATCACAATGCCCAGGCTGGTTTGGAAGCTCTCCAGACAAGGAGACTCCACAACCACTCCAGGCCTCCAGCACCCTCACAACAAACAACTTTCTCCTCTTCAGATAGAACCTCCTGGGTTCTGATTTCCAGTTTGTGCCCATTGCCCCTTGTCCTGTCCCTGGGCACCACTGACAAGAGCCTGGCCCCAGCCTCTTGCCCCCCACAGCTCCTTTAGCTCTTGCTGAGCATTGCTCAGCTGCCCTCTGGGGCTGCTCTTCTGCAGGCTCTCAGCCCCAGGGCTCTCAGCCTTTGCTCCTCACAGAGCTGCTCCAGGCCCCTCAGCAGCTTGGCAGCCCTTTGCTGGACTCTCCCCAGCAGTTCCCTGTCTCTCTTGAACTGGGGAGCCCAGAGCTGGACACAATACTGCAGCTGCAGCCCCAGTAGTGCAGAGTAGAGGAGCAGGAGAATGTCCCTTGACCTGCCGGCCACACTCTTCTTCAGGTACTCCAGGACACCATTGTCCTTTTTGGCCCCAAGGACACCTTGCTGGCTGATGGTGACCTTGTCCCCCAGCATTCCCAGGTCCTTCCCTGTGGAGCTGCTCTCCAGCAGGTCCCCTCTCACCTGTACAGGTGCAGGGGGCTGTTCCTCCCCAGGTGCAGGATCCTACACCTGCCCCTGATGAATTTCATGGACTTTTAGGAAGATGTTAAACCAGATTTAAAAACAATACACAGATCTGAACTATTGTGTCTTCAGAAGTGTGTATCAGAGTAGTTTAGGAGAACAGAGGAGAGGAGAATAGAGACATGGGAGAGGAGAACAGGGGAGAACGAGAGGGAGGGGGAGAACAGGGAGAACAGGGGAGAGGTATTTTAGAAGACATTTAGCATTTGAAGAACTACCTGAATATCCAAATACTTCTGAAATGTTAAGATACATGTGACTGAAGTTAAATGGAGACACTGGATTCTCCTGACTTTTGGATACATGATATTCCAGCAAAGGGAAGACAGCTGGAAGAAAATACTCATCTAATGTTTCTAACACACTTCACAGCCTGATTTCTTTTGCAGTACACAGAAAGAACCCCCTCCCAAAAACTACCAAATTCTTCATAATCACCAAAATCACAGTACAATAAAGGTTTCAGACTTAAACCTTTCCACAGAATCACAGAAACATTCAGGCTGGCAAAGCCCCTCAGGATCACCAAGTCCAACCCAGATCCCTTCTGTACAAGGTGCACTCTAAACCATATTCCCAAGCACCACATCCAAACAACTTTTAAGCACCCCCAGGGTTGGTGACTCCACCACCTCCCTGGGCAGCTCATTCCAGTGCCTGACCACTCCTGTTGGAGAAAAATTCTTCCTAATGTCCAGTCTAAGCCTACCCAGTAGCAGCTTGAGGCCATTCCCCCTTGTTCTGTCACTAATTACCTGTGAGCAGAGCCCAGCAGCAGCCTCTCCACAGCCTCCTTTCAGGTAGCTGCAGACAGCCATGAGGTCTCCCCTTGCAGCCTCCTCTGTTTCACACTAACCATCCCCAGCTCCCTCAGTCTCTCCTCATCAGATTTACTCTCCAGGCCCTTCACAGCTTCCTTGCCCTCCTCTGGACCTGCTCCAGCACCTCCACATCCCTCCTGTACTGAGGTGCCCAAACCTGAACACAACACTCTAGCCGACTCCAAGGGGACAATCCCCTCCCTGCTGCTGGCCACAGCATCTCTGATCCCAGCCAGGATGCCTTTGGCTTTGCCCCCTGGGCACACTGCTGGCTCACATTGAGTTGTTTGTCTGTTACCACCCCCAGGTCCCTTTCTGCCAGCAGCTTTCCTGCCACACTGCCCCAAGCCTGTAGCATTGCTTGGGATGGTTGTGGTCCAAGTGCAGGACCTGGAACTTGGCCTTCTTGAAGCTCCTGCCATGAACACTGGCCCGTGGATCCAATCTATCCAAGTCCCTCTGCAGAGCCTCCCTACCCTCCTGCAGATCAACACTGACACCCAACTTGGTGTCATCTGCAGACTCACTGCTGGCACACTCTTGTGTCTTCACCAAAGCCATCAATAACAGTAAGGAAACAGAATGGGCTTGAAACTCAAGCTCCCAGTTGTGCTCTGTAAGCTGACCCCCTGAGCTCAGGCTCTTCTGCTATGCAGCACGGTGAGCAGAAGAAAATGTCAGCACTGTCTGGATTTCCCTTTGCAAGCACTCAGTTGTAAGGGCTCAGCTTCCATGTCCCTTGGCTGACAGTCAGCCCTTTCAGCCAACTGTGTGCTGGGCTGCAGCAAGAGCAGTGTGGGCAGCAGGGCAAGGGAGGGGATTCTGCCCTTTTTACTCTGCTCTCATCAGACCACACCTGGAGTCCTGTGTGCAGTTCTGGAGCCCCCAGCACAGGAAGGACACAGAACTGTTGGAGCCAGTCCAGAGGCCATGAAGATGCTCAGAAGGCTGCAGCAGCTCTGCTCTGAGGACAGGCTGAGAGAGTTGGGGCTCTGCAGCCTGCAGAAGAGAAGGCTTCCAGGAGACCTTAGAGTAGCCTTCCAGTGTCTGAAGTGGGCTACAGGAGGGCTGGGGAGGGACTATTGACAAGGGCTTGCAATGACAGGATGAGGAGGAATGGGTTTGAACTGGCAGAGGAGAGATTAAAACTGGATGTTAGGAGGAAGTTGTTTGCAGTGAGGGTGGTGAGACACTGGCACAGGTTGCCCAGGGAGGTTGTGGAGCACCAGAAGCACAGAACGGGATCTTCAATCCACAACCTCCCTGGAGGTGTTCAGGACCAGGTTGGAGGAGGCCTTGAGTGACCTGTACTAGTGGGAGGTGTCCCTGCCTATGGCAGGGGGTTGGAATTGGATGAGCTTTGGGGTCCCTTCCAGTCTAAACCATTGTATGATTGGCTGCCTGCATGAGCTGGGGAAGGGACTGGCAGGGCTTGGAGAGAAATCTACAACGTGCTCTCCTGGCACAGGGGGTGAATCCTGTATGAAACACTCTGCAGCATAATATTTAAATGACAGCCTTGCATGGAGAGTGAGTAAGCAGCTGCAGGAGTGTAAGAAGCACACTCAGAAAACACAACATCCTACAGCTTGAAATGTCTTTTTCACAGCTGGCCAGATGTGAGCTATCTGGGAAGAGGCTGGAGAAGCAAGGCTATTTCAAAGGTGAGGACTCAGATCCTCTCAAACAGACAAAGCTAGAAATGGGTAGATTCAGACTGGACGTTAGGAAGTTCTTCACCATGAGGGTGCTGAGACTCTGGAATGGGTTGCCCAGGGTCTCAGAGTTGCTCAGGTCAAAGCCTAATCCCTGGAGGTGTTTAAGGCCAGGCTGGATGAGGTTCTGGACAGCCTGATCTAGTGTGAGGTGTCCCTGCCCATGGCAGGAGGGTTGAACTGGCTGATCCTTGTGGTCCCTTCCAACCCTGACTGATTCTATGAGTCTATGACAAGGCTGTTTCAAAGGTCATTTCCCTAGGACCAAGTAGCTACCCAGCAGTCAGAAGGAACAATCGAGGGGCATCAAGCCATTGGCTGAGAAGCATTTTAAGGAGCTTGAGGAATGTTCTCTGGAACTACTTTTTTTGTCTTGCACATAGCAGACAGACTGAGCTCTGAAAGGGACACATTTCCAAACCTACTTTTTTTTTTTAAGCCCATGAAGCCTTTTTTAAATTATTATTTAGCTAGTTGAAACACTCCAAACATTGCCAGCTTGCAACCTGGTTTTTCTTTAAAGAAAAATACATAAAGCAATCACAAAGTTTTGTTTTGCAGCTCTTTTTGAAAGCTCTCAGTATAAATTCAGATGACTCCCAAGGATTTGGGCTCCCCTGCAGATGCCTGCTGCATTTCTCATGTACAGAAAATGTTACAAGGGAAATAATTTAGCTTTGCCATGTTTAACGTAGGAATCATTTTAAACCCCTGAAATAGTTGGAATGCATTTCCTAGACACACTGAGCTAAACAAAAAGGGCTATGAGTCTGACTGAGTGAATCACAGACTCACAGAATGCTTTGGGTTGGAAGGGACCTTTCAAGGTCATCCAGCCCAGCCTCCCCCCTGCAGTCAGCAGGGACAGCTGCAACTAAAGCAGGTTGTTCAGAGTCCCAGACAACCTGACCGGCAATGGTTCCAGGGATGGGGCAGCTCCCACCTCTCTGGGCAATCTGGGCACGGTCTCACACCTTCAGGGTAGCAAAATTCTTCTTTCCCTCCAGTCTGAATCTCCCTCTTTCAGTTTATGTCCCTCAGGACTACATCTACACATTCCTTGCCAGGGATGGTGACTTCATCAGTTCCCTGGGCAGCCTGGGCCAGGGCTTAGTCACTCTTTCACTGAGGAAATTGTTCCTTGTGTGCAACCTGAACCTTCCCCAGTGCAATTTGAGGGACATTTCCTCTTGTCCTATCACTGCTTCCTTGGGACAAGACACCAACCCCCAACTGGCTCCAACCTCTTTTCAGGGAGCTGTAGAGAGCCAGGTCTCCCCTCAGCCTCCTCTTCTGAAGGGTGAACACCTTCAGCTCCCTCAGCTGCTCCTCCCCAGCCCTGTTCTCCAGACCCTTCCCCAGCTTTGTTGCCCTACTCTGGACCTGCTCCAGCCCCTCAAGGTCCTTCTTGGAGTGAGGGACCTAAAACTGAACACAGCATTCAAGGTGTGGTCTCCCCAGTGCAGAGTCCAGGGCGACAATCCCTGCCCTGCTCATGCTGGCTAGCAGGACTAGGAGGATACCAGTGAATGTATCCAGCATCAGAACACAGAATCACAGACACACCCAGGCTGGCACAGCCCCTCAGGAGCACCAAGCCCAACCTAGAGCCCTGCTCTACAAGAGCCACCTTAAACCATAGCCCCAAGCACCACATCCAAACCACCCTGAAACACAGCCAGGCTGGGGGACTCCACCACCTCCCTGGGCAGCTCATTCCAGTCCCTGACCACTCTCTTGTGAAAAACTTTTTCCTCGTGTCCAATCTAAACCTTCCCAGCCTCAGCTTGAGGCCATTCCCCCTTGTTCTGTTTCCAATTACCTGTGAGCAGAGCCCAGCAGCAGCCTCTCCACAGCCTCCTTTCAGGTAGCTGCAGACAGCCATGAGGTCTCCCCTCAGCCTCCTCTGTTTCACACTAACCATCCCCAGCTCCCTCAGTTGTTCCTCACAAGATTTACTCTCCAGGACTCTTGCCAGCTTTGTTGCCCTCCCCTGGACCTGCTCCAGCACCTCCACATCCCTCCTGTACTGAGGTGCCCAAACCTGAACACAACACTCCAGCCGACTCCAAGGGGACAATCACCTCCCTGCTGCTGGCCACAGCATCTCTGATCCCAGCCAGGATGCCTTTGGCTTTGCCCCCTGGGCACACTGCTGGCTCACATTGAGTTGTTTGTCTGTTACCACCCCCAGATCCCTTTCTGCCAGCAGCTTTCCTGTCACACTGCCCCAGGCAGTGTCCCGTGAATTTACTAACAGTCTTTGCCCAGTACTTTGCCTTTTATTTTGTTGGGTTTATTTTCTTTTTTTGTTTATGACAAACACCTCTGAAGTCTACAGAGAACCCATTCCATGGCTCAGAGGGCAAAATGGACTAACAGCAAATACAAGCTCTTGTCCTTTTATGCCCTCATTGATACAAAACAAGATAAGTGTGCTAGAATCACAGAAGGTTAGGGGTTGGAAGGGACCTCCAGAGATCATCCACTCCAATCCCCCTGCCAGAGCAGGATCAATCAGGGCAGGGCACACAGGAACACATCCAGGTGGGTTTGGAAAGTCTCCAGAAAAGGAGACTCCACAACCTCTCTGGGCAGCCTGCTCCAGGGCTCTGGCACCCTCACCACACAGAAGTGTCTCCTCATGTTGGGGTGGCACCTCCTGTGCTCCAGCTTGGACCTGCTGTCCTGTCATTGGGCACCACCACAGAGAGCCTGGCACCTTCATCCTGACACCCACCCCTCAGATATTATAGACATTTGATCAGATCTCCTCTCAGCCTTCTCCTCTCCAGACTGAACAGCTCCAGAGCTCTCAGTCTCTCTTCACAGCAGAGATATTCAAGTTCTCCAATCATCCTCACAGCCTCTGTTGGACTCTCTCCAGCAGGTCCCTGTCTCTCTTGAACTGGGGAGCCCAGAACTGGACACAGTACTCCAGGCATGGTCTCACCACAGAGGGTAGAGCAGTGAGGGATGGAGAACCTGCCTAGATCTGCTGGCCAGGGCTGGCAAAGAAAGTGTCAGGTCCTCTGAAGCTGAGGATCTCTATCCAGTTATTCCTAAGTGAAGGCTCTGATTTCCTTCTTCCCCACAGGGCATTTCACCTTAGTGCAGAGGTAGCTGAAGGTGTCTTCTAGCCTGCACGGCCATCAGCAGCTGGCAATCAGCTCTCACTACTTTTGAGTGATGAACTGACACTTCAGAGCAAACTGCCCAGCAGCTTCTCATCAGAAAATGGCTATTAACCTTCTGATGTAATGGAAGGCAAATTGGATCTTACAAGATTACAAAAATCAATTATCCAAAGCAAATCCATCCTTAAGCACATTAAAGAAGTTGGAACATGGGCACATATTTGGAATCAGCTCATGGAAAACATGGATGCCTATAGAGAGCCTCCCCTAGATAGTTTTCTGAGTCCAGAAGAGGGCCACCAAGCTGATCTGAGGGCTGGAACATGTCTGCTATGGTGATAGGTTTGAGGGAGCTGGGGTTGCTCACAGAACATCTCTCATTTCAGAGAGATTACCTCAGAGTTCAGCTGCTCCAACCTCCCCATCATGCCCAGGGACACCTCTCAACTGGACTCAGCTGCTCAATGCATTATCCAGCCTGGCCTGCAACATCCCCAGGCAGGAGGCAGCCACAGCCTCCCTGGGCAGCCTGTGCCAGTCTCATTACCCTCACACTGCAGAACTTCTTCCTCAGCTCCACTCTAACCCTGCTCTGCCTCAGCTCCAAACCATTCCCCCTTGGCCTGTATCTCAGCAAAAGTCTCTCTGCAGCCTTCCTGCAGGCTCCCTTCAGGCACTGGCAGCAGCTCTGAGGTCCCCCTGGAGCCTTCTCCTCTGCAGGCTGCACCCCCCCAGTTCCCTCAGCCTGTGCTCACAGCAGAGCTGCTCCAGCCCTGGCAGCATCTTTGTGGCCTCCTCTGGCCTCTCTCCAGCAGCTCTGTGTCCTTCTGCTGCTGGGGACAGCAGAGCTGGAGGCAGGATTGGAGGTGAGGTCTGACCAAAGCAGAGTCAAGAGGCAGAATCCCCTCTCTTGCCCTGCTGCCCATACTCCTCTGGATGCAGCCTAGGACAGTGTTGGACCTGACCCCAGTAACTAATGTGAGTTATCAACAAGTGAGGCATGACCTCCAGGTGAGGATTTAAGCTGTGTATTAGAGGAACAAACAGAGGACAGCTGAATTCCTCCTGAAATCCAAGCACATTCTCCCAATTATTAGCTGCAAGGGCTAAAAATAGGATGACAAACTGTCCCAGATAAATTCTTAACCTTTGGAAACGAAACACTGATGGAGCTCTTTAAATAGATTATTGCTTCCATAGATGATCCACATGCTTTCATTGTCTTCCAGAAGTCACATTAGCCAATTCTAATAAATTAAAATATGCCAACTTGGAAAGGATTGGTCAACAACAGAACTCCATGAGAAATTTATCTGGAATATTTTTTTTTTCTTTTTATTGAGCCTCAAAGAATTCAGGCTCATGACTGTTAATAAAGGTGGATGAAATGGAGACAGGGCAGAAAAAAAACCAACCCCAACCTTATTTTTATTACCCTGCCAAATGCATATCTCTGAAGAGAGACTAAAATTAAAATGTAATGGGATCAAAGTATAACTCTATAGGAAACAGATTCGGTTGAGTTTTGTTAGTGCATTAGTTTAGCACAGTTCAGCACCACCAGAATAATATAGAAATCACAGAACCACAGAAGGGCTCANCCATGTTCCTCAATCCAGCTCCTGAATGCAGCTCCTGAATGTGGTTCCCATCTGCTGCTGACTGCAGTCTGGGACTTGCCCAGTGCCTGCCCCCAGCATCAGTGGTGCCAATGGTGCCATCCTTGCCACTGGATCTAAGGAAGAACTTCTTCCTGAACTCCTCTCTAACTCTGCTCTCCCTCAGCTTCAAACCATTCCCCCTTGGCCTGTCTCTAGGCACCCTCAGCAAAAGTCCCTCTGCAGCCTCTGGACTCACTGCAGCAGCTCTGTGTCATTCCTCTGCTGGGGACACCAGAGCTGAAGGCAGTATCTTGCTGTTTCTTTTGGTTTTGTCTACTATCCAATCTTAATTTAAAGGACAGATTATGTTAATGTTACAACAGGCACACAATTTACTGCCCTGAATGGAAATCATGGCTACTAAAGCCATCAGCTTTAATTAATTAATAGCCTAACCTAAAAACTTCAACTGTTGTCAAAGCTGCTCTGTAGATAAAAGCTTCCTTGTTCTTAGGTGCTTCCCCCCCTCATTTATCAATTAAAAAAGGACAAACACAACTATTTTACAGCTTTTTGAGGGGCTTGTAGTGATAGCATGAGAGGCAATGTCTTTGAGCTGCAAAAGGGAAGACTGAGACTGGAGATTAGGAAGAAATTCTTCAGAGTGATGGTGGTGAGACACTGGCACAGGTTGCCCAGGGAGGTTGTGGATGCCCTCTCCCTGGAGGTGTTCAAAGGCAGGTTGGATGAGGCCTTGAGCTACTTGGGCCAGTGGGAGGTGTCTGTGCCCACGGCAGGGAGGTTGGAACTGGATGATTTTGAAGGTCTCTTCCAACACAAACCTAAGAATCAGTGAATTTATTCAACATATGACCTAACCTTGACATTGAATTAATGAACTTCCATTCAGTTCAAGTCTGCTTCTATTTGGAGGTAGAGCTGAAGAGAAATTTGTCACCACACAGCTTCATGTTTGAGCCATGGGGCCACACTCACACATGCTCCAGGTGGGGTGGTGTGTGAGGAGTAGTTGTCACTCTTGCAGAAATGATTTCCTTCACTTTCTGTAGGTATCAGGCAATATTCCCTACATTTTGTTAGGTTTTCCAAAGTTTTGCAAGAGAGTGTCTAGCAAAATGAGCTCTCTCATGGAGCAAAGCATGGAATATAAAAGGCCAGGTAGAACAGAATCACTCCAAGATGGAAAATCCAAGCCAAGTGAGAGGGTCATAATTTGTTCTGTAATGAAAGAGAGCTTGCAGCAGGTACAGAACCATTTCAAAACATCAGCATCATTTTGTTTGGAAAAGACCTTTCAGGTCACCCAGGCCAACCATTCTCTAATCCTGCCAAGGCTGAAGGTTTCAGCCCTCAGCACCACACCTCTGCCTCTTCAAAACACCTCCAGTGATTCAACCACCTCCCTGGGCAGCCTATGCCAGTCTGAGAACCCTTACAGGGAAGAAGTTTCTTCTAATGCCCAATCTAAAGCTCCCCTGGGGCAACTTGAGGCCATTTCTTCCTGTCCTGTCACTTGTTATCTAGGAGCAGACACCAACCCTTGCCTTAGGAAGAAGTTCTTTGGACATTAGCAAGAAGTTGCTCTCTGCAGCTACCTGAAGGGAGGTTGTAGCCAGCTGGGGTTGGGCTCTGCTGCCAGGCACCCAGGGACAGAACAAGAGGACACAGCCTCAAGCTGTGCCAGGGCAGGTTCAGGCTGGATGTTAGGAAGAAGTTCTTCCCAGCAAGAGTGATTGGCATTGGAATGGGCTGCCCAGGGAGGTGGTGGAGTCCCCGTCCCTGGAGGTGTTTAGCAGGAGTCTGGATGGGGCACTCAGTGCCATGGGTTAGTGAATTAGAAGGTGTTGGGTGATAAATTTGACTCAATGATCTCAAAGGTCTTTTCCAATCTGGTTAATTCTGTGATTCTGTGAAGTTCTTTACTATGAGGGTGGTGGAACACAGGACTAAGCTGCCCAGGGACGTGGTGCCACATCCCTGGACACAGTCAAGGTCAGGTTTGATGGGGCTTGGAGCAACCTGATCTAGCTGGGGAAGTCCCTCCTGACTACCAGGCTGAGGGTTGGGCTAGATGAAAGGTCTCTTCCAACCCAATGCACTCTATGGTTCTATGACCCTTCTAGACTCTCCAAGGCATTGGGAAAGCAACCTGGAGCTGATGGGTATGGGCCATTTTCTAAGACACTTATATGTGGGAGCAGAGTGGGGAAGGAGGAAATCAGTGGATTTTAGTCATTCCTACCATCTCTTGCTGTGTAAATATTTTGACCTGATCAGTAATGTCAAGGGAAGCATGCAGAGCCACAGGAAATAGCTTACATAAATGAACTTCTTAAGCACTGCCTTCCATCCCACTGATGAGATCCTGGAAAGCTGTGAGTATCAAGAAGGCTAAAATCTAGCCATCAATACATCCAGCTTCACATTTATATATATATATAAAAATTTGTATATATACTTTAAATTTAATCTTGGTGCTCTCTGCAGGATCCTAGGCATGACCAGGCAACAAAATTGAACATTAAATAGGTGGGGTTTTTTTTTTTGGTATTCTGTAGGATAATAATTTCTTTTACAGAGTAACAGAATGGTAGTGATTGGAAGGGACCTCCAGAGAGCATTCAGTCCAACCCCCCTGCCAGAGCAGGTCACACAGGAATATATCCAGGAAGGTTTGGAATGTCTCCAGAGAAGAAGACTCCACAACCTCTCTGGGTAGTCTGTCCCAGGGCTCTGGTGCCCTCACCATAAAGCCTCTCCTCATGTTGAGGTTCTAGCTTGTGCCTGCTGCCACACTGGCAGCCTGGATGGGCACATGGCACCTTCATCTTGACACCCACCCCTCAGACATTTATAGACATTGATAAGGTCCCCTCTCAGCCTTCTCCTCTCCAGATGACACAGCCCCAGGGCTTTCAGTCTCTCTTCACAGCAGAGAAGTTCAAGTCCTTTCATCATCCTCACAGCCCCTGCTGGACTCTCTCCAGGTGGATCCCTGTCTCTCTTGAAATGGACAGCCCAAAGCTGGACACAGTATTCCAGGTGTTCTATCACCAGATCAAAACAGACCAGGAGTAGAACCTCCCTAGCCCTGCTGGCCACACTTTTCCTGATGCACCCCAGGATGCCATTGGCTCTCTTGGCCACAAGGGCACATTGCTGGCCCATGCAGAACCTGTGGCCCGCCAGGACTCCAAGGTCTTTGTCCATGGAGCTGCTTTCCAGCAGGGCAACCCCTAGTCCATACTGGTGCCTGTTGTTGTTCCTGCCCAGATGCAGGACTTTGAACTCCATGAGGTTCCCCTTTGCCCAGCTCTCAGCCTGTCCAGATCTTGTTGGATGGCAGCAGACCTGCTGAAGGTTCACTCCATCTCCTCAGCCAGGTCACTGATGCAGATATTGAAGAAAACTGGCCCAGTACTGATCCCTGGGGAACACCACTGACCACAGGCCTCCAACTGGACAACAATAATCTCCTTAAGACAATAATTTCTTTTCCACACACTCTCATTGGGGTTGAAGTGATTTTTAAATGAAGAAATAAATTAGATTTGGAGGGGTTTGGGGTTTTTGTTTTTGCCATGAAGCTTCTAGAACAAAGTATCCATGCAGAAAGGAGAAGAGCAGAGAGGGAATTGGATTGAATTATGCCCCCAAACTGAACACACATGCTAGAGAAGAGTTAATGATATATATATATCGCCTGATGGCTCCCTGAGGAGCAATTTGCCAATACAGCTCCATTACATCAGACATCATAAAAATGTCTGTGTTGACCAGTAAAAGCCAGGTCTGGTTCTCTTCAAACTCCATCACTCTGGTGGTATGTGAATCATTCTTCCTTTTTCCCCCCCTCAGTACCAGCAGAGCTACTTCTTTAGTAACTATTTATATTCGATGTCAGGAAAGAAATTTTCATGAAGAAAAAAAAATAAATTTAAAAAAAAAATCATGATTTGGAAGATAATAATTCTCCTCCCTAGCTGCTAAGCATACAAAAGCATCTGCAGTAGCTACTGTGCATGCCTTTGTTTCTTGAAGAGTGGAGTAATAAAGCAGGTAAAAGAACCCTTAATTTGATAAAAAAACAAAATAAAACAAAACAAAAACCAACCCAAAACTATCTGCATTGAAATTTCAAACAACGTCCACAAGCCTGTTCAGTATTAAATGATGATTAAAAAAAAAAAAATTACTGGGTTTGAGCTAGCAGGAGCTGGAACCATACTGACAGCAAATTGTATTACAAAATAACCAGCAAGAAAAACAGCTAAGGCCCTGGGGAGCAGAAACAAAAGCTATATGCTAGAAAACACCAACCATGACAGCAGAAACAGAAAGGCACCATTTGTCTTCCTTCCTTTCCTGCTGCACCAGCCTTTGCCACATTTCAGCAGAAATCTGGCCTGGGAGCAGAAGGCAGCTTCAATTGTTGCCCTCAGCCACACAGCTGCACACTTGGTTCACTTTGGCTTATTTCAGCCTATGTATTTCAGTTTATCACTTGCTGGTGGAGATCAGTGATCCCACTACACCTGATCCAGGATGAGGTATTCCCCAGCTAGGCTAGATGGAGGGAATGGATGGAGAGCAGCCCTGAGGAGGACTTGGGAGTGCTGGGGGTGCAAAGCTCAACATGAGCCAGCACTGAGCGCTGCCAGCCCAAAGCCAGCTGTGTCCTGGGCTGATCCCCAGCAGCAGGGGCAGGGAGGGAATTCTGCCCCTCTGCTGTGCTCTGCTGAGACCCCCTCCTGCAGTGCTGGGGCAGCTCTGGAGTCCTCAGCACAGCACAGACAGGGACCTGTTGGAGCAGGGCCCCAGGAGGCCACAGCAATGCTGGCAGGGCTGGAAGGGCTCTGCTGTGGGGCCAGGCTGAGAGAGTTGGGCTTGGGCAGCCTGGAGAGGAGAAGGCTCCAGGGAGACCTTAGAGCATCCTGCCAGGATCTGAAGGGGGCTACAGGAGAGCTGGGGAGGGGCTTTTGACCAAGGCATGGAGTGACAGGACGAGGGGCAATGGCTTCAGACTGGAAGAGACTGGATTTAGATNGAGGAATAAATTCTTTACAGTGTGGGCAGTGAAGCACTGGAACAGGTTGCCCTGGGAATCTGTGGAGGCTCCAAGCTTTGAAATGTTGAAAGCCAGGTTGGATGGAGCCTTGAGTGACCTGGTCTAGTGGAACTGCATGATCTTTAAGGTCCCTTCCAAGCCAAACCATGCTGTGATTCCTTAGCCATATCACTTCTAATGCCTGACAACTGCATTTGTGATCTCCTCAGGAGATGTGCTTGTCAGCTTGTCAGTGTTCTCTAAGGAAAAAAGCTAAATAAAGACATTGTTCTTCCATTTTATTTTTATGATAAGATCATTGTTGCATATTCTTTGCTTTTTATGGTGAACAGCTGCACTTTCTGATTGCCTTGTAAGAGATGCTTGCAAGCAATTTTGCTTTTAATGTAAATAGGTTAAACCCCAAATTTTAATCCCCTGCAAGGCAAGGTGGTGTAAAAAAAATTACCCAGCCTAAAACACATTTAGAAGTGTAGCTAAGCAGATCAAGGATGCACCCACTAGAAGGCTACTAGAATCACAGAAACATCCCAGTTGGAAAGCCCCTCAGGATCATCAAGTCCAACCTAGAACCCTACTCTGCAAGATTCACCTTAAACCATAGCCCCAAGCACCACATCCAAACCACCCTTACACACAGCCAGGCTGGGGGACTCCACCACCTCCCTGGGCAGCTCATTCCAGTCCCTGACCACTCTCTTGTGAAAAACTTTTTTCCTAATGTCCAATCTAAACCTCCCCAGCCTCAGCTTGAGGCCATTCCCCCTTGTTCTGTCTCCAGTTCCCTGTGAGCAGAGCCCAGCAGCAGCCTCTCCACATCATCCCTTCAGGTAGCTGCAGACAGCAATGAGGTCTCCCCTCAGGCTCCTTTTGTTCAAATTAACCATCCCCAGCTCCCTCAGTCACTCCTCCTAAGATTCATTCTCTAAGCCCTTCACAGCCTCCTTGCCCTTCTCTGGACCTGCTCCAGGTCCTCCACATTTCTCTTTTAATGAGGTGCCCAAAACTGAACACAACACTGCAGGTGTGGCCTCACCAGAGCCCAGTCCAAGGGCACAATCCCCTCCCTGCTCCTGCTGCCCACAGCATTTTTAATCCCAGCCAGGATGCCTTTGGCTTTCTTTGCCACCTGGGCACACTGCTGGCTCATATTCAGCTCCTGTCTATTACAACCCCCAGATCCCTTTCTGCCAGCAGCTCTCCAGCCACACTGCCCTAAGCCTGCAGCATTGCTTGGGGTTGCTGTGACCATGACTAGAACAGAATCATGGAAACCCAGAATGGTTCAGGATGGAAGAGACCTCAGAGCTCATCTGCTCCAACCTCCCCATCATGGGCAGGAACACCTCTCAGCCAGACTCGGCTGCTCAAGGCCTCATCCAACATGGCCTTGAACACCCCCAGGCAGGAAACAGCTACAACCTCTCTGGTAGCCTATTCCAGAGTCTCACCACCCTCATATTCCTGAGGCATGTTTACTCTCTGATCCAAAATGTGTCCAGTTCCACACTACTGCCTCTCAGGGCTGTCACTTACCCCAGTTTTATCGCAGAGTCGCAAAGTGTGGAAAGATCCCACAGCAAACAGTTCTCCATCTGCAGCCCAGGCAATAGATGTAATAGGATATTCATGGGGCTGGGAGCTGTAGAGGAGACATCCAAAACTGTCCCAAACCTTAAAAAAAAAAAAAGTTTGAGTCTACCTTTACTTATCCTCCAGCTTATGAACAGAGAGAGAAGTAAACTCTCTAAACTATTTCGGTGTCTTTTGTGTAATTAGAAAAGTCACAGAATCACTGAACTGGGGTTGGAGGGGACCTCAAGAGATCATCCAGTCCAACCCCCTTGTCAGAACAGGATCACCCAGGGCAGGGCAGGTCACATGGGAACACGTCCAGGCAGGTCTGGAAAGGCTCCAGAGAAGGAGACTCCACAACCTCTCTGGGCAGCCTGCTGCAGGGCTCTGGCACTTTCACAGTGAAAAAGTTTTCCCTTCTGTTCCCATGGAACCTTCTCTGCTCCAGCTTGCCCCTTGCACATCACATCTATTCAAGTTCTTTCCTCTTTAAAGCTTGCTCCTAATCAATATTGGTTTGTTTCATGCAATAGACTTTGCTGCTATGGTAAATATTACATTATGCTGGATAAAATATTTGGAACTCAGGAGTTCTGTTTCCTGCAAATGACTGCAAGTCTGTAAAACAACCACAAGGTTTATTCTCCGCGCACTCGTTTCTCAGCAATGTGAAGCATCTCAGCACATTTCCAGATCAAAGAGATTTTTTTCAGTGATTGAAGCCAACAGAATATCAGGAAGTGAATTCACAGCATCCCAGCATGGTGAGGGTTGGAAGTGACCTCTGGAGATCATCCAGTCCAACCCCCACTGCTAAAGCTGGGCACCCACAGCAGCTTGCCCAGGATCATAATGCCCAGCAGCATCTCACACCAAACAAGTTTCTCCTCCTGTTCACCTGGAACCTTCTAGTTGGTTCCTGTTGTCCCTTCTCCTGTCACCAGGCACCACTGACAGAAGTCTGCCCTCACCCTCTTGCCCTGCCCCTTCAGATACTGACAAGCATTGAGAAGATTCTTGGTCACAGAGTGATTTCATTGCAACACTATGATCACCTCTTTTTTTAATGTCTTCATGATGGACTTTTTTCTCACAGCCATTGCACATTCAGGAGTGTAACAGAGCCAAGAGCTGATACAATTTAAAATGAGTTCCTGCTTCAGGGAAGAAACATGCCACATGCTTTCTATTTTGGATACTGGATACCCTTAACTAAAAATTTCCCAAAGGATTAGCTAAGGCTCCTGTAAAAGAGAGCAGTTCACCTCCTCTAATGTTCTAAGCAAACATTATTCAAATTACAAAACAGCAGAATGCCGGCTATCTCCTTTAGTTAATTAGTTTCCAACCAACAAGTTAAACCAGTGCTCACCTTATATTTACAGTCTTCACCTGCAGAAAGAATAAGATCATTAACTGAGTTCCAGTCAGTTTTCAAAATGAGTCCATCGTGGGCTTTCCACTGAAATGGAAAAAAAAAAAAGTCAAATAAATGCAGATGCAGCAGGTCTGACAGCTTCTGCTCTTCATAGTTAGCATAAAATCATGGAATGGCTTGGGTTAGAAGGGACCCTGAAAATCAACTGGTTCCAAATCCCTTGCCAAGGGCAGGGACACCTCCTACTAGACCAGGTTGCTCAAGGCATCTCTTATAAGGGAATCAGAAAATGCAGCTGTTGACCATAAAAAGCAAAGAGTATGCAACAATAATCTAATCATTAAAAGGAAAATAGAAAAACCATGTCCTTATTTAGCCTTTTTTCCTTAAGAACCACAGAGAGCTGAAAATGACATCTCAGGAGATCACAAATGCAGTTGTCAAGCATTAGAAATGATATGGCTAAGGAATCACAGCATGGTTTGGCTTGGAGGGGACCTTAAAGATCATCCAGTTCCAACCCCCCGCCATGGGTAAGGACATCTTCCACTAGAACAGGTTGCTTAAGGCCCCATCCAACCTGGCTTTCAACATTTCAAAGCTTGGAGCCTCCACAGATTCCCTGTCCCAGTGCTTCATCACCCACACTGTAAAGAATTTCTTCCCCTAGTCTCATCTAAATCCAGTCTCTTCCAGTCTGAAGCCATTGCCCCTCGTCCTGTCACTCCATGCCTCAGTCGGAAGCCCCTCCCCAGTTCTCCTGTAGCCCCCTTCAAATCCTGGCAGGATGCTGTTAAGGTCTCCCTGGAGCCTTCTCCTCTCCAGGCTGCCCAAGCCCAACTCTCTCAGCCTGGCCCCACAGCAGAGCCCTTCCAGCCCTGCCAGCATTGCTGTGGTCTCCTGGGGCCCTGCTCCAACAGGTCCCTGTCTGTGCTGTGCTGAGGACTCCAGAGCTGCCCCAGCACTGCAGGAGGGGGTCTCAGCAGAGCACAGCAGAGGGGCAGAATTCCCTCCCTGCCCCTGCTGCTAGGGATCAGCCCAGGACACAGCTGGCTTTGGGCTAGCAGCACTCAGTGCTGGCTCATGTTGAGCTTTTCAATCTCCTGCACTCCCAAGTCCTTCTCCTCAGGGCTGCTCTCCATCTACTCTGCACCCCATCTATTACCCATCATTTACTACCCCTGCAGTGTACATGTGAGTTTCCAACAGTACAAATGTAGACACACTTTCTTTTCTGCAGCAAAATACAGCCTGAAGAAGGCAGAATGACAGCATTAAGTCCCTGCACTAAAGACATCCTCTGAACAATTGCTTCTCTACCTTTCAAGCCTTTTTGCAACAGAAGGGAAAGCTTCCTGCATCTTTTTGCCTTTCCTTTGTTTGGGTAAAGGGAAATGCTTAATTACGTGCCTCAAGAATATCCAGAATAGAAATTTTCAGGGTTTTTTTAGGTTAGAGAAATTAATAATGTCAGAAAAAAACAAGAAAAAAGGGAGAAGGAAGAAATGAGTGGGAGATAAATTGCATGGAAAATTCTAGCACAAACATTTTATGTGCTAGAATTATAGGAAAGACACAAGAGCTGATGGAGTGGGTCCAGAGGAGGGCCATGAAAATGATCAAGGGGTTGGAGCAGCTCTGCTACAAGAGCAGGCTGAGGGAGCTGTGGTGGTTATTCAGCCTGGAGAAGGTGCTGGGGAGACCTAACAGCAGCTGCCAGTACCTGAAGGGGTTACAAGAAGGCTGCAGAGAGTTTGCAAAGGCCTGCAAGGACAGGATGAGGGCAATGGCTTCAAGCTAGAGCAAAGCAGATTTAAATTTGATGTCAGGAACAGATTCTCCACCATGAGGGCAGTGGAACACTGGCACAGGTTGCCCAGGGAGGTGGTTGAGGTCCCATGCCTGAAAACGTTCAAGGTGAGGCTGGACAGGGCTCTGGGCAACCTGATCTAGTGGAGGATGTCCCTGCTGACTGCAGGGGGGAGGACTGGATGCCCTTTGGAGCTCCCTTCCAACCCAGACCATTCTATGATTCTGTGACAAAAGTGTGAGTTAGAAAAGGTTTTCAGTTAGAAGTGTGAGACAACTACAGTGATACCTGCAAAACTTTGGCGTTTGGCTGAAGAGGTTTAATAATCAGCTGCTTCCCTGAAGTGTAGAGAACTTTTTCAGAATCAGGTCCCCAGGCCACTGAGTACACTGGAGTTCCTGTGGGCAGAAAGAAAGAGAATGTTTCTTAGGGCTTCTCTGATCAAACCATGCAGAAACTGCATTGTAAGCTCAACAAGGGCAGATGTTGGGTCCTGCACATGGAGAGGAACTACCTCTTGAACCAGGATAGGTGAGGGGGGGGCCTGTTGGGAAGCAGCTCCACAGAAAAGGACCTGAGAGTGCTGGGGGACAAGTTCACCATGAGCCAGTAATGTGCCAAGAAGGCCAATGGCATCCTGTGGTGCCAGCAGGTCAAGGGATGTTCTCCTCCCACCCTGCTCTGTCCCTGCTGAGGTCACATCTTAAGTATTTTCCTGCCTATGGCAGGGGGTTGGAACTAGATGATCTTTGAGGTCTCTTCCAACCTAAATCATTCTATGATTCTTTGATTCTATTTGGTCCAGTTCTGGGCTCCCCAGTTCAAAAGAGACAAGAGAACTACTGGAGAGTCAAACAAAGGGCTATGAGGTTGCTGAGGGACTGGAGCATCTGTCAGGAAGAAAAGCTGAGAGCCCTAGGGCTGTTGAGCCTGGAGAAGAGCAGTCCCAGAGGGCATCTGATCAGTGTGTAAAGTGGCAGTCAAGAGGATGGAGCCAGACTCTTGTCATCTGTGCCCAGTGACAGCACAAGGGGCAATGGGCACAAACTAGACTCCAGAAGGTTCCCTGTGAACCGGAGGAAAAACTTGTTTGGACTTGATGATCTTAAAGGTCTTTTGCAATCAAATAGATTCTGTGATTCTACAAGTGGCCACAAGTCTGGGTAGAAACAGCTTTGTATTGCAGAATCACTGAATGCCAGTGATTCTCCCTGGAAGTACCCCAGGGAGCATCTGGTCCAAGTTTAATTATTCTTGCACCTAAGTGATTACTGCAGATAAATTATACTTGCACCTAAATGATTCAAGCTGTTTAGGCTTCCACAATGGTGGTTTGGATGTGGTGCTTAGGGATATGGTTAAGGTAAATCTTGTAGTGTTATAGTTTGGACTTGGTGATCCTGAGGGGCTTTTTCAACCTGGATGTTTCTGTGATTCTGTGATGAAGCCTCTAACAAGAGATGTATTTCTGTTTTGCTGCACATGTAAAAACCCCAAATATTCCCTACACAAGTATCTTAAATCACAAATGAGAACAAATAAAAGAAGAGTGGCCCACAGACTTCACAGATTTTTTTTCCCAATCCACTGATTTGTAGCAGACTGAAAACTGCAGAAGGATACATCTAGACTAAAGCTGCCTGCTCCCTTTTAAACCCATGTTCTGTTGCAAGTTTTCAAATGGCTTTCTTTGAAAACAGAAGAAAGTAAAAAATTACATGGAAAGAGCATCCAGGAAAAAAAAAATAATCAGACTTGCCAACTATGCAAATATTTTCCATAGCACTTGACAGGATTAAGTCTCCCCTGAAGAAGAAGAATCAAAGTCTTAACGCTACTTGATGCCTTGCAAATAGAAGTAAGAAGGCTCAGCAGACAGTGTGGCCAAACAATGATTTCTGTCACTGCAAAAGCCCTGCAGGGATGGGCAGCAAAGTTTCAGCACAGCCTCAGCTTTGCAGAGTGCAGGGAAGGAAGCTCTGGAGTAAGTCCCTGTCAGACTCTTTTCTTTGCTCTCTGTAATTGCTTCCTTATCTGCAGAGAAGGGAAAGAGAAGGTTTGGTTCAGGCTCCTGCTTTTCTCAAACAGCCTTGGTGTTGTTATTGGTAGGGATGAGGACTTTGAGGGCATGATTTAATTGTTTAAATTATTCACCTAAGTGATGTGACACTTTGGATCATAGAAACCCAGACTGACTTGCATTGGAAGGGACCTTAAAGATCATCCAGTTCCAACCCCCTTGCCATGGGCAGAGACATCTTCCACTAGCTCAGGTTGCTCAAGGCCTCCTCCAATCTGGCTTTCAACACTTTCAGGCTTGCAGCCTCCACAACCTCCCTGGGCAACCTGTTCCAGTGCCTCACCACCCTCACTTTCAAGAATTTCTTCCTGATCTCCAGTCTCAATCTGCCCTTCTCAAGCTTCAACCCATTCCTCATCATTCTACCACTACACCCCTTGTCAAAAGTACCTCCAAGCTTTCTTGAAGACCATGTGGATCTTAGAGGTACACTAAGGACTTGGAGGAAATCTGCCTCCTAGATTAGATTTGGAGGTCAGACAGAACATCCCAATGAACCTCAAAATATCCCATCACATTAACACAACAAGAACTGTGCCCCAAAAGTCCTGTTTGAGACAGAGGAAACTTTGGAAAGAGCAGCTGTTACCATCTAAATGTTGGTATTTGACAATTCATCATTTTAGGAGAGGGAAATGAAAAGAAATTCTCGATTCTCAGAGACATGCAAGAGGAAATGGCCTCAAGTTGCCCCAGGGGAGGTTTAGGTTGAACATGAGAAGAAATCTTTTCGCTTAAAGGGTTCTCAAAGACTGGAACAGGCTCACAGAGAGGTGACTGAATCCCCAAACCCAGAGGTGTTTCCTAGAGGCAGAGATGTGGTGCTGAGGGCCATGGTTTAGCACCAACCTTGACAGAGAATGGTTGGACTGGATGAGCTTAAAAGGCTTTTCCAGCTGAAACCATTCTGTGATTCAAAGGGACTCATGCTTTAAGGAGTTATTTCAGCTAGTAACTAAAAATCAGGAATATTATTAGGAATTAACAGGAATATCCACAACAGGTTGCCCAGGGAGGCTGTGGATGCCATCCTGGAGGTGTTCAAGGCCAGGCTGGACGAGGCCTTGAGCAACCTGCTCTAGTAGGAGGTGTCCCTGCCCATAGCAGGGGGTTGGAACTTTAAGGTCCCTTCCAACTCAAGTCAGCCTAGAATTCAGTGGCAATCACATTGATCAAATTATTTGCAATAGACTAAATAAACAATCTTTAATAGATATTTAATTTATAGTTAAAAAAAAAAAAAAAAAAAAAAAAAAAAAAAAAAAAAACCCTCTTACGGAGAAAATTACAAAACAANGGGTAAATTTTCAAGGACATATTTCCTTCACTCCAAGAAAGACATTGAGGGGCTGGAGCAGGTCCAGAGAAGGGCAACAAAGCTGAGGAAGGGTCTGGAGAAGAGGGCTGGGGAGGAGCAGCTGAGGGAACTGAGGGTGTTCAGCCTGGAGAAGAGGAGGCTGAGGGCAGAGCTCATTGTTCTTGGCAGCTCCCTGAGAGGAGACTGCAGCCATGTGGGGGTTGGGCTCTTCTCCCTAGCATCAGGTGATAGAAGAGATATCCTGGAATTGTGCCAGGGGAGGACTAAGTCGAAGATGAGAAAAAAATGTCTTTGCTCTAAGAGTGGTCAGGGATTGGCATAGGCTGCCCAGGCAGGTGGTGGAGGCCCCATCCCTGGAGGTGTTCAAGCAACCTGTGGCCATGGTTTAGTAGCCATGGTGGTGTTGGGTTGATGGCTGGACTGGATGACCTTGGAGAGCTTTTCCAACCAAAATAATTCTCTGATTCTCTGGTTCTGTATTTGGTATATTTAGTTCCATTAAAAAAAAAAAAAAAAAAAAAAAAAAAAAAAAAAAAAAGAAAAGAAAAGAAAAAAGAGGCTCAGGAATAGCTTTTTATGGTTGCATTTTGCTAAGATTTAGCCACTCCAGTCACTTAAGTGCTCACCCTCAATTCAACTCATACCTTACCACTTAAAGCTGCTGAATTTTCTCTCTAAATAACCCCCCTGGATTTGATTGCATCCCCACACTGAACTTGCTTAGAGCTTCCAGACAGTCAAACTCTACAGTGAGACCCAGTGTCACCACTCCTGCCTCTTTCAGTATGTTCCACATTTTCTTTTAGGAAGGAATTTATTTTGTGTTACTTGGAAATGGAGAATTATGTAAATTATTTTCTTCTAGTCGTCAACCATTAAAGGAGACAACTCCCAGAAACATGCAACATATATTAAAGTAAATCTGGCACTAACTATTTTTCCTCTTGGCAGCAATTTCTGTTGAAAATGACATAAATTCTGTCACCAGCTGTAGAGAAATTCTAAATAAACTCCTTTTTTGCCCTGCTCTAATGCTGATTTAACAATCAGAAAGGCTTTTATATTTAAACCAAATGTTGAACTTTTCTTTTTTTCTCTCTCTCTTTTTTTTTTTTTATGATGGCTGACTACTTAACCACAATTTCCAGGGCTTAACAGCAGGAGCTAAGTTAACTCATTTCCTTCTGCACTTAACAAGAACTTGGTTGGGAAAAAGCTGCCAACACACTGCACTGCTGTGGAAAAGAGAAATTCAGCAGCAGCACAAACTGCAACGAGCTGGTGATAAGGGCTGGCAGGGCAAAAACAGGCTCTGAAGAAAGGAGCTGACAAGGCAGAGAGAGAGAAGATGTGAAGGCCATCAGCAGCACTAAGAACCAAGGGTGGGCTTTTCACATCTCACACTCTGGTAGATGTTAGCCCCACAATGAATCATTCCCCTGGTCAATGCACACAACAGAGAAGCAGCTAGGCTGGGGTTGAGTGTGGGAGTGATGGAGCAGTTTCTCTGTTACTTCCAGCCACAGCAGATGCTTTGGTAACTACAGCAGTGAGTCTGGGTGAGACTTTTTTTACTTTCACAGAAGTAGAAACATTTCTTCAGACAATTTTTATGTCTCTCTCTCTGGCAGCAGCTGCATTTCAAATGGAGATTAATTCAAAGATTCATTTGATGGCAGGTGAGAAGGGCCCTCAAGGATCATGTAGTCCAACCTTTCAGGGCAAGAATCCATAGTTTAAATGAGGCCCAGCAGCTGTCAAGATGGGCCTTGAAATTGTCCAAAGCAGAGGAATCCACCACTGCCCTTGGGAGGTAGTAGTTATCTCTTAAAACACAGTTCCACCTCACAGTAAATATCACAGAATGGCTCAGGCTGAAGGGACCTCAGAGATCATCTACTCCACCCTTCCTGCCATGGGCAGGGACACCTCTCAACTAGACAGGCTGTTGAGCCTGCAGAAGAGCAGTCCCAGAGGGGATCTGAGCAATGCTCAGCAAGAGCTAAAGGGCCTGTGGATGACAAGAGGCTGGAGAAAGCATCTTGTCAGTGGTGCCCAGGAACAGGACAGGCAGGGATTGGAATGATGAAGGACATGTGGCAGGAGCACTTCATGCAAGTACTGAAAAAAATAAAAAAGGGGGAAATGGAAGTTCATGTTTTTGCAGTGAATACAAACGCAACGACAGGATGAGCATGTGGATCACCACCCAAGCTAAGAGCCTGACAACATAGTTCTAATACAAAGAGCAGAAAAAATGCTAGCACTGGGAATCCTTTCATTTCCCAAGGACACGGGAAAGGAGATGAAAAATTAGCTCAGCCATGACATACCTCTCTTAAACAATGTCATTAATTCCTCCAGGATCCTGTCCTGATCTCAGCTATGTAGCAGCTTACAGAGGGGTCTCTGGGAATTGGATGCTATAAATTCAAAAGGTTTCTGAGCCTCGCAGAACAACAGAATGTCAGGGGCTCATCCAGACCAATGCCTCTGCCAGAGCAGGATCCCACATCATACAGAAGGGTTTTGAATATGGTGAGAGAGGGAGACTCCACAGCCCCCCTGGGCAGCCTGTTCCACTGCTCTCTCATCCTTACAAAGAAAAAATTCCTCCTCATGTTTCCATGGAACTTCCCCTGCCTCAGCTTCCACCACTGCCCTTGTGCTGGCATTGGGCATCACCCAGCAGAGCTGGCTCCAGCCTCCTGCCACTCACCTGCACATCTTTAGAACCATTGCTGAGGTCACCTCTCAGTCTCCTCCTCTCCCAGCAGCACAGCCCCAGCTCCCTCAGGCTCTCCTCCTAACAGAGCTGTTCCATTCCCTTCAGCATCTCTGTGGCTCTGTGCTGGACTCTCTCCAGCAGTTCAATGTCCCTCTTGAACTGGGGGCCCAGAACTGGACACAGTGCTCCAGATGTGGCCTCAGCAGGGCAGAGCAGAGGGGCAGGAGAACCTCTCTCAACCTGCTCACCACAGCCCTTCTAACCCACCCCAGACTGACATTGCCCCTCCTGCCCACCACAGCACATTGCTGGCTCATGGGCACCCTCCCATCCACCAGCACCCCCCAGATCCTTTTCCCCTTCGCTGCCTCCCCACAGGTCNGAGGCTGTGGCTGCTTCCTGCCTGGGGGTACTGAAAGCCAGGTTGGAGGAGGCTTTCAGCAGTTCAGTCTAACTGAAAGGTGTCCCTGGGCATCGTGGGGAGGTTGGAGATGATCTCTGAGGGTCCCTTCCAACCTGAATCTAGGATTCCCTCCCCTCAACTGTACTTGTGTACTGCACCACAAACTCAAAAAAAAAAAAAACCAATAAAAATTCAGCCTGCATTTTTCAAACTGGAACTTTATAGGCTTGATGAAACCACAAATAAGCAGAATGAAGCATAAAAGCCCTTGAAATATATGAAGTGAGAAACAGGGAAGAGCGTGTGCTGCAAGTATGGTGTTTTTCACCAAAAATAACCCTTCAGTTGGCATATGTCTTTGACACTGTAAGCAAAAAAAAAAAAACACCACACATTACATCTGAATCTGAACTTCCTTCCCAGAATGGAAATACATCTTACATTCACTCCTGTGGTTAAAATGCCTTCCACAGGTTGAAAGAATGCAGATAATTTGTTTTAGAAAGAGATAAGGGTCTGACATTTAACCCAACCCCAGGTGCATGTGGTTTTCTGCACAAACAAAAAAAATTTAAAAAGAAGTCAAAAGGTCACATGACCTCCCATCTCTGAAGTCTGAAAAACAAAATCCAGCTCAGGATCTTCACTTGAAACAGCACCAAAGTGATAGAAATGATGATTCAAGAGATAGTTTAAAGATTACAGCCCCCAGCGGTATAAATATCAATCTGTAGCCTGGAGAATCTTAAGCTGCTTTAGGTTGGAAGGGACCTTTAAAGGGACTTTAAAATAAAGGGATTTTCAAGTGACTGGAAGAACTGGAATGCTGCAGGGTGGATAAAAACTAGTTAAAAAGTCAAGATCAAGGTTAGGTCTCCATGGGCAGCAAGGGATGGTTTCCCTTCAGCAAGATGTTTTGCATACACTGAATTATGCAGAATCTGAAGGGGACCTAAAGGAAGGTTGGGGAGGGGCAGTTTGGAAGGGCTTGGAGTGATAGGACCAGGGGCAGTGGCTTGACACTGGAGCAGGGCAGACATAGGCTGGACATCAGGAGGAAGATCTGCACTGCCAGAGTGGTGAAATGCTGGAACAGGCTGCCCAGAGAGATGGTTGAAGCCCCATCCCTGCAGACATCTGAGGCCTATGGTATGAGATTCAACAGGGTCACTTTGGCCACAGCAACCCCAAGCAGTGCTACAGGCTGGAGGATGAGTGGTTGGAGAGCAGCCTGGCAGAGAGGGACCTGGCAGTGCTGTTGACAGTGGCTGGGCATGAGCCAGGAGTGTGCCCAGCTGGCACAGAAGGCTAATGGCATCTTGGCCTGTATCAGGAACAGTGTGGCCAGCAGCACCAGGGCTGTCATTCTGCCCTGTGCTGGCACTGGGCAGGCCTCACCTTGAGCACAGCAGCTCTGAGCCCTCACTGCAAGAGAGATCTTGAGGGGCTGGAGTGGGGCCAGAGGAGAGCAACGAGACTGGGGAGGGGGCTGGAGAGGAAGACTGATGAGGAGAGGGTGAGGGGGCTGGGGGGGGTGCAGCCTGGAGAGGAGGCGGCTTAGGGGGGACCTTAGCACTCTCTGCAACTACCTAAAAGGAAGCTGTAGTCAGGTGGGGATCAGGCTCTGCTCCCAGGCAACTTGTGACAGGACCAGAGGGAATGGCCTGAAGCTGTGCCAGGGGAGGGTTAGGTTGGATGTTAGGAAGCACTTCCCCAGGGTTAGGCTGGGTGTTAGGAAGCACTTCCCCAGGGTTAGGCTGGGTGTTGGGAAGCACTTCCCCAGGGTTAGGCTGGGTGTCGGGAAGCACTTCCCCAGGGTTAGGCTGGGTGTTAGGAAGCACTTCCCCAGGGTTAGGCTGGGTGTTAGGAAGCACTTCCCCAGGGTTAGGCTGGGTGTCGGGAAGCACTTCCCCAGGGTTAGGCTGGGTGTCGGGAAGCACTTCCCCAGGGTTAGGCTGGGTGTTAGGAAGCACTTCCCCAGGGTTAGGTTGGGTGTTGGGAAGCACTTCCCCAGGGTTAGGCTGGGTGTTAGGAAGCACTTCCCCAGGGTTAGGCTGGGTGTTAGGAAGCACTTCCCCAGGGTTAGGCTGGGTGTCGGGAAGCACTTCCCCAGGGTTAGGCTGGGTGTCGGGAAGCACTTCCCCGGGGTTAGGCTGGGTGTTGGGAAGCACTTCCTCATGGAAAGGGGAATCAGACACTAGAACAAGCTGCTCAGGGAGGTGGAGTCCCTGTCCCTGGAGGTGTTTAAGGGAAGACTGGATGTGGCACTTGGTGGCATGTCCTGGCTGCTGTGGTGGTGTTAGGACATAGGCTGGACTGGATGGTCTCAGAGGTCTTTTGCAGCCTCAGTGATTCTGTGACATTCAAGATCAGACTTGCAGTGGCCCTGAGCAGCCTGATCTAGTTGGAGTGCAGGGCAGTTGAACAAGATGACTTTTGAGGGTCCCTTCCAACCCTGTGCAATCTGTGAATCTGTAAACCAATCACTGGGTCAAACAGCTGAACCAAGGGCCCTTAGAAGTTTTAAATATCACAGGAACTAACCTACATCCACTTCATGCCATTCAAGCACTCTTGCAACACTTTAAGAGATTTTTTTTTTTTTTTCCCAATTTCACCATACGAGTCTGTGGCTTGGTATAAAAAAATATTATTATGTAAATGTTTCATTCTTTACCCTCCCCAGAATCCTTTAGGGTGAAATTGAAACTCTTGCCTACGAATGTTGCAATCATAGTTTTAATTTGAAGAATTGTTTTGGATAATCATGTCATTAAAAATCCACTTCTCTCTGTGCTCAGCTCTGATGTAGGTTTCATTTTTGTTGCTTATTGTAGAATCCCAGACTGGTTTGGGTTGGAAGGGACCTTCAAAAGTCATCTAGCTCCAAGTCCCCTGCCACAGGGAGGAACACCAGCTTGTTTAAGGCCTCCTCCAACCTGGCTTTCAACACTTCCAGGCTTGGAGCCTCCACGACTTCTCTGGGCAACCTGTTCCAGTGCCTCACCACCCTCATGGGGAAGAATTTCCTCCTAACATCCAATCCAAACCCAGTTTCTTTCAGTTTGAGGCCACCACCCCTTGTCCTGTCACCGCATGCCTTTGTCAAAAGTCCTTCTCCAGCTCTCCTCTTCAAACCTTGGCAGGCTGCTCTAAGGTCTCCCTGGAGCCTTCTTTTCTCCAAGCTGAACAACCTCAACTCTCTCAGCCTGGCCTCACAGCAGAGGGCTTCCAGCCCTCTGAACATTCTTGTTTTCTCCTCAGTTCTATGTCCTTCTTCTGTTGGGGGATCTAGGTGGACTTACATAGAGCTTAAAATCCTGAAACAAAAATTTACTGCCTGTTATTTTAATGTATTTCATAATAAGCCAAATTAGAAAGTTCTAAGAGGGCTTCAAGAAAAACAACTTACCTTGCTGAGCTAAAGTGGATCTCAGCATTCCACTTTTAGACCAGATTTTCACTTGACCATCTTCCCCAACTGGAAAGTTAGCAGAGAAATCATTAACTTAAATGCCATAAGTAGTTTAACAAACAGAGCACTTGCAGTTAAAGAGGAAACACTACAATTAAAGGAAGTCCAGGTCTTCTTCCAGCTAAATATTGTTTATGAAGTCTTCCTAACACACTTCATTAACATCACTGGGTCAAAAACTAGCTGGATGGCCAGGCCCAAAGAGCTGTAGTGAATGGCCTTAAATCCAGTTGGTAACCAGACACAAGTGAGGTTCCCCAGGGCTTCCCCAAACGGTGAAGGGTCTGGAGAACAGGTCTGTTGAAAAGCAGCTGGGGGAAGTTGGGTTGTTCAGCCTGGAGAAGAGGAGGTTGAGGGGAGACCTTCTGGTGCTCTCCAACTCATTGAAAGGTTGAAGCCAGGTGGGGGTTGGGCTCTTCCCTCCTGTATCACACACACAATCACAGAAACACTCCAGATGGCAAAGCCCCTCAGGATCACCAAGTTCAAGTGCTATCAAGTGACAGAATGGCCTCAAGCTGCACTGTGGTAGGTTTAGGTTGGACATTAGGAACAGATTCTTCACTGAAAGGGTTCTCAAGTCCTAGCACAGTCCATGCAGGGAAGTGGCAGAACCATCATTCCTGGAGGGATGTGGTGCTGAGGGACACAGTTTAACAGCAGAGCTGGCAGTGTCAGGTTAATGGTCGGACTTGATGACCTTAAAGGTCTCTGCCAGCTGAAATGATTTTATGATTCCACAGTGTATTTAGGAAGAAAAATTTAAGGCTGTTCTCAACAAGTCTCTTCCTCTCCTGAAAATCCCTGTAGACTTCTTATCTGAAGCTGCTCCTGGGCAGAGCAAGTCCATCACTAGGCAAGTTCTGTGATTTCTATTCAGCATCAGTGGTACTTTTCAGCTCTCTACAGTTCAATGGCCTGCAGGATGAATAAATGAGTCTCTGAGGGGGTCTGAAGAGAGCAGGATGTCTTAAACTGGAGGCTTTGCAGTTGATAAATGGTGAAACTGAAGATAACTGAAGGCTCCTTATGGAAGGCTTAAATTTTATAACCTAACTTGGAGTTTCCAAAAAGTGTAGTTTTCTTTATTAAAGTTCTTCTACAGCATGCAGCACAGTTCTGTATGGATTAAGAACAGAGATTTCCCAGACTGTTATCATATTTTAAAAGTACAGCTGTGGGTCTTCTCATTTAGGTCTCTCAGATGAAATTAATGAGGAAAAGGGTGCACCTAGATGCTTAATACCATTCTTTCCTTCAGAGGTCATTTCCTTACCAGCTCTCAGGTTTTTCTAGCTGGATGACATAGCTCTGAAGTGTTTAAAAAGTGTAAGAAAGATTTAATGAGATCTTATTTGTGTTCAAATAGAATCATAAAGAATGTTTTAGCTGATCCAGTATCATTAATGATCACTTTTCCTCGTGGTTAAAAGGTGTGATCTTCTCAGGGGACCCTGTTGATGAATCCCCACAGTCCCCATAGGGTCTTTCAAAAAAAGTTAAAAAAAGAGAGAGAGAGAGAATGGAAAAGGCAATTTTGACTTTTTTCCTTTGGAGACGCTCCTGAGGCAAAATCTGTCTTTAAAAAGAACAATTTTTCCATGCCTCTGGGATTTCACAGCAACGTGCCAGACAGAGTTCCTTGAAGCAGCATTTTAGAGTCAGACTGAGTCTGGAAACAAGCAGATCCAACATTATCTTCAGTACTTCTGAACTGAGTTGGAATTTAGCCAAAGAAATCAGCTGTGCTAGATCAACAGGAGGCTGCACAAAATTCTGACACCAACAGAAATCCCATAAAGAAGAAGTCTATCAGAGGAAATTCAATTAGCTTCCTCTTAACATCAAGATAGAAGTCTTGGGTAAAAATGTCAAAAGCAACTAATTGCCAAGAGATTCAGGACAAAAAGAGATGCAGAGATGCAGCCACTGGGAGACCACTCTCCCGGTCTCAGCAGAGGAGAGAGTTAGGCTGCAGCTGGATTTACACCACTCCTAATAATAAAGGAAGAGAAAGAACAAAAAAAAAAAAAAACATTCAGGATGCTCATGAGGCCTCATTACACTCTGCTGGCTAAAAAAACCCAAATGTGAAAAGCAGAGAGATAAACCTATCAACTTATCTATAACAAAGAAAAGTTCCTAAGAAAAACTATCAAATACTCTCCCTTATGAAGTACAGAAGATAGAATGGTTTGGGTTGGAAGAGATCTCCAAAGATTATCCAGTTCCAACCTCCCTGCAGTCAACTGGGACACCTCCCACGAGCCCACGTTGCTCAAGGCCTCGTCCAACCTGGCCTTGAACACCTCCAGGGAGGGAGCAGCCACAACCTTCCTGGGCAACTTGTGCCAGTGTCTCACCACCCTCACTGTAAAGAACTTCTTCCTAATCTCCAGTTTGAATCTGCCCTCCTCAAGCTCCAATCCATTGCCTTGGTCGCTTGAAGGACACTTACCTGTAACCAGTGCTGTTCCTTCATAATTCCACCTTCCTGCCAGAACAGCTCCACAGTGGGCTTCCACGCTCTTCTCTACTCTCCCTAACTTGGAAATCAAATGGAATTTCCCTGAACAAAAGGCAGAAAAAAGCAGATTCCATTTGTGAGTCAGTATTCAGGACTACAATGCTGTTATCTTCTGTTTAAAAAAAGCACAAACTGAGAAACTGACACTCAAAAAAAAGAACAAAACATGCAATTAGGGTGTTCACAACTACCATTTTCCCAAACAAAAGAGCTTGTAAATGAGAGACAATTTGGCTTTGTTGCTTTTTCTTTTTCCCTTTGGTATGTCTGATCTTTGTTTTGCCTGTTCCTTTTCCTTCTGTCCCTCTGAACTTTGCCCGTTTCTCTGGGGACACGACTGCCTGATGTAATTTCATTGTCAAAAGTATATAGGCTGCAGCCCAGGAGAGTCCTTGTGGGGTTTCTTTTTAAGACCTGAAAAATCACTCAGCCACCAAAAGGAAAATGGAAAAGCAAAAACAACCTGAGCATGGGTGAGTGCAGTGCTCTGAGGAAGTCTTGCTGCCTCTCTGCATTATGGAGCTGTTATGGAAATTCACAGAAGCCAAAAAACAAAGCTATTAATGATTTCAACAGAAGCATGAGGAAGTCTTTCTTTCCAAATGAGGGATGTTGCTTAAATCCAGGAAGATCAAATTTAAACTGGACCAAAGAGCAGACAAAGGACTTGGAAACATGTGGCAGAATGAACACATGGCTTAGAAGAGTTCAGTGATTCAAATTAACTACTTTAAACCCCAAATTCTTTGGAAATTATTTGATCTGACTGGCCAGTCAGCACCATGAGCAGAGTCCAGAGCAACCAGAACTCTTGCAGATCCAGAGGACACAGACACCTCATGCTAAGTGTGTGCTCCAGCACTTAAGATGGGATCATTTCCCATTAATAACATCCTGCTTGGGAATATGAATCCTAAACCAGGCCATACCTGATGAGTCACAACCAGAAACCCAGGGCCTGACTACTCCAGAGAAGGATCATGTTGTCAAGACCAATATGTGTATGCAGGTGAGAACAGAATTAACTGTGAATTGGACAGAAGGTAAAAACCTCATGGAACTACCTCACTAAATACACATTCAGGCAGCAGAATTTAGGTGGCCTGCGCTGAGAGAAGCTTCAAGCAACTTTTACTGTGTACTGGTTTCCCATGTTTGTTTTTTGCACCCATTCTGGAGTCAGGAGCACAGTACAGGGACCTGTTGGAGCAGGGCCAGAGGAGGCCACAGGGCTGGAAGGGCTCTGCTGTGAGGCCAGGCTGAGAGAGTTGGGCTTGGGTAGCCTGGAGAAGAGAAGGCTCCAGGGAGACCTTCTGGTGGCCTTGCAGTGCTTAAAGGAGCTGAGCAGAAAGCTGGGGACAGACTCTTGAGCAGGGCCTGTTGGGACAGGACAAGGGGGGATGGTTTGAACTGAAAGGAGATTCAGACTGGAGAGAAGGAAGACCTATTTTACCCTAACGGTGGTGAAACACTGACCCAGGTTGCCCAGAGATGCCCCAACCCTGGAAGCACTGCTGTTCAGGTTGTTTGGGGCCATGGGCAACCTACTCTGTTTGCAAATGTTCCTGCTGACTGCAGGAATGTTGAACTAGATGATGCTGAAAGGTCCCTTCCAATCCAAACTGGTCTATGGTTCTATGATCTTAAAATTCAACTTCAAACCTGTTCACCAGAGTATCTGAAGAGCAGGTTAATGGCATTTTTTTCTGAATTCACAGAAACTACTAAAGCCATTTCTTCCTCAGTTAATTTTTAGATTCCTAAAGGTTTAAGTACTGACACTGTACATTTAACAGAATCCCAGCATGATGGAATTGGAAATGACCTCTGCTCAAGCAGGGCACCCACAGCAGCTTGCCCAGCAGCACAATGCCAAGGTGGGGCTAGAATCACTCCAGACAAGGAGACTCCACAACCTCTCTGGGCAGCCTGCTCCAGGCCTTCAGCACTCTCCTGTTTGGATGGAGCTTCCTGGGTTCCAGTTTGTGCCCACTGCCCCTTGTCCTGTCCCTGGACACCGCTGACAAGAGCCTGGCCCCAACCTCTTGCCCCCCACAGCTCCCTTAGCTCTTGCTGAGCATTGCTCAGATGCCCTCTGGGGCTGCTCTTCTGCAGGCTCTCAGCCTTTGCTCCTCACATTGCTGCTCCAGGCCCCTCAGCAGCTTTACAGCCTCCCCTGGACTCACTCCAGTAGTTCTTTGTCTCTCGAACTGGGGAGCCCAGCGCTGGACCCAGTATTCCAGCTGTGGCCTCACTTAGGGCAGAGCAGAGGGAGAGGAGAACCTCCCTCAGCTTGCGAACAACACACATTCCACGACATAGTTGCCCTTCTTGGCCACAAGGACACGCTGCTGGCTCAATGCTGAGCATGTCCCTCAGCACTCCCAGGTCCTTTTCCACAGAGCTGCTTCCCACCAGTTCACCTCTCACCTCTACTGGTGCAGGAGGTTGTTACTTTCCATTAATCTCCCTTACAAAATAGAGCTTTGTAAATCAAGAGCAAACTTATACACAGATCTAAAACAAAGGTGCCCATCATCTTCAAGAATCTAACTGGAAATACTAAGAATTACTTTTTTTTAAGGATGTGAAGAATTCTATGGCATTGTTTCATGTTAGAACAACGGCTTCCAGTGACACAGGAAGCATCCATGAGACCTCTCCACTCTTAGAAGCAAACCCCTCACTGCATGAGAAAAAAAACTAAAGGACAGAGGGCAAGTGACTGAATGCTTGGGTTAGGGACATTATCAGGACAACAATGGGCAGTGTCACAGAGGAGGAAATCTCATTATAGAGGGAAACACTCAACTCCTCTACCACTCTTTTGCATCCTTCCCCACTCCACAAGCTTTTCCTTCTTTCACAGAGCATCTTCCAAAGAGTGAAAGACAGCAAATTGCATAGCTAGATAGCATAGAAAGATAGCATAGGAGGAAAGAACACAGTTTCACAGGGCAGCAAGTCCATCTTAGGAACAAAGAGAGAATTCATCTGGAAAAGATGTGGCCATGCATTTAAACACTGTATCAAAATACTCAAAATAAAACAGGACCAGATCAAACTTTTCATGGAGTATCATCTTTACTTCTGCAACTGCTCTGCTTTTCCAAGCTATGAATTTACAACTGATGACAGTCTAACAATCTGACTCATCAGGCAGGGCTTTTTGCACTGCATTCACAAGCAAAGGCTGCTGCAAAAGCAACCTTTCAATGGATTTATCTTCTTTCTGTTCTTCAGCTTAACACTGAGGAAGTTGAGGCTTTCAAATCAGAACCTGACTGGCTTGCACACAACTAGGAAAGGGGAAAATTCAGCTGCATGTGTGCAGTAGAAAGAAGTGATTCAACTTAATCTTAGCTTACACAGAATCCCAGCATGGTGGTGGTTGCATCTGGAGACCATCCAGTTCAACCCCACTGCTAAAGCAGGGCACCCACAGCAGCTTGCCCAGCAGCACAATGCCCACAGGCTTGGCATCTCTCCAGACAAGGAGATTCCACAGCCTCTCTGGGCAGCCTGCTCCAGGCCTCCAGCACCCTCACAACAAACAACTTTCTCCTCTTGCTCAGATGGCACCTCCTGGTTGCCAGTTTGTGCCCAGTGCTCCTGGTCCTGTCCCTGGACACCACAGACAAGAGCCTGGCCCCAGCCTCTTGCCCCCCACAGCTCCTTTACCTCTTGCTGAGCATTGCTCAGATGCCCTCTGGGGTTGCTCTTCTGCAGGTTCTCAGCCCCAGGGCTCTCAGCCTTTGTTCCTCACAGAGCTGCTCCTCAGGTCCTTCAGCAGCTTTGCAGCCTTCGCTGGACTCTCTCCAGCAGTTCTCTGTCTCTCTTGAACTGGAGAGCCCAGCACTGGACCCAGCATTCTAGCTGTGGCCTCATTATGGCAGAGCAGAAGGAGAGGAAAACCTCCTTCAGCTTGCTAGCTATACACATTTCAGGACACCATTGCCCTTCTTGGCCACAAGGACACATTGCTGGCTCATGGTGAACTTGTCCCCCAGCACTCCCAGGTCCTTCTCCACAGAGCTGCTCTCCAGCAGGTCCCCCCCCCTCACCTGTACTGGTGCAGGCTGTCTTCCTTCCCACATCCTGGACTCTACACTCACCCTTGCTGAACTTCATGAGGTTCCTCTCCAGCTTACCCAAGTCTCAGAGAATGGCAGCACAGCCTGGTGGGTGTCAGCCGCTCCTGTCAGTTCTGCAACATCAGCAAACTGGCTGAGGGTCTGCTCTGTCCCTTCATCCATGTTGCTGTTGAACAAGACTGGGCCCAGAGAGCACTGCTAGGTGCAGGCCTTCTGCACCACCTCTGAATTTGCAAAGTACCCTCAGATTTGTCAAATGCTGTTCCTTTATTTTTCTGAACTACTGAAGCCAGAAGCTGCCCTCGGCCTTAAAGCAGCTCTGCAGTTCTGGAGGAAACTCAAGCAGGAGATTACCAGCCTGATCAAAACCAGAGTATAAACCAGGTATGTTTTGTTCATCACTTGCCATGGACTTGTAAATCATAACATAAAACTACCAATAACATTACGAGTTGAAAAATTAGCTGTACTCATTTGTGATTTGTGCTTAGTAAACAGTTTAAAGCTGCACATGTCCTTTATTTTTGCAAAAAAAGCAGCAACAAGATCAATGGAAGCCAGAAGCAGAACAACAATGTCCCACAAGAGATGCAGCTTGGAGGAAAACCCAAGAGGATTAAATTTACATTTGCTCTAATTTCACAAACAGCTGGACTTCAACTAGGAATTAAGGCAAGCACGTAAAGACATTATTCTCCCTTTCCATTGGATTCAGCACATTTCCAGGAATCCTTATCACAAAGTAGCTGCTGCAGGAGAACTGCAGGCTTGAGACTTAAGGCAGGGAAATGATGGTTAATGAAAATGTTCAGTGAGAAGACTTAAGAAAACAGCAAATAATCACCAAAAACTCCTGCTTTCACAATGCAAGAATTCACCAGAGAAATCATCTTTATAAGAAAAGTTTCTGTGCAAAGTGCTGTTACACTAGAAGACAAGAACTTGGAAGACTTGTAAGTTAAATTGCAATCTGGATTTCTTCTTTCACAACTTAGGGTAGCACTGGTTTGTATGCTGATTTCACTGAAAACCAAAACCAAAAGCAACATCTCTGTGATTTTTTGGCAAATACACCTCACAGAATGACTGAGGCTGGCATAGACCTCTGAGATTATCCAGTTCGGCCTATCCCCTACCACCACCACATCCCACCAGAACATGGCACTAACTGCCACATCCAAGCTTTCCTTAAACACCTCCAGGGACAGTGACTCCACCACCTCCCCCGGGCAGTCCACTCCAGTCTCTTGGGGACAGCTTGGCAGAACTTGAATGTTCACGATGAGTTTATTGATCAGTGCTAAGAGCTTCTTCCTTAGACTTAAAAACAATTAAGATATATAAATTTTTTTAGATAGTTAAAAGTGTTGGGGACAAGAGGATGGAGCCAGTCAGTGGTGCCCAGGGACAGGACAAGGAGCAAACTGGAACCCAGGAGGTTCCATCTAAAGAGGAGAAAATTCTTTGGTGTGAGGGTGCTGGAGGCCTGGAGCAGGTTGCCCAGAGAGGCTGTGGAGTCTCCTCATCTGGAGAAATTCCAAACCCCCCATGGCATTGTGCTGCTGGGCAAGCTGCTGTGGGTGCCCTGCTTTAGCAGAGGCGTTGGACTGGATGATCTGCAGAGGTCACTTCCAGCCCCCACCATGCTGGGATTGTGGGATTTCAGTAATTTGGTCATCAGTTTTCACACCTGTAAGTGATTTGGGACCTGTGTTGGCACACAGTATGTATTTAAAATTTGTGGTTTATAAAAAGATGATAGAAATGGATCTTAAGAGTAAAAATGACATATCATGCTTGCTAGCACTCTATGGGAGAAAATTAGTGACGCAATGCATGAAACATGAAGGAATTATTAGTTCTACACCAATGCGACTGGCGTAGTAGGTATTTAAAGCTGCTTTATTGCCAATTTTTTAACCACAAGTCAGTTCTCATGTGTACGAGTGACATAAGCAGAAAGCTGCACGACCCCATCAACATTGTCAATGGACTTACCATCAGAACTTGTAAGGACAAAGGTCTCAGCCTGGGACTGCTTCTTTCCACCTATACTTCTGGGAAGCCAGTGCAGATCTATGGGATAAATCTCATCAGGCAGTTTCACTACTCGGGTTGTCTCGCTGGTTAAAAGGTTCCATTTCATAATCTGGTGATCATCACTGCAGGAATAGAGCTCGTCAGCTGTAGTCCATCCCACACAGCTAACTAATTCTTTATGTTTAATTAAATTAAGGAAATTGTAATTATTACAAATAATCCTGCAAAATATCTCAGCTGTGATCTACAAAGCTGAAAGGACAGTACAGGAAAATGGTTTTGATTAAGATCACATGGAGTGTTTTAGATTAAAAAAAATAGGATTCCTCTTTCATTTTTTGCTCTTTTGTGTTAAGAGAATCTGGTAGAAACTCAGCAAAAATATAAAGCAAGCTATCACATGAAAATATAACTCCTATGATGTACTGCTATTGAAACAGCTGAAATGTTGGGTTACACCTCTAGAAGGGTATTTTAGTTCACAATGTGAGCACAAGTCACCCAACTGTCATTGAATTTTGCCACTTTATTAACACCACATCTTATATAAACTGACATATAAGTTGATCTCATTTATTAGCAGGAAAAATAGAATATAGTTTATGTCTTCCAAGTATGACTTACTACAAGCAAGCAGATGCATCAACACCCATATTTACTAACTGGAAAAGCTTTTAGCTTGTCACTACAAATAACAAGGGAAACAAAAACTCAAAAGACAGCTTCTGAAAGGAAGTTTTTAGAGCAAAAGTGTATATCATCACTTAAAATGTTGCCCTTAAAGACTGCACTGAATGGCAAGGTGAAGAAAAAAGGAGTAAAAAGTCATCTGCAATGTACAAATATTTTACTGTGACATCTATGCTAAGGATTGAAATAATCTCTTCAGAATTAACAAGCTTTACTATAGTTTATTTTGATAGGAAGGATATGTTTTGGTTCCTTTAGAAGTGAAGTCTTCAGTCTCATCTCAGTTGTTCAACTGGAGCATTAACACAAGGCATACAGGTACATTTTAACTGTAACAAATCAAAATAAACACATATATAAGTAACCAAAATTAAAAAGTAAGATGTTAACAGCAAAATAAAAGGGCTTGAAGCAATGTTAGACTAGCTTCAAGCTGTGGAAAAATAAGCATCAAAGCAGATCTGAGTTTAAAGGGAAATCTGTTTGTACAACACCCAACCCCACTTTACCTGACCTCTAAGTACATATATATTGGACAACTTAAAGAACAAATGAGGAATGCATTGATAAAACATTAGAGGTTGAAACACTGAAGTTTTCTTGGGCTGACATACTCATAAAGGGTTTTCCAAGGGAAAAATCCAGAATCACAAACTTTTCAAGGAACTTCATGCTGAGAGAGGAAAAAGCCATACTGCAGGAAGAATTCTGCAGTGACACAGCATGTTAGTATTTCATCAACATTCCTATCAGTAATACTCCACTGCAACACACTAATTCCATTAGCAGTTCACTGGTGTCCCCTCTTGTGACAGCAAAAGTCTTTGTCTGTCTGTCCCTGGACAGCATAGATGGATGGAAAGAACAGAGGGCAAGAGGGAGAGAGCTGGAGGTACATCATGAGAAGACCACGATGATACACAAGATGGCCTTCTAATCTGGAATATCTTCATCATAAAACTTACTGCATGTCAAATTGAGAAGTATTTAAAGGCTGAAAGGCCAAATCCATAATTTTCTGTGCCCAAAAACCAAGTTATTTTTAACTCTACTCTAATTAACACACAAAGGTTATTTCTATTTTAGTAACTAAACCTCTCCTACTGGAATGTCTAATTCCCTTCTCCTACCCTTATCCCAAAACTGCATAGGGTGCCTCATCATCAAGGCATTTAAAAGGGGTACCAAACTTTTTTAGTTTATTAAAAGTAGCCTTTTCATCCATCACATCTTTGACTTCTGTATGGGGGCAATGCACCAACACATACACCCTTTCAATCCACACCAGCAAGTTTTCTGCTGATCAATTGCACGGCTAGTCTCTGTACCACAAATTCTAAAAGCAAATCCTCAAACGGCAGCTGTAAGATTTGTATACAGGGAGAAAAAAACACCAAAGAACCAACATGGAGCAGAACAGCACTAAGGATTTCTTCTCTAGGTTAATGTATCCACCACTTCTGCTTAACACAATACCTCAATATTTGGATGCGTGGATCTTATCTGTTTGTACTTGTTGTGCACGCTACACCTTGTTAAACTTTTTCACTTGCTGCTTGGTAGTTTTTAAGACTTCTTACTTCGATTTCTCACTTCGATTTTCAGCAACCATCTGTCCGTCAGTTTCCAGCTTGCACTCTCTCCCTACCCCCACTCCACGGAGTTATCTCCCCTTCAAAGACAGGACTAGAACTTTATTGTAACTTTTTAACACAGCCTAGACAATCGATGTCAACCTACAAGGCAGAACGCTCACCTTTTAGGCTGCATAACTCATCTGCTGTCATCAGCAGGTACATCATTACCCGCCCCTACTACATACAACTCTGCAACGAGCCCAACAGCAGGTTAGCCGAAAGCATTTACCAGTTTACAAAAGATGGGGCAACAACAACGAGTTCTGGCCGTTTGCTAAGTTTGTCTCTGCTTCTCCTAGCCTCACGCTGCAGCCCCGGTCCCTTGCCCGCTTCCCCTCAGGAGAGGCTGGATGAGGAGACCAGGATCAGAGACGGGAGACCGAGCAAAAGCCGGGGAGAAAGCGAAAGGAAAGGCAGGAAAGAGAGAGAAGGCGTAGATGGCGGTGGCGGGGCTGGAGCTGGCTCATCACAGCACGGCTGTCCCCCAGGCGGCTTTGGCTTACGACTGGGAGGGAAGCGCAGCCCGACTCGACCAACCCCTCAGGCACCACACTGCCGGCAAAACCCCCGCTCGGGCCGTGCCAGCACCCCGTTTCCCCTCAAAGCTTCCAGTTTCCCAAGCAGCAGACAACCGCCTCCCGCCTTTCCCCGGGCGAGCAGCAGCGTCCGCTCCCCGTAGGGGCCGTGCAGAGCTGGGCGGTCGGGACTCCCCCGCCCTTACCTCGCCGCCCGGCTGTCTCCCGAGCTCTCCTTCCCCTCCTCCCACGCCAAGCCAGGGGCACTGGTCACGGTCCCGACCCTTTCGCCCACCGCGGAGTGAGTCAGACCTGCCCCGACGAGGGGAGGGGGCAATCACTGCCGTCTCCTCCTTCCCCAGCCCGCCTTTACCTGCCGCCGGCAGCGGGATGGAGAGCGCGGAGCTGCGTGGACCGCTGCCTTAGCAGCCGGCTCCCGTTCCCGGCTACGCTCTCGCTCTAATCCCGCCTTCCTCGCCGTCCCCGCCGCACGACCGAGGCGGCGGCTGCCCGCTCCCCCCGCGGCCAAGCGGGTCCGTCTCTATGGCTACTTCCCGCGAGAATTCTTCCTCCTCCTTCTCATCCCACAGCCACCTCACAGGCCCTCCCCGACCAGGTGACAGCGGGCCCCTGGCGTCACTACGCCGCCCGTTAATTAATGCCCCTTTAAAACAGCCGCGCCCCTACGATTTTTAAATGCACTTTTTTTTTAATATTTCTGGGATTTTTTACTAGCGCAGCAGCACCTCCTCGGCCGCCGCTCCGGCCCTCCACCACCTCACAGCCCAGTTGCCGGAGTAACCAAGCGCCGCCCACTGACCTACTTCTACAGTTAGAATTAAACCTCTTAAAAGCAGGGCGGGCAAGTGGGTACGACTGTGGAGACACCAACAACCGCAAATCTCTTGCCTCTCTTCCCCCCCCCCGCCCCGCCCGCGGCGGCCCCCCCCCCCCCCCCCCAACGAAAATTCCCTTAGCGAAAGGTGCTCCTTTTCCCCCGTTCGCCTCCCGCCCTGCCCGCGCAGTAACGGAAAACAAGATGGCGCTGAGCAGGGCGGTTTTTGCCCCCTTTCAAACCCGCGGGAGGCCGGCCCCCTGCCTTCCCAGCATGCCCCGCGCCTTTTCTAACGAATTTCGGTTCGAGTTTGCCGTTTGGGCGCCATTTTCGAGTGTGGAAGCCGCCGAGCCGCAGTCAGAGACCGAGCCGTCCGCTCCTCTCCGCAACCTGTGTCCTTGCAGAGGGCCAGACGCTGATAGCTTTTGAAGGTACCAGCTCCGCGGGCAGCGCCGGATAGTTCGAGGCAGGGTTTTGGGCTGAAGCGGTGGTAGTTTGCCTGAGGAGTAGGTGGAGTTGGGGGTTTCCCCGGTTGTGAGCGGGGCGGCGGAGATGTGCTTGGGGCGCTTCGCTGGGCAGGGCTTGCTGAGAGAGAAAATAGGGAGGTGGCGGGCTCGGTCCCCCAGCTTGTTTTTCTTTTTTTTGTCCTGGCCCTGAGGGAACGAGAGGCGGTGGCAGCCCCTCTCTCCAGGCCTGGGCGGGCGGGGGCTGCCCTGCTGAGGGCTGTTCCCGCGGGGCCCGCGTTGCCCGACGGCTTCTCGTTCACCGCGCTGGAGGGTCACAGCGGACCCAGTGTCCGTTCTAGTTGGTGTCGGCAGATGAGTTTGCAGTGGGTGAAGGAGGAGGGGAATGAGAGAAGGTCTTCTGCTGCTCAAAGGAGAAGGCCACGGATTCACGCTGTGCCCTCACCGGCCTCTGGGGACCGTGAATCAGACCCACCTAGAACAGGGATACGCTTCCGTAGCACAGGGGCCCGATTTTAATGGGTTTACGAAGCAGTGACCCATCTATCACTAGTTTTGCCTCTTTCTATGGTTGAAGTGTGTGAGAGAAATCGTTAGGAAGTCCGTAACGACTCGGAAAGACCGGGGGCAGCTGGACTCCTTAGATTAACGGAGGGTTTAAAAAAAAAAAAAACCAAACTAAAAGTTTTTTTAAAAACCCTAAAACCAAACCCGAACGCTTTCACTGACACGGCTTGTCGCTCTCCAATGGGGTCGGCTGTTCTTAAGGAAGCCTTTCTGTCCATCTTTAGCTCTCTTCTTTTTTCGTCATCCCCCGTAACAAAAAACGGCACTTGGCGGCAGGAGATCGCGGAGAGATGCTTTTAACAAACACCTTTGGAGCTGCCTCGGGGGAGGAGCTGGGTACGAATTTGTTAAATTTGTTAGTGTGCGGCAGCTGATTTATCGCGATTTAGAAGCTGAGGTCAAGTAGTTATGCCTGTTGATTCTGTTGAAGTGTCTGTGGTGGGGGAAGGGTTGGTAAGGTAAATAGGTCTATATTGCACAATTCTGTTGGAGCGGAGCGGTTTGGGGAAAAAAATAATCTGGGACTTTGAGAGGTTGTAATTGTCTGAGACAGCCGTTGCGGAACACTTCTTACCGGGGCATAGACACAAATTGCCTTAAAATGAGTTCTTTCTCTCATCTCCCCCCCCTCCCCCATTGTCCCAAATGAAGGACTCTCATGAGAGTGTGGGTTGGGGGTAGGTCTGAAAACGTCAAATGATTGGCACCAATTGTAAGATGACTTTCTAACCACGTCAGTTTTTTTTATCTTGTGAGAAGTAAACTTTCTCATGTCTGTTTTTCTGCAAACTAACTTCGCCACTTGCTGCAGTTTAAACTCTTTGGAAGAGATTTTTTTCGCAGCCGTCTTTCTCCTCACCGTTTGCTTTCTATTTATACGTGTTGGGAGCTTTGCTTCAGTGCCAGCTGATAGACTTTTGTTAATGTTTCTCTCTTGATCAGTTAACTTTAACATTGCAACCAGATGAAGGTATTTTCTTTTGCTTTCTCTGTTAAACGTTGAATGCTGGCAGTAGTGGTTGTGTGATATTTTGGCGAAATGAGTGTGTTGACTTAAACGTGTTTGAGTCAAGTCTTTGCTGTAATTATGCAGGTCTCTTTGTTTGTCTACCTATATAAAATATATGATCAATGTGGACTGTTAAATCGTGCGTCAGCTCGGAAACGTGTGTGTAAAAGAGTACTTCAGGAGAGTGTAGACATATGGCTACTCAGTTCGTTACTGCGAATGTCTCTTTAACTCTTTTTTCCCCCAGCATCATCCCAGTTGCTTTCTCTTGAACATAACTAAACAGAATGTGGCTGTGTGAGTTTTCAGTAGGTAGATTTGTGCTGTTTCTACAGATTAGGGACTATCCGTTGTTGGGGATTAAGTGATGTATTTTAAAAAAGATCATTGTGAGGCTTGAGGTTTTTTGGGGGAGTTGTCTTTGAAATACTTGAGTTTCTAAATGAGCCAAACATCTGGGCAAGCATGTAGGTATATTCCTTAGGGAGTTGTAGCTCAGTGCTTAGACCGTGGGGTTTTCTTGTTTGCTAGCAAAAGAGATAGATCCCTTCAGTAATTTGATTGCTTGGAATGGAAGAGGAACAGCCAAGAAAGGTGATGCCAAGCAAGAGCACCAAATCCTCCACAGCAGCCCAACGGAAAGGCAGAAAGCCCTTAGAGGACTCCATCACTGACATGGAAGTGGAAAACGAAGACAGCAGGCAGCCTGGTGAGATCCCTCCACAAGGTAAGTTTGGATAGTGGGGTTCTGCTGGGGTGTGAGCTTGATGGTAGTGGCTGTTTAGCAACAATCTTTGGTTGAATTTACCAACTGTCCCAGACAGGATTTGTTCCTCCCTTTACTAGAGAGTCATATTGAAATCCTTGACTCCTGGCAAGTTTGAACTGGAGTTTAGATGGGTAAGAGAAGCCTTGCAAAGAGTTAAAGTGTTTGGAGCAGTGATTTAATACAAGTGCAAAAGCAATTTGTAGCCTTTCTAAGCCTATTTCATATTCCCGATCTCTAACATTGTACCTAAAGATCGTGGTACAACAGCAGGATTTTTCAGATGTATATAGAGCCAGTGGTGTGGGATTTCATGGAATGGAATAAATGTCAAGTTTATTTACTTAACTCTTAAAATGATTTGACTTTCTTTTTCATGAAGCAGTGTTTTTTTCTAGAGTTTATGCTGAAAGTTTCTGGGAAAAAAAGCAATGTGTGTCTTTTTGGGTAGCCAGATGTGCAATTTTTCTAGCAAGGTATTTGACAAATGGATTCATATGTAGAAATTGGTAGCAAAAATTTCAGTCTATTCGAATCAAAAAGCTGCTAGTGACTGTTGAAAGGCTGCTTTGCTCACAACTAGCTGATATCCAGGGGGCCAGTTTGTTTTCGTAACAAACTTCCTGTCTTTGCAAAGCAGTTGTGCTGTCATTACAGCTTTCAGAGCATTGTGCAGCGCTCCCCAAATCTTGCAGAGTGACTTGTGAGCAGGCTTGAAATGTGGCTTTGCACTTATTAATGAGAAAGGCTTTGCCTGGTTCAGATTTGTAGGCTTTATTGTGACGGTTGTAGCTATTGTCATTGCAGAGTGCCTCTTAAGAGTGTGTTAGAATAAGAATTACATAATGAAGGAACAAGTCCACGAGTGCATCGGTGGGACATCTTAAGTATCTCTTTTGAAAGACTTGCTTGGTGGAAAGACTTTTAATTCCACTCAGTTCATTAGAATAATTACAGGCAAAACTACAGGTTTGCTTTTTATAGAAACAATGTTTGCTTTGCCGATTGAACACTTTTAAAGGTGTCTTGTCATTGGGAGCTTATGGGTTGTTTGTTTTGTTGTTTTGTTTTGTTGGGTTTTTTTCCCCTTTCTGTTTATTTTGGATGGCTTTTAGCAGTCTCAGGTGAAGTGCTTGATAATCGAAGTTTAGAAGAGATTTTGGGTAGCATCCCTCCTCCCCCGCCTCCAACAATGACCAACGAAGCTGGTGCTCCTCGTCTCATGATAACTCATATTGTAAACCACAACTTCAAATCCTATGCAGGGGAGAAAATTTTGGGACCTTTTCATAAGGTATCATTTCTTTTACCTAATTTTTAAAACAAAGCTCAGACCTTGCTGTGTGTTAGTATTTCTTCCTGTATTGTCATGTAAGCTCACCTCAGGAGCCGAAAAATATATACGTTTTTGAATTGCTTTCATAGAGAAATTTTAAATTTTCATTATTGGCCACAGGAAAAAAGTGAAGTGCAACTTTCCGATCCTGTGTAATTGTATTTTGTCAGTACCCTTTGAAATCCCAGACTTTTCTCTTGATTTCGTTTACTGGAGAACTTTGAGGGGTGTGTTTGAAGAATGAGAATATTTTTTAGTGCTCACAAGAGACTGAGGTGGCTAATCACAAAATTTCCTTGTGAACATGCTGGCTAAGTGCAGTGTTGCTTCGAGTTCAGTTAAAGTTTAGAAAGCTGAGCTGAGGTGTGATTTTTATATTTTTCTTTAACTATTTTAAATTTTTTTTTATTGAAGAAGTAGTGTTTTACCTTTGATAGTAAAAACTAAGCTATCAACAGTCTGCAGCTGCATGCACTAGGAATAACTGTTTTAAGCTGTTCACAAATTGAATGGGTGATGTACACTGCCTAGGATCCTTTCTCTTTGGACATAACTTTTTTTCCCTTCTATTATGCAGCGTTTTTCATGTATTATTGGCCCTAATGGCAGTGGCAAGTCCAATGTCATTGATTCGATGCTTTTTGTGTTTGGCTATCGAGCACAAAAAATCAGATGCAAAAATCTCTCTGTGCTGATCCATAATTCTGACGAACACAGGGACATCCAGAGTTGTTCTGTAGAAATCCACTTCCAAAAGATCATTGACAAGGTAGGTATGCTTCTAGTCATTACAGGGGAAGCTTTTTTTTTTTCCTTTAAGGATTTGAAAAGCTTTTAATATTCGATTATTTTTATAGTTTGAGGTGGGGAAAACTTCAGAGCATGATTAGTTTACCTTCAAGAGGTGTAAAAAAAAAAAAAAAGAAAAAGAAAATTCAGAGTTAATTAGCTTAAATTCCTCTTGAGTAGTGCAGCTCTTAAAATATTAGTAGGGATTCTTGTTTTATTTTCTACGAGAATAAAACCTGATATATGTCTGTTTTAAAACTCTTTAGGAATGTGTAATAATCATTTTAAGCAGAAGTTGTTTTAGAGCTGTTACCTCAATTAAATAAAACTGATTTCTGAAATTAATACAACCTCTAAAAATGTCTAACTCTTGTGTTTGGACTTCTTATATAGTCTGAAGTTTATAATATTAGCATCTATGTTAAGAAATAAAAAATATTTAAACAAAACTTTTCAAACCAGTTAGGAACAAATTTAGCTTCTCTAGGTTTAGAAAAATATCTAAGGAACCTGAAACCTTCTTTACACCTTATAGACTCTATAAACATGTGCAATTTTAAACCAGTTTCTTCAACTAAAATTCAGGACATTGCCTGCTATCACTAAATGTTTCTGAACCTGGTATTTTGTTTGAATGAAATAGAAAGTGTTGGCAAAAAAACCTTAAAACAACAACATTATTTTGTCACTTTGTCTTGATAAAATCTTCTGGACTTTTTTTGGTTATTTTTTTTGAAGTTCCATTGCAAGGAACTTTATATTTTTTTTAATTGAGTTTTTGCACACACTTTCTAGCTAAAGTGTACATTGCTGAGTTTAGGGCTAGTCAAAACAGTGGGAAATGTACATTAAATTAAAAATTGGATTAATAAAGTGGCAATTTATGTAGCCTTTGACGGAGCTGTTTTAAAAGGCAGGGGTTTTTTTTAATACATAAACCTTTTTTCTTGTATTTATAATAAGCAGATTCAAAAATCATTAGGGATTTTTTGTTACCTTTTTTTGTATTAAAATCAGATCTTGGAGCTAAATGTATGATCCAAAACACTTCTGCCTGCATCAGATAGCAGCTTGCTAATGCTCTTGGGAGTCAATCTGGGGAAGTGGCAGGCTAGTTTAAGTCTTATAAAAAGAGGCATGAATTTGAGCTTTTTCAAGTATAGCACCAGCTTTGGTTTAGTTGTTGCTTCGTAGGTAAGTTTGAAATCTGTTTGAAGCTGATGAGCTCATATTTGTCACATCTTTAATGTTTTGCTTTTGTATCTTCTGCAGTTTCTCTTTAGAAGCACTCAGCTAAAAGTAACTCTTTTTCTTAGCACTAGAAGAGGAGTTTAACATGCAAGCAGCAGTGAAGTCAGTCAAGGCTTTCTAATCTGAAATTTCAAGTGTGGACTAGCACAGCCACTTGAAATTTGCAGTAGGTCTTTTCCTTTGTGATTTGAAGCAGTGGTGAAGAGAATAAGTTAAAATATTTTCAAGACAATCACTTGTATTAGTGGTGAGAGGCACAATATGAAGGCTATCCAGTTAAAATGATTTGGGACTTTTTTTCCCCCATTTGTCAAGGTGGTGTGTTTTTGTGGTGTGTTTTTTTAACTTAGCAATTTTAAGACAATTTCCCCCCTTCTATTAGACGTCAGTGCAGTTGACTTATAACCTGAACATGACAAACCTTCTGTGCTTAACTATGAAATATGAGGTAAACTTGTGCTGTAATAATTTGGGTTTTGGCTTTGTTTTTCCTCCAAACAGGAAGGAGATGATTATGAAGTCGTTCCTGACAGCAAATTTTGTGTATCTAGAACTGCCTATAAAGATAATTCTTCTGTCTACCACATCAATGGGAAGAAAACAACATTCAAAGATGTTGGTGGTCTTCTTCGAAGCCATGGAATTGATCTGGATCATAACAGATTCTTAATTTTGCAGGTTGGTGGATGAATAAACCCAAATTTAAGTCAAGCTTTATTTCCAGTTTTTATAGCTATAAAAAATGTTGCCTAGGTTTTTCAGCCCTGGTTTTGAGGCCTTAAGGTACTCTAGCAGCACATCATGGTTTGCATGATCTTGTAAAGATGCGAATCATTATTTGCTGCTTTAGCAATTTAAGGAAGAGAAGCAGTTGAAGATAACTAACAGAAATTTTTCTGTCTTCCTGACGTGTGGATGAACAGAAGAGCTGTCATACTTGTTCCGCCCTAGCAGCACGTAAATATTGGTGTAGTAAAATAAACCTTAAACCCCAATATTATTGTGCTGCTTAAGCGTGGCAGAGGTCCATCATCTTTTATACTTAAGATAAAAATGCATCAATATTAACTGAAACTTCAGTGATTCTCCTTGGAGGTTAACTTTATCTATGCTCTCATATATAGATGTGGTTTTACTGAGGGGTACGTATATAAAAAAAAATGAACTGCATAAAGATGGAGTGCAAGAAACACATGGAGTGTACTTTTTGTTTACTCTGCACTGTGGAGAACTCAGAAGGGGGGCAGGTTTTCAGATAATTCAAGCTATAGTCTTAAAAGCTACAGTTTACAACACATACCGTAAAAGTCATTATCAGAGTTGTCAATATGATATCATTTATATTCAAATGTCACCTTAAAATTAGAAAGCTTGCTAATTAAAAGACAGGCTGAAGACAAACATGTCATTTTTTCCCCCCTAACTTTTAAATAATCAGGAATTTTGCTATGTTTAAGTTGAATTTGAGTACTTGATGGAAATATTTAAATATTAATTCGTCTGAGGTACCTTTCTGCAGTTCCCTGTAATTGTTTCATCAGGTCCCAAATTTGCCGAGAAAGATCATAACCTGGAAAATTAATGAATAATAAGAGCCTCCCAAGGCCTGAAATTTTTCAATAAGGTTTATTTTAGGCCTGTTTCTGTCAAAGGAGCTTCCAGTTCCCCCTCTAAAAAAATACTAAGTTCTAGCTAGGTCGCTGGGCTTGCTTCACTTCCTCCAGCCTTCTCATGCAGTCCTTTTTTACAGTTACACCCACAAAAAGAGGATATATCTGTTCTAAACTCTCCATGCCAGATAATTATTCCCTCCAACACTTTCTTCCTGTATTTTCTGTTTTATGATGGAGTGAGAGGTAGCTCCAAGAAAACAACTCTTCTACTTCTTGGTTATTTTCTATACAGCTGTTGTGAAGTATTTTAGCACCATTTCTAAAAGGGAGAGAATGCAGAGTCAAAGTTTAAATGAGGTACAAATTATGCTGCAGAGAAATCTAAAGCTTAGTGTTAGAGACCTTTTTTGCCTCTGGGAGGAGGAAAAGGGAACATTTGGGAGCAAGTATTGCTAAGATTTTTTTAAGTTTTACTTCCCCCTTTCCCAGTCTGATTTGATTTCTTCTCCCATTAATTATTTCCCAGGAATTTATCAGTGAGGAGATCATGCCTTTTTTTTAAAGCTTGAATCTCCACATGTATAGGGGAAATAAAGGGGAGGTAGAACGAAAATTCAGCATAAAGCAGTGCTTCTCACTTTTAAATTTTTTTTTTTCACTAGACTCTTTATGGGTAATGGATTAATGGCAAAATGCTGAGATTTTATGTCTTTGTGTACTCTTTCTGACTTTGCACAGAAGGTTTTGTGCCTTTTAAAAGTGAAATCTACTGATGTGATGATTCAAAGTTGAGGATTTTTCAGTTGGGAAATGCAGCAATTATTTTTTTTTTCCATATACTGACAACAGAACTTCAAACCCCAGGTCCTAAAAATTACAGTTAGAAATAAATGAAACCAGGTCAGAAGGCTCAGGCAGTGAGCTACAACCAAAAAGATTATCCTTTTTTTTCCCCCTGATGTTTTTCACATCAAGGATCTATCACAAAGATTGCTCCTTCTTTCCTTAATATTTTTCAGATGAAGTTGTTTAAAAGTGGAGAGATTAGTAACAAGCCTGTTTAGCTTGCTAGAGCTAAACTAAACCAGGCTATGCAAAGTTTAACCAGGTGAAAACTAATTCTCTCATTTAAGTACAAAATCTCTGGATGGACAAAATCTCTTAATTGACTGTGTCAATAGGGTGTAATTAAAATATTTCTCTTGTACTACAGATTTTAAGTAAAAACCTGTTAATTAAGGATTATCAAACACTGGGTTTGACATGTGACAGAATTTTCACTGGCTAGTACTAAAGAAGAGGTTGCAAGAAGATGTTTTGCATGCAGTGACAAATCCTTTAGGTTCTGGATTAGATGTTTGATTTAGATGATTGTATGCTAGCATCTTTAGCATTGCTCATTGCTTTTTAGAAGAGTGCTTTTTTTTTTTTTTTTGCATCATCTCCCTGTTTCACCCCCTATTTTCCAGTCTTTTTCTAACATAGCAGATTTTAGAGTCATTTAGGATAGAATTTGCAAGCTTAGGCCAGGGCTGGATGCTGTAAAAGTTGGATAGGGCATGATAGAAGTGCTGATGCCATGCTGAAAATACTAAAGTCCAACTACTGATGACTTCTGTGAGGAGAGTTACCAAAAACACCTGTGGAGAAAGAGTATGTCAGTGAGTAATGTACAAGTGTTACGAGTGAGTTGTCGGGGAAGTGTTGCAAGTTCTGTGCATGAACCAGCTGATTGAAAAGTAGCTTGTTTAAATGTGGTTCTAATTGCCAACCTTTAAGAGGAGGAGTGATCCTTAAGTTCTAATGCTTTGTATTTTATGTTCATAATTACTTGCTGTGTGCTTTTAGTATGCTAGGAATAGACAAACTGCCACAGCCTGCAACAGGAAAAAACCCACCATGTCACTTAAAAGCACATTGAGTACTGTGGTAACATCTAGCATCTTGCTGACGTTTTTCTCTTCCACACTTAATGCCCCAACCACAATAATGTGTACTTGTGAAGAGCAACTAATAAAACTGCTTAGCTGTTCTCTTGTTTGGGATGTCAGTGTACCCAATCCCAGCATGCTGGGGTTGGAATGAACCTCTGGAGAAGATTGTCCAGCCTAACTCCTTGCCAAAGCATGGGTCCATACACTGAAAATGTGTGTGGGTTCAGTTGTTCTGACTGGCCAGGGCAAGACTCAAGAGAGGTAAGTATGGTTGCTCAGTAGTGACTCTTCTGGGCACCTTAGCCTTGAGGACAGAAAAAAATCTCAGCCTGGTTTGCCTCTGAAGAATGACTGAAAAATGGGGAACTGTTTTGGACATGGCAGGGTGGGATGAGTGGGGAGCAAAGCAAACTGCCTGTGGACAGCAGCAGTTAATGGCCACTGAAAGTGGCTTTGCAATCTGTCAAGGTAAGAGAAGTATCATCCAGACAAACTTTTTAAAGGGAAGTGGAATTTCCTAGGTAACTCCCATTCAAAAACTTTGCAAATGAATGTTGTAAAAATAGTAATAAATGGCACAAAACTTTAGATAAACTTCGCACTAAAATACAGTATCATGGGAGCAGACTGTCAGTTGGTTTCCATTTACTTCAGGATCTCCTTTCAAATTAAAACAGGTTTAAGTAAATTTTGTACTAATTACAGTAGCATTTCACTTAAATGCATTTGATAGACTGAATTAAAACCTTGTTGTGTAATTTTCAAGCAAGTATAAACAGCTACAGTGATTTATATGCATGTCTTTTTCTAACTGATTGGAGCAGCATTTTGTAAGGTACTAGGTCCTGTCCTGTGGCAAGATTGTTGCCAGAAAGGAAGTTTTAGTCCAGTTTTTCACCTGCTGTTTTGTGGGAATAATGTAGGAGTTGCTTTTCCAGTGTGCTGGAGAGGAAATGAGGGAGAGCAGATATTCTTGCTCTGAGACAAGCCTGAAGGTCCCAATTTGCTGAGCTCGGATTTCCTACTGAGGGACACCCAACACCTGAGCTAGAGCAGAAGGGCTCTGCTGCCAGCACTGGTGGTGAAGAGGTGTCTGAGAGGGGTCAAGGTCAGCTGAGCTGATAGGAAGAATTAAAAAGTGTGATAATATGATTAAAAATGGATTCATTGAAAAAATATTGCTTAGAAATAGAATCATCACATGGATTCATAGAGCATTTTCCTCCTGTTTCACTGACTTAATGTTACACTTTCTGCTGAATATACATCTGCTAATATGTCTGTGGGGCTCCAAAAGTAATTCTCTTCCATTATCAGAAAACTTAACATTGGCTACTCATCTTATTTTTACTTTGCCATCTGCAACACAATATTGTAGCCAGTCTTTATTAAACTTGCTGCAGAAAAGCAGGGAAATATGGAAAGAGAAGACAAGCTCATTTCTGAGCACAGTGTGTAATTGAGAGGGATCAATTAAACAGTTTAATTAGACCATACCAATAATCTGATTTAAACACTGTAAGTTGAGTTTGACAATAACTGACTTGGATTCCAGAGTCACTCTAGATTTGCACTCAGTTGGTATTCTTGTATGAAATACTACAATGTCCTTAAAGCTTCTAAAATTAGATGTGCAAACAACCTGATAAAGGCTGCTTTTAAATTGCTTCCAGAATGCAGAGTAGCCATTTTGTGCAAACAACTGAAAGTTGTGTAACAGCCTAAGTCTTCATCTGTGGTCAGTAGTGGCCTTGTAGATTTATGTATATGATTTTGTTACTTCTTTAGAACTTCTTTGACTTCCCACCTTGGTTTGTAACATTTTCCTTGGAAGGTCAAGGGGAGATTATTTGATACTTTCTTCACTCCTCTGTGTGCCACCTGGTAAAACTGAAGGGTAGAAATAAAGTAACACTGCAAACAGTAAGAAACAGCAATAATCGACAAGCTGAGAGTGTTGGGCTTGTCCAGCCTGGGAAAGAGAAGGCTCCAGGAAGACCTCAAAGCAGCCTTCCAGCATTTGAAGTGGGCTACTGGATTGCTGGAGAGGGCATGTAGTGACATGACATGGGGCAATGGCTTCAAACTGGAAGGAGCTACATTTACATTAGACACGAGGAAGGAATTCTTCCCCAGGAGGGTGATGAGACACTGGAAGGGGTTGCCCAGAGAAGTTGTGGAGGCTGCAAGCCTGGGATTGTTCAGGGCTAGGTTGAATGGGCTCTTGATCAACCTGGTCTAGTGCATGGTGTCCCTGCTGATGATGAAGGGGAGAGGCAGGCATGAGAACTAGGTGATCTCTAAGGTCCCTTCCATCCTCAGCCAGCCTGGGATTCTATGATCACTTGGATTGAGCAAACTTTTCTTCAACAGGACTATATATATATTTGCCTGTGGGTACTGTAATCTTTCACAGACCTTTGAGTCAGAGGTGGCTGCTGTTACTGCAAGAGCTGCTCAGCACTCAGGATGTGCTGGCTACAGCTGGCCTGTTTGCTTCAGGTCACTGCTTAAAGGACAAGTTGCATTGATCACCTGTTGCATGTGAAGAAAACCCTATTGTTTGAAGTTCAGTGTGGTAGGAATGTTACTAACAACTCAAATATCCCTTCTTTAGGGGGGAACAAACATTAATGGTTAAACCATTTTAATCTGAAATCCAGTGTTTATAAGAAAAGTATAATAATGTTGTCACAAACATCACTTCATCTCCTGATGCTTGACCAAGTTAAATGATGTTCTGCCCACTGTGAATTTGCATATCACTGAAGTAGAATTATGTAAATTAAAAGAGAAATTTCACAGTTTGCAACTGTGAATTAAATGTAATTAGTTTTAAACTGTAATTAAGAATTTAGTAAGCAAATTAAATATCCTTATTGACAAGCATGAAGAAGTTAAAAGATGGCAAGTGGGAGACCTAATAGCAACCTTCCAGTACCTGAAGGAGGCCTACAAGAAGGATGCAGAGAGACTGTTGACAAAGGCCTGTGGTGACAGGATGAGGGGCAATGGCTTCAAACTAGAGCAGAGCAGATTCAGATTGGATGTTAGGAACAAGTTCTGCACCATGAGGGTAGTGGAACACTGCAACAGGTTGCCCAGGGAGGTGGTTGGGGCTCCATCCCTGGAGATGCTCAAGGTGAGGCTTGATGGGACTCTGGACAGCCTGCTCTAGTTGAGGATATCCCTGCTGAGTGCAGAGGGGGTTGGACTGGATGACCTTTGGAGATTCCTTCTGGCCCAGAATGTTCTGTATTCTGTGAAGTGTGCTGTAGCAGGTGATTACAGCTTGATTTTGCAGTATAGCCTGCTGATAGCCATCAGGTTTGGGGTTCATTAATAAAATTTCTTTATAAGAGTCTTCAAAAAGTCTTAAAAGCAGATATGTTATCAAAAGCATTTTATCATTACACTGAAACTAATAAAATATTGTTCTGAATTTCATAAAAAGTCTGTGATTGCTTTCAAAATACCAAATTTTACAACCCCAGTCACAATGTATAAAATTCTATGGTAGTTTAGTATAACCTTGAAGGAAAATTACTTGTTCTGACCATAACCTCAGCTGACAGTTTCTCTCCAAGTATGATAACACTTCTGTTGAGACAGGAATTAGGAACTGGACAGACTGTAGTAGCTAGGCTCACTTTATTTCTCGTTGCTTGAAATGCTGGCAGCAAAAGACCTCTGAATGCCATTTTGTATCAGTAGAAAAAAACACATCTCTAGATATCAGGGAGTGTGTGACTCTTTTAACAGATTCTAGAGAAGAGAAGGCTTCAGGGAGACTTTATCAGGCTTCCAGTACCTGAAGGGTTCTACAAGAGAGCTGGAAAGGGACTTGTCATTAGGGCTTGCAGTGCTAGGATGAGAGGGAATGGATTGAAGCTGGAAGAGGTGGGGAGGTTGAGACTGGAGATCAAGAAGAAATTCTTGACAGCGAGAGCAGCGAGACTGGAACAGGTTGCCCAGGGAGGTTTGGATGCCCCCACCCTGAAGGTGTTCAAGGCCAGGTTGGATTAGTGGGTCACCTGGTTTAGTGGGAGGTGTCCCTGCCCATGGTAGGAGGTTGGAACTAAATCTTTAAGGTCCTTTCCAACCCAAACCATTCTGTGATACATCCACAAATATTGAACCTTGCGGAGACCTCTTACAAGAGGAAAACATCCAGGAGATATGCTTCCTTTGTTGTTGGAAGTGAGATTCTGCTCTTACCCATCACCTTGAGATGGACACAATGTAAATAAACCCAACAGCTTGTCTAAAGGATTTGTGTAATTCACTGGTACCAGTAAAGGATGGGATTTTTGAGCCTGGTTTTAATTGATAAACCACACTGAGGTCCTGTAAAAGGGTTCAGAAGTTTTCATGTGTTCTACTTGAAACTGTTGTTGAAGAAGGAAGCTAAAACTGTCCTGCTCTCTAAGGCAGTGCTTTGAGTTTCTCATCCAGGTGTAGAACACAGAAGGTTTACTCAATCTATAGTATTGTATCTAAACAATATTTTTTTTTTTCCTCATGAGCAAAACTCAATGTAAATGGAAATTCAGTTTGTTACATTGCTCCACTTCTGAATTTGACTGGTGTTGGAGAGCTCTGCTACCAAAAACCCCTCCAAAAAGTAAACCACAATAACTGCAATAGAAAATTCCCCTCCAAAACCACCCAACCTACTGAGTTGTCCTCCCAGTGTGCTGTACATTTCCACCTACTGGATTCCAAGCTACAAAATTCCCATGTTACAATGTCTGAGCATGTCCATGCTTTAGTGTGCTTCAAAGTGTTCCTAATGAGTGGAGTTTAGCACTCAGAAGTTAGTCCAGTTTGCTAGATTGTGCAGGATCATGCTAATCTATCCCATTCTATTTTAAACCTTCATGATTGAGACAGAAGAAGTTGAAAACCCCGAATATTGGGGGGAAAAATACCTACTTGCTGGCATAGTTACTCTGTGGAACACTTGGGAAGTAGATCTGCAGATCACAGAATGGTAGGGATTGGAAGGGCCCTCTGGAGATCACCACATCCAAGGCAGGGTCACACAAGAACATGTCCAGATGGGTTTTAAATATCTCCAGAGATGTAGGCTCCACCACCTCTCTGGGCAGCCTGCTCCAGCACTCTGCCACCCTTAAATTCAAGAACTTCTTCCTCATATTTAGATGAGTTCTTTGGATGTTCAGGTTTGTGCCTGTTATGCCTTGCCCTCTCTCTGGGCACCACTGAAAACAAAGAAGCTGTATTAAGGGTTCAGTTGATAAAACTTGTGCTGAGGGACACTGTTCCTTTTCCCTGCGTTTCTGGGGGTGAAAAGCAGCAGTAATTGCTAAGCAGAGATCTCTGTAGGTTCTCCAGAAGCAACTAAGCATAAAGCAGGAAGGTTTTCACAACCAAGGCAGTGTTTGTTTCTTCATGAATGGCGTTAAGGTTGCTCTCAGCAGTATTTCAGTGTCAAAGGCTTTTTGCTAGCCCTCTCTTATTCCATACCAGAGTTTTACAATGTAATCTAACAACTCTGCTCCGAAACTCCCTAATTCCAGCTCGCTCACAGACTGAACTGGTGTCCACAGCACCAATAACAACCACTGGGTTATCGGAGTTTGAGGCTGGAGACTGAGTGTGTTGTGATTCCATTCAGAGTTAGCTTTGGACCTGGTGCTTCACTCCACAGACCCCAGTCAGATTCGTAGATTCACAGACCAATTTGGCTTGGAAGGGATCTGCAAGATCCAATTCCAGTCTTATCCCTGCCATAGGCAGGGCTGCCTTCCACTAGACCAGATTGCTCAAGGCCTCATCCAACCTGGGCTTGAACACCTCCAGCGAGAAGGCATCCACAACCTTCCTGGGCAACCTATTTAAGTGTCTCCCTACCCTCACAATGAACATCTTCCTAATCTCCAGTCTAATTCTCCACTCAAAGGAAGGTGGCTGGGACAGAATGCTACTGAGAAACAGCAACTATGTGTTACCAAGAGCAAGAGAAAGCAGGTACCTACAGAAGGGAAAAGTAGTGTCCTGTTTTAGATGAGCGTTGCAGAAAGGCAGCTTAACAAGTAGGTCAAAACTTTTCCTTTCTCAAGCATGATAACCCCATTTAAAATGCAATTCTAGATAAACTCCAGATTAAAAGCTTGCTGTTCTGAGAGAATTAGCTGGTTTAGGAAATAATTGTGTGATTTCAGAGAATATAATGCAAAGAAATGAGGTGATAGAGAGTTTAGGATTTTGTGGTCCCACCTTTTGAGGGCTACATGGGAGGTGAAATTCTTGCCCTTCACAAATACCTTCTCATGAGGTTTTCAGTCTCACCGATGAGTCCAGAAGAATGTGTCTGCAATCTAGAGACTGTAATTTGGTGATTTCTGCCTGTATCAGATGTTTTAAATGCACAGCATTCCTAAAATTCTTCTGGGGTGCAGGTAGAAATGGCACAAAGCACACAGAGCCTTGACTTGGTACTTTCATAACATCAAAGCAGTAACAGAATGTGCTCATGGTGTTGCTCTTTCTGGTGATCCATCAGACATCTTCAGGGGCACTGCATGGGCTTGGAGACAGCAGGAAGGACAAGCCCAGGCTCTGCTGGCTGGTTTGTTGGGTGCTGCTGCTTTACCTTGTGCTTATACTGATCCTCCTTGACTAAGCTGACAATTTCAAATGGTACATTTTATTATGAGCCATTCCAACGTTGAGTTTTAAATGCTTTTACAGCTCTTGCTTTAAATTTTTGCTCTTTACTAGAAATTTTAATGTAGAAAATGTCTTAAACATCATGACACTGAAATCATCTCAAGTGTTCAGCTTGAGAAGAAAGGAGGAATCTCCAGCTTCCAAGTTCCATGAAGTGATTCCTTGTGCTTCTCATGAGAGGAAATGATGGGCAGTTGGCTCTTGCCCTTTTTACATGCCTTAGTAGCCTGCTGTCAAGCAAGGTTTCTCATTATTTGCCACAGCAATCACTTAACCTTATTGCTTAGAAATTTCTCCCTGATAAACTTGTTTTCTAGTAACTAAGTTGAGGTGTTCTGTAGAAACTGTTCTTTAGATGTATGTTCATTCAGAGATTCAGAGAATGGGCTGGGTTGGAAGGGACCTTCAAGATCATCCTGTTCCAAACCCCTGCCATGGGCAGTGACACCTACTAGCCCAGGTTGCTCAAGGCCTCATAGAATGATAGAATGGTGAGGTTGGAAGGGACCTCAAGGATCATCCATTTCCAACCCCCTACCACTAGCACAGGTTACTCAAGGCCTCATCCAACCTGGTCCTGAACACCTCCAGGGANCTGTCAGCATTTGAGTTGGCTGTTACTAGTCCTCTGCCAGCATCCCAGTCTGATGTAGAAGACTTCACAGACAATGCAGAGGCAGACTGGGTTCAGAGTGCTTCCACTGAGTGCAGAGCCTTCCCCAGTCACTTAGAGGATGTTTGATGCCTTTTCTTAGGTTTATCTGTGTGCCAGCATCACCAGCATCTTGGTGTTGACATCCATTTTGATTGTCCCCTCAACTACACAGAGAATACAGTTGGACATTGCTCCCTTTGGTCTCACGAGTTGCTGTCTGGGAACTAGAGGAACGGAACTGAGGCAAATAATTAAAGAGGTTTCCTGGTGGTCTGTCCTGAGACTGGAAATGTAGGTGTGACAGTTACGGTGAGCGTGCCCGAGCATGTTTTCTTTGCAACAGATGTCTGCCTCCTGCCTTCTTAGTTTCACTTTCAAAAGTGCTGTGTTTTGAAAGAGCTTTTACTAGGAAAAAAAGGAGCAAGGATAGGTTTTGTTTGGGTTTTATTTTAACACAACTCAAACAATGGGTCAAGGAAAAAGAATAGTTCAGAAGTTGGGAACAGATCAGTTGAGTTACCTTGGTTCTAACAGAATGCAGACTTTTAAGATCCAGGTTTTCCCGTTAATCATTATTATGCCTAATTGCAAGAAGAGCAGGTTCAACCTTTTTTTCAGTCTCCTTCCAATAGCTGGAAACTTTTTTGTTTCTTAATATATTAACTGTAGGAGTGGGCTAAACAGGTATCTTCATGTATTACACTTGTTACACAATATTAATCCTCCTGTTATCGGGTTACTGCTTCTAAATGTCTTCATTTTTCATTTGGTATGAACCCAAGCATTTAAGTACTCATCAGATGGGATGAAGAATGTGTACTTCTAAAGTTGTTTGCCTGTGGTGAAGTGTTTATTTATAGAAGCATAGAATGGTAAGGATGGAAGGGGTCTCAAAGCTCATCCAGTTCCAACCCCCTGCCATAGGCAGGGACACCTCCCACTAGTACAGGTCACTCAAGGCCTCCTCCAACCTGGCCTTGAACACCTCCAGGGAGAGAGCAGCCACAACCTCCCTGGGCAACCTGTGCCAGTGTCTCACCACCCTCACTGCAAACAACTTCCTCCTAACATCCAATTTAAATCTCCTCTCTGCCAGTTTATGTATGCAGACAAACAAACCCCTGTTTTCATCACTGATGAGCTTGTAGAATGAGATACAACTGGATTAAATGTATTTACTATATTCTTAGGCATGTTGTAGCTAAATTTCATGACCTGGGTGAGCTATGGAGAACCCTCACAACTACATTCTCATTTTTATTAGATGATTGTGACTCAAAGGTGGTTAATTATGCTGAGCCAGATTGATTCCTCTCCTGTCCATAATCCCTGTGCTTGTGGTAAATTGTAGAATGACAGAGTCCTTCTGGTTGGCAAAGATCTTGAAGATCATGATCCAACTCTAAATGCAGGCAGCAGCACCTAACTTGAGAGAGAAGCACACAGGGTAAACAATTCTTAGATGTAGTGCTCAGCAAACACTAGAGCATGAATTAATGAGATGAATTAAAGATTTTCTGTGATTATTTTTCTTCTTGAATGCAAACAGAGGAAATGCAGGAAGAAACAAAATAGACCCTAGACAATCCCCCAGATGTTTAGGAGGGGACATAGCTTCCTATGAACAGTGTCTGGCTGAGAGGTGATTTTTGGTAAAGAAATGGTAGCTTTGTGGCAAGGGAGCAGATGTGTAGCTGGAAGTGTGTGTAATACAACTGCATTTAGGAAACTAATTGTGCAGGGGGTCGAGGTGTTCAAGCAGCCTGTGGGCCTGGCACTTAGGGACATGGTTTAGTGTTGACCCTTCAGTGCTAGGTCAAAGGTTGGGCTGGATGAGCTCAGAGGTCTCTTCCAACCAGATGTTTTCTGTGAGATGCATAAGGAATAAAATTAAGAGTTGGGTTGAGTTTTTGTTCTGTCTTCTCAAACCTGGCATCAGACTAAGAACGGTGATTAGCAGAAAATCCAAGCTTAGATGCATTTAACATTGAGAATTTGAACTTGAACCTCCCCACTCTGCCTCTCTCTTTCATTCTGACAAAGGAATTGTGTGCAAGAAAGGCTTATCTTAATTCTCTTTTTTCCAAAGCTCATATTTTGCAACACTTTGCATTTTCCCAAAATTCAGCCAAGTGGTTATTTACTGAGTGGAAAGAAAAGAGAGGGCCACTAGGTGTCATTGTACACCACGTGGAACAAAATCACTGTGGAAAAAAGCTCCAGTGACTTCAGTCAGGAGCACCTCAGCCTCCAGTTTCTTAGTGGGTTACAGCTCTGGTTTGCTGCAGTGTTTGCCTAGAAATCCTGCCCTTGCCTGGCTTCTGTGAGTGTCCTTTCTGGTTCTCCAGCAGGCTCATTAATCACCCTCCTTGTATGTTCTTGGAAGTCCTTCCTCATACTCCGCTGTCAGCTCAAGCTCAGCAAGCAGCCAACTAAATTCTTAACTCTGTTTTCACTTTGGATATAGGCTGAGACCTTTTTTCACATACAGGAATATATATAGTATTTTCCTGTGGATTTTAAATCTTGTCAGTTCCAAAACTAAATTAAAAACTAATGCAGTTCATTTCATGCATTTGAAAATCAATCCCAAAGGCCAGTCCTGGTACTCTGCACTACTGGCTGTTTGGTTTACAAAGAAGTTGTCTCATCATGTGCCAGCTATCCAGATTTTTTAAGAATAAATACAGAATCACAGAATATTAAGGGTTGGAAGAGACCTTCAAAGATCATCCGGTTCAACTCCCCCTGCCAGAGCAGGATCACCCAGGGCAGGGCACACAGGAACATATCCAGGTGAGTTTTGAATGTCTCTAGAGATGGAAACTCCACAGTCTCTGTGGACAGCCTGCTCCAGGGCTCCAGCACCCTCACAATGAAAAACTTTTCCCTTTTGTTCCTCGGGCACCTTCTCTGCTCCAACTGGCACCCATTGCCCCTTGTCCTGTCATTGGACATCCCTGAGCAGAGCCTGACACTGCTCTTCACATCTGTCAGCAGCAGTGAGGGCAGCCCTCAGGTTCCTCTGCTCCAAGCTCCAAGCCCCAACTCCCTCAGCCTGTCCTCACAAGGAGATGTTCCACTGCCTGCAGCAGCTTTGTGGCTCTGGGCTGGACTCTTTCAGGCAGTTCCCTGAGGTCCTTCTTAAGCTGAGGGGCCCAGAACTGGACACAGTATTCCAGACGTGGCCTCACCAGGGCAGAGTGAAGGGACAGCAGAACCTCTCTTGACCTACTACCCACATAGTGCACCCTAGAATGGCATTTGCCTTCTCGGCCACAAGGGCACATTGCTGGTGCATGGGCATCCTTCTGTCCACCAGGACCTCCAGGTACTCTTTCCCTGTGCTGCTCTCCAGCAGGTCAGTCCCCAGCCTGTATTGGTCCACAGGGTTGTTCTTTCCCATATGCCAGACTCTACACTTGTCCTTGTTGGGTTTCATTAAATTTCACCTCCCCCAGCTCTTCAGCCTGCCCAGGTCTGGCTGAGTGGCAGCAGGGGTGTTAGCTACTCCTCCCAGTTGGGTGTCATCAGCAGACTTGCTGGCAGTATTCACTGTGCCCTCATCTGGGTCTCTGAATAGTCCTGGTCCCAGCACCAACCCCTAAGTGGCTCCAGTAGAATACAGGCCTCCAACTAGACTGTCTCATTGACTACAGCTCCCAGTGTCACACCTATTCCTGCTCCACATTTTAGTGTGTCTATCCTATTGGGTGTCTCTATGGCCACCTCATTTACAAAACACAGTCTGTATTTTGAGCATTGTCCTGCTCTGCCCTAAACATCAAATGTTGATAGCAGCTGTTTGTGTTGGCTAATGAATAGCATTGGGAAGATAAACACTCCATGGCAGTTGTATCAGTTTAAGCTTCCCTGATTCCAATTTTAAAACAAAATTGCTATTACTCAGCTTAATAATTTCATTTTGTACCTAAAGGAAAATTTAATGAAGGAAGCTTAACACTTAAAGAATTTGTCTTTCTCCAACAAGGAAGGCTCAGCTGTCTGAGTTACCCATCCAGCTCATCTCTCAGATCTGATTTTATGGACCTTCTGTTTTCTAGAGAGAACTCTTCAGGGCTTTTAAGCTATCTTAAGACCATTGGGTGCTACCTGACCTAGAGAGAATGCTTTCTTCTCCTTTCAGGTTGGGGAAATACACTTTGGAACCTTCAGCCACGTGAAGCAACACTTAGCCCTAAACGTTGGCTTCCGAAGAGACCTTGTTTTTCACGCTCATCACCACCACATGCTCAGGGGAGGAAATTTGTATTGCTCTTTGTTTTCCCTTTTCGTTTTCTCTGACAGGTCAGTTCTGAGCAGTGCATTATTCTGTTCTTTTATAGCACTAGACTGTGGTCACATACCTGCATTCCAGCCACGGATGTGTCTTTTCAGAATCCTGACTCTTTTCCCTCAGGAAAAAAAAAAATAAGAAGAAAAGCAAACCTCAAACTTTTCTTTTCCAAGGGAGAAGTTGAACAAATCTCACTGATGAAACCTAAAGGCCAGACTGAACATGATGAAGGCATGCTGGAGTATTTAGAAGACTTGATAGGATCTGCACGACTCAAGGAGCCCATTCAGACTCTTTGTCGCAGGGTTGAGCATCTAAACGAGAAGAGAGGAGAAATGGTGAGTTGGAAAGCTTTACTCAAGCTAGCAAGGGTTTCTTACTGGATTGCTGAGCAAAACAAGCAAGCTCGAGACTTGCTTAACGTTTGGCACTCCTGCAAGAGCAGTGCAGAGGATTTGGGGGTTCACAAGGCTTAGTTAATGTTTGGCACTCCTGCAAGAGCAGTGCAGAGGATTTGGGGGTTCACAAGGCTTAGTTAATGTTTGGCACTCCTGCAAGAGCAGTGCAGAGGATTTGGGGGTTCACAAGGCTCAGTTAATGTTTGGCACTCCTGCAAGAGCAGTGCAGAGGATTTGGGGGTTCTCTGTTGCATCTGCTGTTCATTCTACAACAATTAGGCTGTCAACATCAGTTGTCCCTCTTTAAACACAGTGCTGTTGACTTTCCATTCCCAAAGGTTTGACTGCATGAGTTGGAACATGGGATTCTACCTGTGTTTTGCTGATATCTACATGTATTAAATGATTGCTGAGAGAAACTAGAGAAAGAGATGGTCCCTATCTGAATGTATCCAGGATAGGGTGTTTTATCTGCCTGACTCCTGCTGCTGAACAGCACCTAGGAGAATCAGAGTCATAGAATCATTTTTGTTGAAAGAGACCTTTAGGATCATCCAGTCCAACCATTAACCCAGCACAGCCAGGTCACCTCTAAACCATGTCCCTCAGCACCACAGCTACATGGCTTTAAAACCCTTCCTGAGATGAGGACTCCACCACTCCCCTGGGCAGCCTGGTCCAGGCCTTGACAACCCTTTTGGGGAAGAAATTGCTCCTCATGTCCAACCTAAACCCTCTCTGGGGGACTGTGATGTTATTTTCCTTTGTTCCTGTCACTTCATGATGAGGAGCAGGAAAACCTGTCATATGCTGAGGAGAGAAGAGTGAAGCAGAGCATTGGTGAGGTGATGGATGCTCACACAGCTATACGAGGAGACTTGAAGCCTTCTGGGCTGAAGGTGCCCATTGCTTGTCCAGCTTCTCCTCCACCAGCACCCCCAAGTCCTTTTCCTTGGGGCTGCTTTCTGTCCCCTCCTCCCCCAGCCTGTATTGACAGTGAGGATTGTTCCTGCCCAGGTGCAGAACCCTGCACTCGCTCTTGTTGAAGCTCATGAGGCTTAACTAGGCCCAGCTCTCCAGCTTGTCCAAGTCCTTCTGGATGGCATCCTATTCCTCCAGCATGCTGATAGTGTCAATCAGCTTGGTGTTATCTGTAAACATGCTGATGGTGCCCTCAATCTCACTATCTATAGCACTGGTAAAAATACAGACCTCTGAGGGATGCCGCTTGTCACCCATCTCCATTGGGACTCCAAGCCTTTAACCACTCCCCTCTGGATGCAACCATCCAGCCAATTCCTTATCCACTGAACAGTCCACCCATCAACAGCCCACCCATTTTTGTCTAGTTAAACAGAGTGAAGATGGTGGAGAAAGAAAAGGATGCCTTGGAAGCAGAAAAGAATAATGCTGTGGAGTTTCTGCGTGTGGAAAACAAACTGTTTCAGGAGAAGAATCGAGTCTGCCAATACCACATGTGAGTAACTCTGCAGTTTTGGGTTGCCTTTGCTGTGGGAGTGATGAGGATAAACTCTGCTTCCATGACTCATTAGAAATACTGAGCATTTCTTAACAGCCTTATTGGTCCTTTAAAATCAATTGGTTTCTGTTAGTGGTTTTCATTTCAAATTGCCACAGAATGGCTTAGGTTGGAAGGGAGCTCGGAGCTCAGCTGCTCCACCCTCCCCACCTTGCCCAAGGACACCTCTCAGCCATACTCAGCTGCTCAAGGCCTCATCTAGCCTGGCCCTGAACACTCCCAGGCAGGAGGCAGCCACAGCCGCCCTGGGCAGCCTGTGCCAGAGTCTCACCACCCTCACACTGAAGAACTTCTTCCTCAGCTCCACTCTAACCCTGCTCTGCCTCAGCTTCAAACCATTCCCCCTTGGCCTGTCTCTAGATACACTCATGAGAAGTCCCTCTGCAGCCTTCCTGAAGGATCCTTTCAGGTATTGGAAGGCAGCTCTGAGGTCCCCCTGGAATCTTTTCCAGGCTGAACCACCTCAGCTCTCTCAGCCTGACCTCATAGCTGATAATAATCACTTGATTACACTTAAGATTGAAAACCTGTGTTCACTATGGTGTTTGCTTTAGGGGAAGAGTAGAGATTGAAGGTTTATGTTTTTGGTTTTTTTTTCTTCTAGGTATGACCTAAAGAAACAAATAAAAGATCTGGAGATGGAAAAAGAAAAAATTAATGAAGAAACTAAAGATATTAATGAGAAAAGCAGTAAACTTGCTGATGAATTGAAAATCAAGACTAAAGCTTTGAAAGATGTTGAAAAGTAAGTACTTTCTGTATGGAATTGTAAGCTTTGAGTGCTGTGTGTTATGTGCTGCATGTGAGGTGTTCAGAAAAAGCTGTGGTAGAGGTCTTGTGAGAGGAGGAACACCTGAGGAAGCAGAATATGCAAGAATTGCATGGGAAGGTGATCAAAGGGTGCATAACAGTTCTTCAGTTGTTCTTTAACCAAATACTTCCATTAGCTAATGAGCAGAGCCATTTATGATACATCATATTGGCTGGCATGGATTAAATGATCTTTTGCACAAAAATAAATACTAAAATAACTGATAGGTTTGATTTAGTTCTGTGGGTTGCTTCTCTTGGAGAAATGTGAGCAAGAGTCATAATGACAGTAAGAAAATGTCAGCTTCTGATGGATTTTAAAGCACCTGCTTTATATTACTGTACAAAAGTTCATGAGATTGTCTCAGGCTTTAAGACCCAACCACAATGCCCAGACATATGGTTATTGGGTATTTCTCTCTGGTTTTCTTATGAATCTCTTATGCATAAATTTGTGCTTCCCCAAAATTGATTTGTCTGGCTGCTAATCTCCACTCCAGCTACAAAATTCACCTTCTCATTTTCTGAGATCACAGAGGAGTTATCTGTGAGAAATCATAGAATTCTAGAATAACTCAAATTGGAAGTGACCCTCAGAGCTCATCTGCTCTAACCTCCCCTCCACGCCCAGGGAGACCTCTCAATTCAGCTGCTCAAGGCCTCATCCAGCCTGGCCTTGGACAACCCCAGCAAGGTGGCAGCCACAGCCTCCCTGGGCAATCTCTTCCAGAGTCTCACACCCTCATACTCAACAACTTNAGCTTCTACCAAAGAAAAAAGAACCCATTTCTGGAAATGTCTTCCATATTGCTGTATTAGTTGATCTTTTTCTGATGAAACATCACTTTCCTGGGGAAAGTATTGTGAATACATTGAATGTTTTTCCACCAAAACTAAGAAGTGTTACATTCTCTATGTTTGCTTATTAAACTAAGCTCTACTGACTTTTCTTTTTATAGGGTGTGGAATAAATTTGTCTTTTTTTTTCCCTTTTAGGAAAATTAATAAAATAGAACATTTTATAGATGAAAATAAAGAAAAGTTCACTCAGCTGGATTTACAGGATGTTAAAGTAAGGGAAAATCTAAAACATGCCAAAAGCAAAGCTAAAAAAATGGAGAAGCAACAACAAAAGGACAAAGAAAAGGTAGTGTGGACTGCAGCTGAAGTGGAATTGGGTGGTCTAGATGAGAACATCTTTGGGCAGCTGGGATAAAATAGCAGAGGACACCAATTGTACTTTTTGCAACAAAGAGAAGGGAAGGAAAACATGTTTTGATTTTTTTTTTTAAGCAGATATTTGATGTCATTGAAATGAAATGGGGATTGTTTACAAATCACTTGTTGAAGCAGTGCATTATTCTTGCTCACATCTTACTGTGGCCAGCAGTACCAGGCTGTTTTCTGCCTGAAGGCAAAGCCAGAAGCATTCCTGTTGCTTTCCAGCTCTGCTGAGAGCTCTCGTGGCTTGCAGAGCATCTTTTTATCCTGTCTGTTGAGATCACAAGAGCGCTGAGTGTTCTCACAGCTGGTACCTTTTAAAAACCTTTTGCTTTTTCCATTTCCTCAGTTAAGTTAGCTAATATAATGGCTATATTTTACCAAGTTGGTTGCTACCAGCTGTTCTAGATCTTAAATCACTCTTTGGCTCAAGAGTGGCCTTCTGGAAGTAGGTATTTAACAATTAAGTCTTATTGTCATTTAAAGACTTGACTTAGGCATGAAGCTGTATTTGTTACTGCTGTGTCTTGCTTCCCTCTGGGTGGGTTTAGAAACAAACCTTTCAATAAACTCCTGCTCGAGCCGCAGAGGATCTTACCCTACAGACCCACTTCAGCTTAGGTTTCCTTTTACTTCCACACAGCACTTGAAAACAGGGTTTAAAATACAGCAAAACTGGTTTGGTTTAGTGGGGGAGGAAGTTAAACCTTTTCCTTGTGTAGGCAGAAGAACTGAAAACTGTACCTCATGTTAGTGAAAAAACCATCAGCGAAGCAAAGACTAAGAAAGAGCTTCTTGAGAAGAACAAAGAGGAAGAAGAAGAAAAACTGAAGCAGGTTTTGAATAACCTTAAGGAAGAAACCCGAGGGATTCAGGAAGAAAAAGAGGTTTGGCCTGTTCTCCTTTAGCACACAAGACTCTTATTAACTGATCTGTAGCTGATACACTTGGGAATGAAGCCATCACAGGAGAGCTGTGATATTTTATGTGACAAGAGAAGTTTCCTGTGTTGGTTCAGTGGGAAATTGATTCTGAATTTATCACCAGAGCTCAATCAATCTCAGTAAGTTGCCTGCTCTTTATAGTGCCGTCAGTCTATCATTCATCTGTGTGTTACATAAATCTACACTCCCATTAATTGAGCACACTTTGATATTTTTTCCCCATCAAAATATTTAAATCAATGTTGCTTAAATACATAAACAGATTCTGAAGTGCTGTGTTCTGAGCCCTCCACACAGCTGTGATCTGACTTGGGATCCTGGATAGCTACTCTAAGGACACCTGGTTAGTGTTGTCAGCTGTTCAGTCACTAATTATCCTGTGCATTTGGATGATTCTTTTCTGACCTTCAAGACTTGGTTTCTCCAACTGATCTGAAAGTTAGCATCTTGTGTAGGGCTACTCTCAACTTCAAGTTGAGAAAGCAGGTCAAAGCTTGCATGGATTATCTTAGCAATGCTGAGCAGTATCTAAAGGGCAGGAGGCAAGAGGATGGGGCCAGACTCTTCTCAGTGGTGCTTAGGGGTATCAGTGGTACCCTGTGACAGGATAAGGGGCAGGGGACACAATCTGGAAGGTTTCAGTTCAGGAGGTTCCACCTGAACAGGAGGAGAAAATTTTCTGCTGTGAGGGTGCTGGAGTCCTAGAGCAGGCTACCCAAGAGAGGTTGTGGGATCTCCTTGTCTGGAGAGATCCCAAACCCTCCTGGCCATTGTGATTGTGGGCACCCCTGCTTTAGCAAGGGTGTTGGACTGGATGATCTCCAGAGGTCCCTTCCAACCATGCTGGGATTCTGTGAGATGTCCTGTGATCATTTCCTGATGCTCTTAATTGTGAGAGAAGCCTGGTTTCATAATGTGCCCTTTCCTTCCCTGCCCTGCAGCCTGGCTGCTGTAACAAGTGCCACAGCTGTCTTGCTTTTAAGCTGGAACATTGTCCACTTTGCAGGGCAAAGAGGAAGAGCTGATGGAGCTCAGCAAAGCAGTGAATGAAGCACAGGCAAAGATGGACGTTGCTCAGTCGGAGCTCGATATCTACCTCAGCCATTACAACACTGCTGTGTCCAACCTCAACGAGGCAAAGGAGGCTCTGGCCACCACTTCAGAGACTCTAAAGGAGAGGAAAGCTGCTATCAAAGATTTCAATATTAAGCTACCCCAGGCTGAACAGGAATTGAAGGAGGTGAGTTAAGTGCATCAGTTCTTTGAGTAACAACACAGTGTTGCAGCACACAAACTGGCATTCCTGTCTTTCTTTTAGCAGCAATTCTGGTTGAAATAAACAAACCTCATTAAAGTAACATTTAAAATAACACTTAAAATCTATATTGTAATGCTCAGTTAGCCAGTGGAGTCAGTGTTTGGTTTCAAACTTCCTTTGGGTCAACCAAATGTTAGTATGAAGCACTGAAATGAAATCCTGCATATCCCTGCAAGGAAATTAATTACCACGAGACACTGAAATGAAGAAGTGGCTGTTTCTGAGCCTTCTTTGAATTTCACTTGGGAATAACCCCAAAGGAAAAAAGCCTTTTTCTCTGCTCCTAAGCCTGGTTGATGCATTCATAAGCTGTTGCTTTTGTATGAAAGCAGCACTAACTAACAGCCAAAGTGTATCCCAACACCAACCGTTCTTCACTTGAAGGTTTGCTATGCCCACCTTTCAGTGCCTCGTTTTGTTGCCTACCCAGTCATGAATCTGAGACTTCTGAGCCTAAGATAATGTCTCTCTTCTAACCATTAGAAAGAAAAGGAGCTTGAGAAGCTGACCAAAGAAGAATCAGATGCCAAGAATCTTGTTCGAGAGCTGCGTCAAAAAGCAGAAGAATCCAGAAGTTCTTTAGCACAAAGTCGCAGTCGAGGGAAAGTGCTGGAGGCTCTGCTTCAGCAGAAGAGAGCTGGGAAATTACCTGGGATCTATGGAAGACTGGTAAATTTGAAAAGGATCTGAAACTCAGTCTTGAACTGCATAGGAACAGGCAGGTGTAACTGAGAGGTACAATTGCTCATTTCTCATCCGCTAGGCATTTGGAGAGTAGAGTTACAACACTGCTTTGCTTCAAAATCTATAGTTAATCATCTCTCTGTTTCCTCTCATTTTACTTTCATCCCTGTCAAATCAAAAGGAGCCTTATTGTTGTTTCAGAAGAGTAAGGACAGCTGTCTCATAACCAGACACTGTTAGCAGCTCTTTCCAAACAGCCTTGATTTCAAGTTTGTAGCTGAGGTAGAGTTCTTCACTCCTTTTTATTCAGTACCAGCAGACAATGCATTCATATCAGTGTAAACATAAAAGTGCTGTTTCTCTAATCTGCAATTCTACCTTTTTTTTTCCCCACCTGCTCATCCAAGGAGAAGTAGCTCAGCTTCAGGAAAATCACTTTATTTAGCATCTAGACTTAGTAAACAAGGATCAAATTCAGCCAGCAGCCAACCACTGCCTAGTACAGCTGATGTCTATTATGTCTCACACTCTTATCACTTGCACAGAGAGGAGTGTGAGGTTAATCTGTTCTTGGACAGCTTGGAGGTGGCTGTGTGGGCTGCAGATGCAGAAGAATGTTTCAGAGATGCATGCCCATGTCTGAGCTCAGCACAGGACAGCACGCAGGAGGGTCTCACTCTCTGGGTCCTGCCCAGCTGACTGATGGGAGAACCCCACACTTCTCATTCAATTCACAGACAGTTTTTGTCCTTTATTTTGTGATGCCGAGGCAAAACTACTGTGGAGACTGCAGCACAGGGCTAAAAAGGTGATAAGGATCTTGAAGTATCTCTCTTGGGAAGAGGCCAAGAGCTCCGGGGCTGTTGAGCCTGGAGAAGAGCAGCCCCAGAGGGCATCTAAGCAATGCTCAGCAAGAGCTAAAGAGCTAAAGGGGGATAAGAGGCTGGAGCTAGGCTCTTGTCAGTGGACAGGACAAGGGGCAATGGGCACAAACTGGAACCTAGGAGGGGGGGGGTTGTTTGGGGAGGAGAAATTTGTTTGGGGTGAGGGTGCTGGAGGCCTGGAGCCAGCTACCCAGAGAGGCTGTGGACTCTTCTCTGGAGAGATTCCACATGCCCCTGGGCATTGTGCTGCTGGGCAAGCTGCTTTAGCAGGGAGGTTGGACTGGATGATCTGCAGAGGTCCCTTCCAACCCCTACTATGCTGGGATTCTGTGAAAACATGGATGTTGAGCTAATCTCTGCACTTCTGCCTCCTCCTCAACACTGAATCAAGGGAGACCTGGGAGCCATTGCTGAGAAGTACGATGTTGCCATCTCCTCCTCCTGCGGTGCTCTGGACCATGTGGTGGTTGATACAATCAACACTGCACAGGACTGTGTGAATTTCCTAAAGGCCAAAGGGATTGGAGTTGCCACCTTTATAGCCCTGGACAAAGTAGGTTCCTTGCCTTTAGGCAAAACTTGATGTACGCAGTGTTCATGTGTGTGAATATGCATAGAAATGTGTTTGTTACTTAGGAATCTATTGTGCTATATCTGTTTTCATTAAAGGTAGAACTAAACTATAAAGCTTTTTAATAGGCTGCTGGTACCTTAGAATGCTCTCCCAGAAATTTGTTTTGGTAGCTTACATGGAGTCCAATAATTACAGAATCACAGACTGGTTTGGGTTAGAAGGCACCTTAAAGATCTTCCAGTTACAACCCTTCTGCTAATGGCAGAGACACTTCCTACCCAAGCAGCTTACTCAAGGCCTTATCCAGTCTGGTTTTCAACAATTCCAGGAGCCTCCTTAACTTCTCTGGACAACCTGTGCCAGTGCCTCATCACCCTGGTAGTGAAACATTTCCTCCTAACGTCTCATCTAAATCCAGCTTCTTCCAGTTTGAAGCCATCACCTCTTTTCCTATCACTCCATGCCTTTGTCAAAAGTACCTCTCTAGCTCTCCTCTTCAAATTCTTGGAAGGGTGCTCTAAGGTCTCCCTGGAGCCTTCTCTTGTCTGAGCTCAGCAACTTCACCTCTCAGCCTGTTTCCATAGGAGAAGTGCTCCATTCCTTGGATCATCTTCGTGGCCTCCTCTGGCCCCACTCTAACAAGTCCACATCCGTAATACTTATCTACAGAGACTTACAAAGGTTTTTACCTACCTGTGTAGGTACAATACAAGCTTGTGATGCCTTCTGTATTTTTATCTCTAGGGGTTTTTAACAGGCGACCAAGCCTGATAATCCCAAGTAATCTAAAGGATGAAAGAGAGCAGTGAGTTACCAGCAAGTCGTTAATGAGAGCATTTGCACTGAATTAAAGCAAATGCAGTTGCACTGCAAAGCCTTTTACCATACCTTAGAGTGATTAAAGCTCATTTATCCCGAGGAATCACTCCTTCCGTGGATTTTTGTCATGCAGATGACCGTATGGGAAAAAAAAACTCATCCCATCTCCACTCCGGAGAACATCCCCCGGCTCTTTGACCTGGTGCAAGTGAAGGACTCCAAGGTGCGGCTGGCTTTTTACTTCGCCTTACGGGACACTCTGGTAGCCAAGGACCTGGGTCAAGCCACCAGGGTGGCGTTCCAAAAAGAGAGGAGATGGAGGGTGGTGACGCTGCAAGGACAAATCATTGAGCAGTCAGGTACTGTGGCACACACTTGCAGGGAGGTTCTGAGCATCTGTGGATGATCTCTAAGCACTAGGGGCTCGCTGACTTCATCTCCTTTCACTCTAGGGACAATGACTGGTGGTGGAGGTAAACCATTGAAGGGCAGAATGGGTTCCTCAGTCATCACAGATATTTCAGAAGAGGAGGTTAGTACATCTGCTTAATTAAAACTGGGATTTTCTCCAAGGGCCTTATGTTTTGACAGTTTGTACATACTTGTCCTCTGTCCTTCTAACTCAGCAGGAGTAGCTAACCTGTGGTGCAAGACACACAGTGATTTAAAGTTCACAAAGTCAGCAGAGCTTACACTGCCCTCAGGTGCACTTGTTCACAGCCCAGCTCTCATAAAGTCCTATTCTTAACTTCTAGTGTTTTTTGGGTTCTGCCCTCACTGCTCCAAGTTGAGTATTTTAAGCTTCATCTAGTTCCTTAAACCAGTTCTGCACTGTGAGCTGCTGTGATGGGGATTCTTCACCATCCTTATGCTTGCTTCTCATTTTTCACTATTCTAACAGATGTCCTCAGCTCTCTACTCTGTCCTGCTACAGCAGCAAAGTGGAGTTTTTACTTCACTTTCTTACTGTGTTACAGTCTGTAAAGCACAGGACTGAGCCCTTGCTTGGTTTTGTGCTGGTGACACAAGGCAAGTGATTGTCTCTCATTTTTGTGTAGGTCCAAAAAATAGAATCTGAGCTGCAGAAGGAGTCTAAAAGAGCAGGGCAGACAGAAGAAAAGAAATTGCAACTGCAAGAAGCTGTAGGTAAACTGCACCAAGATATTCGGGAGATGAGGAACAATTTGGAAAAGTACACAGCAAGTATCCAGGTGAGCAGAGCTGGGGACTGAGGCAATCTCTGGCTTCAACGTGGGTGTGCAGGGTGGGAGATGACTTCAGGACTCAACCTGTACTAGAGTCCAGGATCTTTTTGAAAGTGCAGGATTCTAACAGGGTTTGTGTTTTCTGTAGAATTTATCTGAACAAGAAGTTCATCTGAAAGCCCAAATGAAGGACCTCGAAGCTAAAGTGGCTGCTGCTGTTCCAGATCAAAAGAAGCAGAAGGAACTGGAAAATAACTACAGTGCTTATAAAAAAGGTACATTCTGTGGAGAGGGGATGATAGAGAAAAGTGTAGCATTTCCTTTACTGATAGAGTGAATGGTTACAGCTTTGTTCCTTGGGATGGCCACTGCAGTACTGAGTCTTAGTTTGGGACTGAAGGGGCTGAAAGGTGCTTCGAGAGACTAGAGAGTGAAACCCCTTCCTCTGCAATTGCTCAAGTTCATGTTTCAGTTCACCTGAAGTAAACATTCCTTTGAACAGTTTTTTGCACGTGTGGTGAGAATTTCATGGCTGTATCACATGCAGGTTCATGAGGGAACTCGGGTTAGTTAGGAGTGAAAATTGTTAATGTGAACTCATGGTCATAAAGTCAAGTGAAGGTTTTTGCTGTGCTCTGAGCGTAAAATGATCACCCTCTGTTCTGTTGTGGGCAAGAAATGCAAAGCAGCAGTCAGTTTCTGAAGGGAAATCACAGAATCCCAGCACAGCAGGGTTTGAAGGGACCTCTGGAGATCATCCAGTCCAATCCCCCTGCTAAAGCAGAGGCACCCATAGCAGCTTGCCCAGGATTGCAATTGTCAGGGGCCTTTGGACGAGGGGACTCCACAAGCTCTCTGGGCAGCCTGCTCCTTCCCAGCAGAAAATTTTCTCCTCTTCAAGTGGGACCTCCTGGGTTCCAGTTTGTCCCCACTGCCCCTTGTCCTGTCACTGGGCACCACAGACAAGTCTGGCCCCAGCCTCTTGCCCTTCTGATATTTACAATTTAACCCCTTTGAGCACGTGCCCATTAAATGAGCACAAAGAAAGAACTCCTTATGTCCTACCTCATGTTTAATTACTCTGTATACATTAAGTAATCCAATTAAACTTGGTGGTGGTGCATCAGGAAGATGCAGGAGTGAAACAAACCTGCATGTTTTTCTCAGTCTCAAGAAGGATGTTTTGCACACTTCTCAGCATAGTGATGCAGCAGAGCTCTGGATCTCTGGAATCTTGGTGTCCTGCAGCAGCTTGGAGTTGTGGGGACAGCATCATGACCTTAGCTGCATTTTGTTCCTGCACAGACTATGATTGCCTTGCTGAGAAAGCTGGGAAAGTGGAGCACGAAGTCAAACGGTTACAGAAACTCATCATGGATATCAATAATTCCAAACTGAAGGCACAGCAAGACAAACTGGACAAGATCAACAAAGAAATAGATGAATGCAACTTGGCTGTCACTAAAGCCCAGGTGGCAATCAAGAGTGCAGAGAGGTATAGCAGACATCATCTGGGGCTGTCGTTGTATGTTCATGAGATGGGTGTTTGGGAACTGTTGGACCCTTCCATGAGTTGGGATTTGTCCAGCCAGAGGAGATGGGTTTCATCTCTTCAGGGCTAGAGGAAAACTCAGAGGGAGGAGGAGCTCAGCATCTCTAAACTGATTTAACTGGAACTAGTTCTTAATTAAGAACCATAAGCTTTGTCTCCAGGTGAGACACTGGAAAAGGTTGCCTAGGGAGGTTGTGGATGCCCTCTCCCTGGAGGTGTTCAAGGCCAGGCTGGATGAGGCCTTGAGCAACCTGGGATAGTGGAAGGTATCCCTGCTCATTTCAGGGGGGTTGGAACTTTAAGGTCCCTTCCAAGCCAAACCATTCCATGATTCTAATTAGTGCACTTTACAGAAGCCTGAGTGAAACCTGAGCAAGGGGAGCCAGCTGAACTGTCAGACAGCTGGGTCTGCTGGCATCAATGCCTGCAGGACATCTGCTTGTTTTGAGTGGCCTCCATAGCTAAAAACCCCTGATCACAACATCTTAATTTGCAGCTGCATGCTGCATGTGTGTCAGGAGGTGAAGGGAAATAAAAGGGGTTTGGTTTCCAGCAGCCACATTTCATTCTGCTGCTCTCACTAAATTGCACTGTGCCAGGGTAAAGACTCAAGGTGGCACTTAGCTGTCATGCAGTGGAGCAGTTCACCGCTGAAGGGACTAATTTTACTATGAGGCATGCCAGGAAATAAAATGGGATCTATTTTTGTATGTTAGCTTCACAATGCAGACTGAGTGCTCAGAACACGGTGGAAACTGTCTGACAGAATAGGGGAGGTCGTTCAGTGAGGCCTGGCTGCTCTGTGCTTGAGGAAGGCAATGTTGTTCTGCTGTAATCTCAGGAGTGTGGGAGCTGATACATGGAGCTGGGGTTGTTCAGCTTGGAGAAAGGGAGGCTGAGGGGAGACCTTCTGGCTCTCTGAAACTCCCTGAAAGGAGGCTGGAGCCAGGTGGGGGTTAGTTTCTTCTCCCCAGCGACAAGACGAGAGGAAATGGCTTCAAGTTGCATCAGAGGAGGTTTAGGTTGGACATTAGAAGAAACTTCTTCCCTGAAAGGGTTCTCAAAGACTGGAACAGGCTGCCCTGGGAGGTGGTCGAGTCTCCATCCCTAGAGGGGTTTCAAAGTTGTGTAGATGGGGTGCTGAGGGCCAGAGTTTAACACCAGACTGGGTAGTACTGGGTTAATGAGTGGACTTGATGATCACAGAATCACAAACATTAGAGGTTGGCAGGGACCTCCAGAGATCGAGTGCAACCCAGCAAAGCAGGATCCCCCAGGGTAGTCCACACAGGAATGCATCCGGGGGGGGAGTTTGAAAATCTCCAGAGGAGGAGACTCCACAGCCTCTCTGGGCAGCCTGCTCCAGGGCTCTGTCACCCTCACTGTAAAGAAGTTTCTCCTTGTGTCGAGGTGAAACCTTCTCTGTTCAAGTTTGTACCTGTTGCTCCTTGTCTGATTGCTGCGGACCACCAATCTTGGAGGTCTTCTCCAGCCTAAAGGATTCTGTGATTTTGGTACCCCTGCAGAAACTTAAAAAGAACTGAAGAAGCCATTCTTAACGTGGAGAAGGAGATTGAAGAGAATGCAAAAGAGATTAAGAGGTTAACTGAAGAGTTGACTGCACTAGAAGAGGAAGCCACTGAGATTCTGAGTGAGCGCAAGCAAGCTGAAGTGAGTGTCCTGTCAGTTCCCTCTGGGCTTCATCAGGCTGTGAAAGAAATCTTCCACTTTAGATTATAGTTCTCATGCCATTCTCCTTCTCTAGAGACGTTCCAGACCTGCCTGGACATTGTGATCCTGGGCAACCTGTTCTGGGTGACCCTGCTTTAGATGATCTCCAGAGGTCCCTTCTCTCACCTCCACTATGCTGAAATTTTGTGAATCAAAGCTGATCTTAAGTACAGATGCTGGGGGAAAAGAATCAGACCAAACCAGTCCTAGTAAGCACTTTGGTCTTCAGAAGAGCTGGAATGATGAGCTCTGTCATTATTGGAGTTCATCTTTTATTGCTTTAAAACATGCAGAAAAACAGATCTGTTTTTCCAGTTCTGTGCTACTTCAGCTTCCCATCTGGAGTTGTGTAGGAGAGAGACAGAAAACAACCAGGGCAGCTGAAATTCCTCCAAAACAAAGCTGTTTGACTGTGACTTTTTCTCTACAACTGCCTTTGAGCTAAAACCATCCCCATGTAGGACTGGTTGGATCCAGCTCCGGAGTGAAAATATCAACTGCAGCATACTGCAGTCATTCCAGAAGTCAGGGACCTGGTTCATCTAAATTCACCAGTCCGTGTTGGCATCAGCATTTGGGGTTGAGGAGATGAAGCTCTGTGAATGGTAGAATAGCTTCAGTTGGAAGAGACTCAAAGATGACCTAAAGATTCTGTGACCTTAGGATAACCTTAAAGATTCCATGACCTTAAAGATCATGGAATGACAGAATCATTCTGTCTAAGATGAAGTCCACCCTTCTACCCAACACTTCCATGACCACTAGACCATGTCCTAAAGTGCCACATCCACCCATTTTTTTAACCCCTCTGGGGATGGTGACTCCACCACCTCCCTGTGCAGCCTGTTCCAATGTCTGACCACTCTTGTAGCAAAGAAATGTTTTCTAAAGTCCAACCTAAACCTCCCCATGTGCAGCTTGAGGCCTTTTCCTCTTGTCTTGACATTAGTTGGGAGAAGAGGCCAACACGAGCCTCACTCCAATCTCCTTTCAGGCAGCTGTAGAGAGTAATGAGGTTTCCTCTCAGCCTCTTCTTCAAGCTAAAGATCACCTACTTCCAGCCCCCTGCCATGGGCAGGGACACCTCCCACTAAGACCAGGTTTCTCATCCAGCACTTCCAGGGATGAGGAATGATGGAGTGAAATAATGTAATGAAAATAGTAACAGAGTGAAAACAAACACACAGCCTGAGCAAAGTGGTCAAGCTGCCTCAGTCAGCCAGTTAATGACCTGGGTTTGTGCTGTTCCTGCTCAGGAAGCATTGCCAGAGATCAAGGAGGAACATCAGTGCCTGCTCCAGGAGATCAGAGCTGTTCAGGATGGTGAACATGCACTTCAGTCAGAAGCTCTTAATATCAAGCTGAAGATTCAGAAAGTGGACAGCAACATCTCCACACACCAGTCAAAGCTGAAGTACTGGCAAACAGAGGTGAGCGTGTGGGTGAGCTCTCCTGCAGCTTCAGTTTAAGATCTCAGATTGTGAATATCTTAAAATATAGCTAGGAAATGGATAATTTGGGGAAAAATGAGGTTCAGCTCACAATTTGGTGTTAATGCTATACAAACCCAGGTTTTCAGGAACAGGATAATTGGATGAAGGGTAGTAGGATAATGTAAAGGGTGAGTTCCAAGAGGATGGAGCCAAGGTCTTGGTGATGCCCAATGCCAGCACAAGGGGCAATAGGTGGAAGTTGAGGCATAGGAAGTTTTATGGAAACATGAGGAGGAATTTTTTCTCTGTGAAGGTGACAGAACCCTGGAACAGAGTTTCAGGGGGTTTGTGGAGTCTCCCTCTCTGGAGATATTCAAGACCTGCCTGGATGTGTTCCTGTGTGATCTAGTATGGGTGGTCCTGCTCTGGCAGGGGAGTTGGACAGGATGAGCTTTGGAGGTCCCTTCCAGACCCTAAACACTGACTCTATGAAGGGAAGTTTGTTGTATTTCACATCTTACTAAAGGGAGTTAGCAGATGGAAGCTTCCCGCTGATTTTAGAAGCACCTTCCTGTGATCTCTAAAGATGTTCAGTAACTGGGTTTGAATTTTAGATCTCCAACTTATCACTGCACTCCATAGAAGACGAACCAGCCGAAGAACTCCCAGTGCTGAGTCAAGAAGAGCTGGAGGCCATCAAGGACCCCAAGGGCATCATTAACCAGATAGCTCTGCTGGAAGCCCAGTGTCAAGAAATGAAACCCAACCTGAGTGCTATTGAGGAATACAAGAAGAAGGTAAGCTTGGCTCCTGCCCTGTGCTGCTAGGCTTCGTCTTCTTCATGCTGCCCTAAGCACTGGGTGGCCAGCACACTTGTGTGCCAGGGCTTCCATCTGCACAGAGTCCAGGGCGCTGCTGCTGCAGCATGGAGCTCACCTTCCAGCTGTGCCTTTGCCTTCAGGTGGCTGCCCAAACAGATCCTGCACTTGAAGCACACGAGAAATTACTTCTTTATTGAATCCTTCGGGCTGGAAGAGAGGTCATCGAGTCCAGCCTTTAACCCAGCACTGCCAGCTCACCACTAAACCATGGTCCTCAGCACAGCTTTGAAACCCCTCCATGGAGGGGCTCCACCACTGCCCTGGGCAGCCTGGGCCAGGACTTGACAACCCTTTGGGGGAAGAAATTGTTCCTCATGTCCAACCTAAACCTGCCCTGGTGCAATGTGAGGCTGTTTTGTCATCCTGTCATTTGTTCTTTGGCAGGAGAAGCCAACCCCCACCTGTCTC